>JAKGSA010000356.1:47824-241136 GCA_033558755.1 Philaethria dido | reverse complement strand
GGATGGGTGGGAAAGGGGAAAACCTGGCTTACATGCCATCGAACCGGAACACATCATAAGATATTTGGCGGTTCGTCTTTGACATGATAGTGGTCGCGAGCCAGACGGAGGACGAACCTTCTACCACCAAAGAAATATAGTATAGTTATACAAAATATTATATATTTATTGAAACTGGAAGAAAAAAGTGAAATTGAAACATAAAAACTATACTAGCTCAATAGCTTAGTATATGACTGTAATCGATTAGTTATGAGTTCAATTCCCACTCGAAAAAGATTATATTTAAAATATTTTCATTTCGGCCAGAAACTAAAGAACGGAGTGTCTTAACACTAGATTTTCTAACTACCTACTGTATAACAATACATGTAATAACATCATTTTTATTCATTTGCTTTTTTAAAAAAACACTTTATTATTTGTTACTTTTTCATGCTAAACATTAAAAAAAACAAATTCCCATACAAAAAGCCCATACTTACAGTAACATGCGAAGCATTGATATATCCATGGGGGTTCGCAGATGTAGGGTGGAGCCTCACTCTGTTGTCCTCATAGGGGATGTTATCCACACTATACCCATTGAGTACTGCGTATTGGGGTAACAAGGCAGTACGGTACTCTGAGTCCCCTTCCCGAGACTTGGGTATTTGTTCGAAGGCGAACGAGAGCTGGTCTTCTGACATTTTACGTTCGAGGAGCTGACACTGGCGGTAACGATCAAAAATATTAAAATACACGGGGGGAACCAATTCAAAATTTAACAAAATAGAAAACCGACCTCAAATAAAATGTATTCGAATGTCACACAAGAAACACTAGCTATCATTAAAAAAAGAATCATCAAAATCGGTTCACCCAGTAAAATGTAGAAGACGACTCAATTGAATTTCTTCATTAAAAAGTATAAATATTACGTATAACTCATAAAGCACTCGTCAGATCACCAGCTATCATATTAAAAAAAAAACCATCAAAGTTGCTTCACCAGACCCAAAAAATCATGAAATCAAAAAAATTGTTCCTCTTAACCCCTGATCTAGATGAAACTTTACGCTAATATAGCTTCTATGTCAGAATAACATAGATTATAATTTATAAAGATTTTGTGCGCTGGCCATGATATAACGATAACTGTCTAGTATTTTCATTATCTTCTACAATTAATAAGTAATAAACACTTTTATTTCCTACATAAGATAAGGAAGTCGAACCCGTGACTCATCAATCAAATGCAATGCGGCGCTAATACGATACCTACTAAGATTACAATTTTAATTTGCGATTATTATGTCTTTAAATATGGTTTTATATTATTAATTAATCATTTTTATTAACTAGAAAAAAAAATCTTGAGGTCATCGTCGCGCTTGGTTGTGGGTTCGATTCCCACTTGTGGTAATAGTTATATTTAAATTATTTTCATTTCTCCACTCGTAAACAAAGTGCGGTGTTGACTTACGCCACTCAACACACAATATCTCGAAATTCAGGCGGAAAGAAAAGAACGGAGTGTATTGACACTACGTTCTTTCTGCCTATCCCATGAGGGACAAATCATGAAGCTAAAAAATACTTTAACGCCTGTCGTGGCGCAGAGGCACAAGCGTGCGACTGTAAACGCCACAGGTTGTGGGTTCGATCCCCACTCATAGAAATAGAATTTTTCATTTCCTGGGTTTGGTAACAAGGCAAAGCGCGGCGTTGAGCTCGGCGTTGAACGCGACAGGTCGTGGGTTCGATTCCCACTCCAGGAAATGGAATTTTTCAGCGCGGCGTTGAGTTCCGCCACTTAGCCCGCAATGCCACAATTCGGCGGAAAATGGGGAACTGAGTGTCTTAACAGTAGGTTCCCTCTGCTTAACCTGCTATATGCGGGATACAGCGTGAAGCTATCCCTGTATATATGTAAAAAAATACGTACCAAAGTCTCTTTGGTAATACTGGGTGGTAACGGCTGGAACTTGGGCAGTCCTGTAGACCATCTATGCTTATTAACATTTTGGCCTGCCTTAGCCCTATCTCTTCCTAAAGTCGCACTTTTCACTTCCACATTCTTACTCCTCCCCATAAACACTCCCCATCTTCTCCTTTTCTTCTCTTTCGTCGTATTCGTCTTCTCTATCTCTATGCTAGTGCTGTACGTCGTGTTCAATATCGAACTCGACAAAGCGCTGTCGGTGACACTCGATGACGTATCGTTGACGTTTATCGACGTCACATTATCTATAGACTTGCTTATATTATTCTTGTGAGTCGACAAACTTTGGTAGGGGGTTTCGTCGTAGTCTTTTTCGTCGGTTTTCAGTGATATTCTGTCAAGATTTTGGGTTAAGTGTTCGGAATTTAGTGACTTATTCGAATTAGTGACGTCTTTTGGGACACTAGACTCTCTCACTCCTTTTATTATTTGGGCGTTGACGTAGTGACTGTCGTTGTCGATTTTCGAGTATGATAGGTTAACGTTTTGTTTAAGTCCATGATTGTTTATTGCTGGGTGACTGCTATTTTTCTCATTAAGTCGATTGATTTCGTCGGTGGTGGTCAGACTCTGTGCTCTCTCTCGAATCACTTTGCCATCACTCTGCCAGGGTAAGGGGACGTTCTCGTAAATTGGCTCCTGGGTCTCAGTGTGGGGTTGGGGCAGAAGATGGTGCCTCTGATAGGAAACTCGCCTCATCGGCATGGAATACATAATATTCCCTCTTTCATCGTAAACTTTTTGTATGTTATCAGATATGTGGTGAGGATCGATTATTATATGCGGGTTGGGTTCTAACACTGACGTCAGGTTGTTGTAAGTCCCATGCGTGGCGGGTAATATGTTGGGTCGAGTATAATTAACTACATTGTGAGCAGGATTGACGTAACCCAATAACTGCCTATTTAAGGCCGTTCGAGTTGAGACCAAGTCGGGACTTGAACCTGATACATGTGAGTTTATATACCCTCTATGGTAGTTTAGAGCTTGGCTCGCCACTGCTAAGTCTGGGGTGGAATTAGAGGCTAAACCGTTCGAAGGGTAAGGAGGTGGGGGTTTATATACATTGACGTAATGTAAAGCATGGTCTGTCTGCACATTAGGGTTAACTGCCATGGGGTAATTTCCGACAAACTTAAGCCCATATGAATACTCTTCTGTAGGTGTGACCCCTTGATTGACTGACACTGTATGTCTGGTCACGTCAGGATAGTGTATTCTGTGAATATCGGGATGCGAACCGTAGACCAACGGTTGGGCAGTCGTATTGAGAAGTTGGGAATGAGCGTGATGGTTTTGGTAACGAAGTTGTGCTTCTGCTCGTTGTTGTTGATATTTTTGTTGTATTGCCGTTTCGTAGTCTGGTGCTGGTCTATAAGATGGTAGAAGCGCTCTGTAAAGAATAGAATTATAGAAAATTATTCAAAATTTAGCAGAAATATTATTTTTAAGGATAAGTTGAAACCTCCTTTAAGTATTTCCTTTTATTTACAAATATACACTATAAGATTTGAAAATAGCTGTACCTTCACAAAGTCATTATAAAGTCATTATTATTAGGATTATTATGTCAGCCTTCTTATTGTCATAGCGCTAGAAACTGATAACACGATAAATTGTGGGTTCAATTCTCACTTAGGGATGATAATTTATGAATTTAAAATTGCTATCATCTTAACAATCTCAAATTCAGGCGGGAAGTGGAGAACAGTGTCTAAATATTAGGTTCTCTCTGATTACCCTGTTTTTCGGGAAAAGATGTAAAACAGCTAACAAAAAAATGAAGAAACGTCAAAAACATCCTACCTGTTCCTCGGCTGAGGCCGATGATCAGCCAACTCCAGGCATGAAGTAGAATGCGCTCGATGAGCTGCCGTCAAAGGTTCTAATCGGGAAGTACTTCCCACCTCCCGCACATCCAACTCCTCACGACTCTCTGAGAGACCATGTTCCTGAGGTACCAAATTATGGAAAGTTGATTTTTTTTATAAATAATAATGTTAATAGGTAGGAGCTTATATTAGAAATTTGTTAATATTACATTTTACAACAGTTTGGTGTTGTGTTTCGTGTTGGTGTTTTTAAAGGTCCAATGATCCAATGACACGCAATGAAATTGGGTTCTTATACTATTTTTTTTTAGCCTCACGCTGTATCCCGCAAATAGCAGAGTAGACAGAGGGAACCTAGTGTTAAAACACTCCGTTCCCCACTTTCCGCCAAATTGAGGTATTGCGTGCTGCCACTCAGCACTTAACGCCGCGCTTTGCCTTGTTACTAAAACCAGGAAATTAAAATACTAAATATTTACATTTCCAAGAATTGGAATCGAACCCACAACCCGTCACGTTTATAGTCGCATGCTTGTGCCTCTGCTCCACGACATGCATCTTATACTATTTTAAATATTATTTTAGTAAATAAATGTTATTTACCTACCTACTTGCACATACTTATTTTATAAAGCTATAAATACTTTTAGAGTTACTTATGTTGAAAGAGAACGGAGTGTCTTAACACTAGGTTCTCTGGTTCCCTCTGCCTACCCCGCTATATGCGGGATAGAGCGTGAAGTTAAATGAATGAAATGAAAAGACTTACTTAAACCAAAGGTCGCGCTGGAATCTGTTATGTTTAAAAAGTAAATGAAAGAAAATTGTAAGCCGGAGTGATTTAACACTGCCATACAAAAGGAAAGTGAAAAAAAAACTTGATAATCATTGTTATGATAGATATATAAAAAGATAATATGCTATGTGACAAACAACTATATGTGATATAATATATGTAGATAATACGCAATTTAAAGTTATAATATTTTATTAATAACACAAAAACACCTGTCGTGGCGCAGAGGCACAAGCGTGCAACTGTAAGCGCAACAGGTTGTGGGTTCGATTCCCACTCCAGGAAATGAATTTTCATTTTCCTGGGTTTGGTAACAAGGCAAAGCGCGGCGTTGAGCACCGCCACTCAGCACGCAATGCCTCAATTCGGCGGAAAGTGGGGAACAGAATTGTTGTAATAGAACGGAGTGTCTTATCACTAGGTTCTCAGGTTCCCTCTGCCTACCCTGCTATATGCGGGATATAGCGAGAAGTTAAAAAAAAAATAAAAAAAATTGGAAAACGGAGTGTCTTAACACTAGCTTCTCTATGACTATGTTATGCGAAAAAAAACACGGATTTTTTGTGGAATCAATCGTTAAATAAAACAAACTAGCAACATCAATATCATAACTCATAACGCCATTGAGTTTAATGAACTTGTTGAAAAATCAACACGCCATATCAATTAATCAATTTGTGTAATTATAATGAAAAGCAAGTCAAGTGCGAGTGCGAGGTGACGCGTTCATACATTTTAGCTAGAGTTCGGTAGCAATATCTAGATGATATAGTTTCTTTTTTTTTTTACTTCACTCTTTATCCCACATATAGCAGGGTAGGCAGGGGAGGAACCTGAGAACCTAGTGTTAAGACACTCCGTTCTCTTACAACAATTCCGTTCACCACTTTCCGCCAAATTGAGGCATTGCGTGTTGAGTGATGGAACTCAACGCTGCGCTTTGCCTTATTACCAAGCCCAGGAAATGAAAATACTAACATTTCCTGAAGTGGGAATCGAACCCACAACCTGTCGTGTTTACAGTCGCACGCTTGTGCCTCTGCGCCACGACAGGCGTTATGATATAATATAGTAATATTCTTTTTTTTATTTATATTCACCAGTTATAATTACAATGAACATTAGAAAAAAGACAAAATACAGATTAAAATTTAAAGCTAAATAATCTTTTTAGGTGGATGCTGTGTGCATAGATATAACAATTATGAAGTTATTTACAATACATAAAAATTGAAAAAAAAAAATATAAAAAATAGCAGCTATTTTACAAAAATCAAAGAACAGAACCATTAAAGTACTATACGTGCGATTTTTTTATATTGGTTAACAATTTCCCTTCGACAAGTAGTTTTTGCGAGCAGCTATGCGGCACACGATGTTATCTAGTTAGCTATGCACGACACACCTCACACTGATAACTTCATTAAACATTCTGATCGACGATGGTGGTTTTTTATAGCTTATCTTTTTTTTTTGCAGCTTTACGCTTTTTATCGCATAGTCACAATATCTCGATAGCGTGTTCAGTGGCGTAACTCAACGCCGCGGGAAAATAAAAACAATTAATAAAGGTATTCCAACAAGTGGCGATTGAAATCGAAACCAAACGTTCTTACAGTGAGATTACTGTGACACTAAGACAAGATTGTTATTTCTTACCTTCACTTTTGCTATTGTTTTAGAAATATAAGTATCTTAATAAAAAATAAGGTATGACTAATATTCATTATAACTAATTAAATTCTCGATAAACATATGACAAAGATCTATAACGTATATGACGTCATAATACGCAGTTACGTACGGTACGTGTTTGAACGTGACTGTTATAGGTTCCAGACTCACCAGGGAATTCCCTCTCTGTAGTATTGTTAAAAATGAACTGATGATACTCTTCCTTAATATGTTAAAGGTATGAAAAGAATATAAAAAATTGCAAGCGCAGAGGCACAAGCGTGCGACTGTAAACGCGACAGGTTGTGGATTCGACTAACACTCCAGGAAATGTAGTATTTTCATTTCCTGGATCTGGTAACAAGGCAAAGCGCGGCGTTGAGTTCCGCCACTCAGCACGCAATGCCTTGATTCGGCGGAAAGTGGGCAACGGAATTGTTAAATACATTATCGTATTGATATACACTAATAATAGACGCCACGATTTCTACGTCGTCACTATTTCATTGTTTGATACACATGATTATCATATGATACGTCCCTTTTAGAGGGAATAAAAAATTAACAGTAGTTTTTCTTAGAACTTTTGTATACAGCTTCAAGCTTTTTTCCGCATAACAGATTTAAAGACACTCCGAGACAGTGATTATGTATCAAATGGCGGAACTCAACGCTGCATTTTGTCTAGAGTAAGTACCAGAGTGTGATTCAGCAGGGAATTGAACCCGGACTATTATCAATACCACCAATGCCTCTATTATCGTATGCAAAATCAAAAGCTTAGAGTAAAAGCATGTCAAGGACCGTTTAAATTGTAAAGCCATTAAAATTTTATTAGATTACAAATTCGTAAATTAGATAAACTAATCTAATTGTCCTAATTTCGTTGAAAAAATCTGATATTGAATTTCCTTTGTATACAAATTAATGAAGCTATAGGAAAGAGGAAATCAGGGCACATCGGATGCCATCGCGGTGTAGTAACAGATTTAAATATGACTGGGAGCAATATGAATCAAATCAAATCAAAATATTCTTTATTCAAATAGGCTATTACAAGCACTTATGAATCGTCAATTTACAAAGGTGTCAGTCGTGTCAGTCCTAACGGAAGCTACCACCGACTTGGAAGGCAGTTCTGCTGAGAAGAGCCGGCAAGAAACTCAACAGTTGCTCTTTTCAAATAAAATTTTATAATAAATTTACAGCAACGATAAGCCTCCTGAGCGAACATCAACAGTATTTAATTCCACAACAATAATGTAAAAATTAGCCAAAATATCATAACCCGATCCGTAAATTGTTGAAACGAGCTAGTTTCCACAACGCACCAGACCACTACGAAAATTGAATTAATGGGCGAAATTTACGCAGCCCACCACGCAATTTGCCTAAAATTTAGACATTGACATTATATTTTGACACTAAGTGGAGAACAGAGTCGTTATTAAAATATTGCTAATCAATAAAAATGATATAAATGCATATAATATGTTTACTTCATCACAAAAATTATAACAACTGTATGTATGAATGTCGAGACTCGATAAGAGCGCATGGCTTGATTACCGATAGATGTTATTTTGTATATAGGCAATCAATATTAAGATAGTCTATGCCCTTTCTATTTTTTTTATTTGTATTGCTTGAATATTATAGTTTTTTTTTGCTTCACGCTGTATCCCGCGCATTGCAGGGTAGGCAGTAGGAACCAGAGAACCTAGTGTTAAGACATCCGTTCTCTTTTAACATTTCCGTTCCCCACTTTCCGCCGAATTGAGGCATTGCGTGCAGAGTGGCGGAACTCAACGCCGCGCTTTGCCACGTTGAATATAGTTATTATGAAGCATGTCTAAATAACACCCAAGTCATTTTTTTTAGTTTCACGATTTATAACGCACAGCAGGTTAGTCAAAGAAACCCCAATGCTATGCTCCGTTCCTCACTTTCCACTGCAATTGGAGTAACTGCGTGCTAAGTAGCGGAACTCAACGCTGCGCTTAGTCTTATCAAAGCAGAGAAATGTAAATAATGTAAATATAATTATATATATTATATTCTAGACATTTCTTTAGTTGATGAAGATTTAAAAAAAAAAAGAAAACCAACTAGAAACCAATAAAATGCACTAAAAAGTTAAATTATTACGAATAACTCCAAAACTACACTACACTAAATTTATATGGAACCACATCCGAAGCACTAGCTTACAACCAACAACCAGTAAAAAATTATGCGATGACATACAAAAAAATACCGTCGAAATGAGAACCTTCTTTTTCGAAGTCAGTTAATAACCCTAACCGTGACAGATGATATAATTAACAACGTACAAGGCTTTCGCATTCAGACACGACAATTAGTTCTGACACACGTCGAGTTACATTGGCTATAAATTGTATTCTTTTAGATGACTGTGATGAATTTAGAGACTTTCACTGTTATCTTTTTTAATTGAATATGAGGAAAATATTCCATATATATTAGATATTTTAAAATCAAATTTTAGTTTTGGCGTTAGGTTCCGCCATCTACAACACCATTGAGACCATCGTAGCACAGTGGTTCAGTGTGACTGTAAACGCGATTGATTGTGGGTTTGGTTCTCACTCAGGGTTATGATAAATAGGTTTTTGAAGGGTCGGCAACGCGTAAGTGATGCCCCTGGTGTTGCAAGCGTCCATAGGCCACGGTAACCACTTACCATCAGGTGGGCCGTGTGCCTTGTTGCCACCGTCGTGGTATAAAAAAAAAATATCTGTTTTCATTATTTAATAGAATGTCTAGAATTCGGGCAGTAGGCGGAGAATGGACACTAGCACTGGGTTCTCTCCGCCTACTCTGATATGTGGAAAAAAGAAGAGAGCTGATTTTTATCTACAACACATCATTGAACTGCACGCGTTTTTTAATTAACAAATTAATTATTATGACATACATATTAATTTTATTTCCATTACTCACTAAACTAAGTTCACACATAACTTATAACATAAAACAAAACTATATGAAGTAAAAGAGCCTAAATTATCGTTTCAAACCATATCACTCGCATCATGTGCCAGGTCATGCATACTACAACAAAAAAAAAAAAACAACCAGAAAAAAGGTTTTACACTTGTCTTATCCTGTCAGTTCTTCACCACGCTAAAACACAAAAAAAGAACAAAAAAACTCCCTAAAATTTCAAAAACGGCTACCAACCTGAAACTTAGGCCTATGTTCATCAACAGACGCACTCAACGCCCCCTGATGTTTCATATAGAAGGTGTGCTGGTGTACGCACATCCTCCACACGTACTTCCCATCTTCAGGACTTGGTAGGGTGAAGGTGACTGATTCACCCTGCTTTTGACACTCTATGCTGAATGTACGTTTGTGATTTATTACGTTTGTTATATCCATCCACCTGGAAGGAAAATTTATTTAAAATACCCACACGCGCAGCGGTATAGTGTGAAATTGTTAAGACGGTGGGTTTGGGTTTGATTTCCATTCGGGGCAAATGATTATATTTTATTTATTTTCGTTTCCCCTCTTTAGTTAGATACAGAATGTCTCGATTTAGAGTAGAAAGAAAATAACGATGTTTTGTCATAAGATTCTTGCTGTCGTTTAGCGTTTATTCTCATTTCTCTGCTCTGTTAATATAAAGTATTAAGCTATATTATTGTAGAGATACGTTGCGATAGGTTCCGGAATTTTCGCGTCAAAGAGTAACAAACATTTTTCCAATTTCACAATATTTCGCATTTATAATAAGTACTAGCTATAACCCGCGACTTCACTCGCGTGGCCAATGGAAATTAACAATATGTTCATTATATATGATATATAATTCTTTCATACATATATTTTTAGTATCTTGAACCGTTTTCGCAGTGCACGCAACGGAAGCCCTCAAGGATGAATAATTTTCCCCGTTTTTTTCCACATTTTCCAATATTTCTTCGCTCCTAATAGTTGCAGCGTGATGTTATATAGCCTAAAACCTTCCTCGATAAATGGTCTATTTAACACAAAAATAATTTTCCAAATTCGAATCAGTAGTTCCTGAGATTAGCGCGTTCAAACAAACAAACAAACTCTTCTGCTTTATATATTAGTAGTATAGATTAGTTGGATAATTTTTTTCATTTCTTGAATAAAGGGAAGAGAGAGGAGCTCAGAACTGTGCCTGAGACTTGGGACCCAAGTGTAGACTTTTAGGTCCTAACCAAAATCTACTTAACAAAAAACACCAAACAAACCTATAAAAATGTGGCGTGTCACTAGTATCAGTTAGTACTCGGATACCAGTCAACGAGATGGCTATCGTAACTTCAGTCTGATCCTTCTTATCTCTCGCCGTGAACATTTCCTGGCCGTAGCCGCGGAGCTGCTGGCATGTTGTTATGAAGCCTTCCTCTGCTTGAGCCTGGGGACAAATTGATAGTATATGAATAAGGAAAATAATATATAGAATGAAATTATTATATTTGTAAAGAGTAAAAGGAAATCGTGGAGCAATGGAACAGTGTTTGCAAATGCGATTAACCAATCGCTTATTTCCTAGCTCTAGTAAGCCAAAGTCATGTTTCGCATTTGGCTAAGAGAACCCAGTGTGTTCGCTAGAATAATGATGAACTTTTTTTTGTAAGGAAACTCGTGTCAAACTCTGTTCTCTATTTGTGACAAGTGTTGGGAGCATTCGGCATCGAGGCATCCCATTGGCCCAACGCGTTTTGTCCTACTACAGCCGAAAAATGAAAATTATTTAAATATGTAAATAACCCCTGAATGGAAATCAAACCCACAAATATCGCGTGTTTACAGACCTTGTTACTTTGCGTCACAATGGCATTCAAAAATGACGCACATTACGGGAATTCCTATAAACAAAATTTATGATAATATTTAATTTGCGTATGTTCAAGAGGTTATCCCAGCGTAATCAATAAAGATATCGTCGGTTGAGAATGTAAGCCTGCTAAGTCTATTTTCTTTCGTTTTGGCTTTTTTTTTAGATACCGTTCTAAAGTTCAAAAAATACATGTCCAGAATAATTAAAATTTTAACAAAAAAGAAACCGATTTCAAATTAAATGCCTTAAAAAAACATTGTTAGGAAAACCTTTAAAACTACTTGTTAGATCTTGTCTAAATTTAAATGAAACCACATTAGGAGTTATCATATAAAAAAAACATCAAAATTATACATTTTTTGAGCATCACGCTTCATCCCGCATAGCAGGGTAGACAAAGAAAACGCTTACATTGGACTAGTGGCAGAAAAAGGTCAAACTGCTTGTCGCAACCCGAGTTCAATCCTACGTTGTAAAGTCAAGACTCCCCGCCGCCGAGGTTCTCACGAACGATTCGGGAGTTCCCGTGTGCCTCGGCCAGTGGCGGTAGAGGAGGAGCACCGTGAGGTTTTAGTGGGTATGCGGACGGCCTTTTTACACCCGTCCGGAGTCCCACATAACCCGTCCCGAGTCCCCGATCGGGCGGGTATCCGTAAAGGATTTCCTCACGTTAAAAAAAAAAAAAAAAAAAGGGTAGACAAAGAAAATCTAGTATCAAGAACCGCTCAAATTCAAGACATTACATTTTGGGTGGTGGTACTCAACGCCGCGTGATGTCTTACCAAAGCGGGAAATAAAAATTAATTTGATATAATTATTTCTCGAGTGGGAATCGAATTTACAACAACTGCGTTTATAGCCAAACATATTCGGACTGTGGAAAGTGGAAAACGGAGTGTCTTAACACTAGGTTCTTAGGTTGCCTCTGCCTACCCTGTTACACGCGTGATACGGAGTGAAGCTATAAAAGAAAATACATTCACACTGCGCCATAATAGCCTCATATTGTATAAGAATGTTTTTTGCATCTCCTTATAATATACTTAATATGTAGTTAGCAGGTTTACACTTTCAAGACGATATCACTATCAGTGTAATTTACAAGCATTTAGTCATTCTATTTACTTAAAAATTACTCAACTCTTTATCTTTTATAATTATATACTGATGGAAATTCCAATCAATATGGAAATTAGCTATTGTAATGTACTATAATTCATTTCATTTAAAATAATACTCTAGAAAAATACTTTAAAACATTAAAAAATATTTTTTAAGAGACCATAATGGAACAGTGAGACAATGTTTGTCTGTAAACAAAGATAAGTATAAATATTTGGTTGGCAGTAGGTTTGATTTCCGCTCAGGGGATATTACATTTAAATTATATATTTTCATTGCACCTGTCGTGGCGCAGAGGCACAAGCGTGCGACTGTAAACGCGACAGGTTGTGGGTTCGATTGCCACTCCAGGAAATGTTGAGTATTTTTATTTCCTGGGTTTGGTAACTAGGCAAAGCGCGGCGTTGAGTTCCACCACTCAGCACGCAATGCCTCAACTCGGAAAGTGGGGAATGGAGTGTCTCAACACTAGGTTCCCCCTGCCTACCCTGCTATATGCGGGATACAGCGTGAAGCTAAATATATACGAGTATATACATATATTCATATGCTTGCTTTAAAAAGATAAAATATTGCATTGGGTTCTGTCACTCAACACACAATGTCTTGATTTCGAGCATAAAGTGGAGGTAAATCTCTAAGTTCTTTCTGGCTACTCTACTTTAGATAAAAATGCTTTAAATTTCTTGAATTATATCCACATTATGTTAGTAACTATGAATATTATCGCACACACAAATATTTTGATAATAATATTTGCATAATAATCTATTAGACAGGTTTTAATGTAAAATATTTAAAATACAATACAAAAAAAGAAAAAACAGAAAGTGCATATAATTATTCTAACACAATTTATAATTTATCAAGGGAATCGAGGAAAGGCTGATGACTTCTACTGAGTATGCATTATGCAAACATGTGAAAGTAAATGACCCGTAGTGTGTTATTGTATTAATATCTTATCATTAGACTTGGGAAATTGTGTGGACGATATTGATAAATTGCATTTTTTAAGTAAATATTATAATCTTTTTACAAATTCTGTAGATATCTATGTATGTTATAATTATATATACATATACTTAAATAAATTTTAAAGGTATTTTTTTTTCATAGTAAAGCCAATTTAAATATTTAAGTAGTAGGATATTTTATAAATGGTATCAAATATGGTTATTTACATTGTGGGGTAATTGGAATATGCTCAGAATATCCATTGGGCTTTCTAGAAAAATCAAAATATGTATGACATTGATTTCAATGTATTAGGTTCTTTCTTTCAACTTTTTTTTTGGTGTAAAGGCTCTTTTTGGCGACACTAACAAATGAAGGAGTTGCTTAAAAAGGTTAACTGAATTTTTATTATTTTTATATCAATACTAATAAACTGTTTATTTTATTATTTATTTTCATATTCAAGTATAAAGCAGCTTTAGCAATAGCTTTCTTTAGGTAACTGAAAAATTTTTAGAGTTTTACAAAGTCATAATTTTTTTAAAGTAACAATATTTCCAACTAACCTGAGACATATTGTGCAAAGACATATGATGCTGAATTACAGCGGCAGTCAGCCATTCCAGTCTTCCTGTTTCAGCTAATGTACTACCATCAATTATTTGACCACCATCTAACATCTGCTTAGGAAATGTGAGCAAGTTCTTCAAGTATTCCACAGTGTGTCGTTCTCTATCATGGTTTCCATATTCAGCTTGCCGACTGTATGACGCGAGGATCACTGCTTGTTGGCAATCACAGATAATTCGACCCTCCACTAAATCATTTTTCAACTGTAGAAAGTAATGGTAACGAGTCACTTCATCTGTGATCAAGCTTGTCCCAGATATGACATAGTACATAACCCGTAAGTACAACTGGTGGGAACAGGCAAACTTGTCCAGTTGGAGCTTCAGAGGTCCTGTCTAACTGGACCCATCGTGACTGACTTCGATTCACATATCTTAGACCAAAAATCTCAGGCTGATTAATCGTCTGCCTCTGACACACGTTGTCCAGACACTCCTGCCCAGTACTGTCGACTGATAAAGTACAGTCAGCTACACCCCCATCCAGTAATTCCACACTTATAACAAAAGACTCTTCGAACCACATTATACTGCGGTTTTCTTCAACTTCAGCTTGAACGGCATCTTTCCCGGCCCCGATTCGCAATAACATCACGAAACAAACGTTATATTATACATTTATGGCACAAGAATGTAGGGAAATGCATCCGTTACGCGCGCCACCTATTTATAAAGTTTCGATTTATGATTTATATAAATGAATTGTGTAATTTTATTGTTAAACCTATTTTGTGACTGCGATAACGTCTTAATAGAACAGAAAATAATAAGAAATGCCAAGTAAACATCAAAATATACGAGAATCACAATATTGCGGCCATCGCCAGTGACATGACAGTTGACAATTGTTGTGTTGCCATTCATGTTTTATAATTAACTTCGTTCTCGAAATAAAGTTCGAAGCCCCATAATAAAAGAACTGAACTGAACCGAAATAAAGTATTGTTATTAGTTAGTTCAAGGTTCAAAGGGTTAGTTACCAAGATTTTTATTACTAAACTAGCAGACCCGGCAAATTTCATACCTGTATATATTTTGCCGTCAATACTGGGGCTTTTAACAAATTCGCGCCCTGCTAGTCTTGTTAGGATTTAATTCTCACTACCGGCAAATATAATTAAATTCTGAAGCTGGGTTCCGCAAACTTGTATCATAAAGGGGAGGATAAAAAGCATAAAATTGCTTTGAAATATCAATGTTGAAAATGTAATATAATAATTTGAAATGACGTGAATTTACGTCAGAGCCAAGCAGGAATACAATTTTAAATGACGTGAATTCACGTTGTTTCAGCGGTCGTGAATGTGTCAATATTCATACAAACCTTCTCTTAATAAAAGATTAATCCAATTTGGTGCAGTCGTTTGGAAGTTACGCACGTACAAATATTTTGATGATTTATTTTTATTTATATAAATTTTATATTGTAAAAGAATAAGTTGTATGCTATTTATTTTATAAATCATACTCGTAGTGTTAATACAGTATCATACTTTACAATCAATATTACATAGATATATCTATGTATGTTATCTATGTATGTATGCAAGAAAAAATTATCGTAACTTAATTTAAATAATTTAAAGAATAATTGCGCAATCGATATATTTTTAAACTGCCGTTAGGGCTACAACTTAAATGTACACTATAGCCTTTTTTAAGGGTACATAAGGAATTCATATTTTTTTGGGTAGGTACATAAGTTTCTTTTTTTCATAAGACTAGAAGAATCTTTACTCGCTTCACCCAGCAACCCGCGCTTGCAAGGATAAAAAACTATTTTAAATATCCAGTTAACGTATTATTTTTTCAATAACTCTGTCAATCACTATTTGCGACGTCTAACACCATAATACAGGTGCGTTGTCAGCCTTTGAGCTGAGAATAGACGCATTTTTTTTAAAGGTACCCTTGTCTATCCATAATTCAGTGGCACCTGGAAGGGAGTTCTTACGAAACCGCACAGTACTGGAGTATCCAGATGGTGTGGATGACATTGAAGTTTAAAATTTCAACATTTTAGAAGCAATGGTAAACGACTTAGGCTTATGACTATTATGTATTTTTAATATTTTATTTCATTTGTCATTTACGCATATAACTGTGAAAATCCGAAATCTATATGTCATCTACGTCGACGTACCTACATAATTATGTCATCATTTAAAATGAATAACATGCACAGATTTCATTACAATTCAGATAGCGTCCTTATGCATTTAAATATTTTTTATGACTCACATTAAATAAATGAAAAAGTACCTAACTTAATATATTTATGATTAAAGGGAACATAAATAAGAAAAAGAAATAAAAATTGTTTATAATTTATTAATTATAAAATTACTTATAGACATTCTTTTTTTAAATTTTAACCCCCACCAAGACAACTAATGTAAACATAGATTAAAAATAGTTTAATAAATGTACTATTTCTATTTTCTTAAGTTATACTTCTTTTGGCGCCAAAACCATGAAAGTTAATGATGCGCACGCACACCGTCACGAAAAACCGACACCATGATTTTAAATACAGTAGAACCTCCATTATCCGGGGTAATGATGGTTATGGGGGTTCGCGGATAATTGAAAACCCCGAATAATCTAATTACAACATTTTATTGACCTGTTTCTAGAAAATGGATTGGACTAGTTACGGAAAACTTACAATATCGCACGCCGTGTTTTTCAATCCAGTATGTTATTTCATTGTTTTTAAGAACTATTACATACATACATCATTGTTAAAAAAACTATCTCATGTATTAATTTTATTATAAAAAGATATAATAGGCTATAAAATAAATCGTGTACAAATGTTAAAAAAAATACAAATAGACATATAAAAAGTAATAATTGGCTTCTTGAAACCCCGGTTAATCGGAAGTCCGGTTAATCGAATCCCGGATAATCGAGGTTCTACTGTATACATAGAAATTTGGAGATTGCTTAGCAACATAAATGTATGTTTA
Organism: Philaethria dido; assembly: GCA_033558755.1. Classification (NCBI taxonomy): domain Eukaryota; kingdom Metazoa; phylum Arthropoda; class Insecta; order Lepidoptera; family Nymphalidae; genus Philaethria; species Philaethria dido. Next base: position 224,327 of record JAKGSA010000356.1, on the reverse strand, counting down.
CTGTCAAATAATAAATACAGAAAATGAAAGAAATCTTTAGGTTTATTAATATAATATATAAATTTTCTACAATATATTATATTTTAATTATGTACAAATATTTTTTTATAATATTTAAATAATATTATTAAAAAGATTTTTATTTTGTGACTCCAAAGAAGTATTAACTTTTTATTTGTAATGTATAAGTACACACGTTTTTTTTTATTGATCATACACAGATTAAAAATGTTAACATATAATATAATTTTACGCCGCTTTACTCTTTTGCTGTATCTGTAACCAGTCTCTAGGTTCTTTGAGCACTTTCATTAATTTCTCCTCTGGTGAATTTGGTTTGGGTTCATGCATGTATTCCCATTTCTGTAAAAAAAAATATTACCTAAATATTTGATGTATGTCGAGTTTTTGGATATCCAAATAATAAAAGGGCACTGTAGCGCAATGAAATAACGTCAGAAGTAAGTGCTGTGGTTGCAGGTTCGATTCCTATTCGGAGGTTCTTTTTTTATTTTTTCATTCAGGTAAAACAAAGCGGTATTGAGTTCCGCCACTCAACACGCAAAGTGTCGAATTCGGCCAAAAAGTGGAGAATGGAGTGTATTTTTGTCACTAGATTCTCTTTGACTACCTTGCTATGTGGATTAAAGTGGTAATATAAGAACATTAAGACACAATTATTTAACTAATTTTTTTTGCACGGCGGAACCTAACACCGTGTTTTATACACATAATTAGATATTATTATTATTACACATCTTTGCAAAACATCAAACTATTTAGGGACTAGGAACAGCCATTTTAAAAGAACATCACTATGGCATAAATATTATGCCATAGTGGTGGTGGTTATAACAATAGAATATAAATTGAAATTTAAAAAAATAACCAAAAGTAATATGCTTAATATGCTTTTCTCTTTAAATTATATTATCATCAATTCCGGACACATGTCCAAATCTAAATTAAAATAAAGAGAAAAAAATAACAAATAAAACCATCTTTAAACGTTATTTTTTAAATAATTAAATAAAAAAAGTAATAACCACTCACAGCATTCAAAGGTAGCGACATAAGTATAGATTCATATCTCGCTTCAGGCGTGTGGAGACCGAACTTTGTACCTCTGTCATATATCAAATTGAATTCCACGTAACGTCCACGTCGTAACAACTGCCATTGCCTCTCATAATAACCGTAGGCATCATCTTTGTGTTTTTGTACTGAAATATTATAAAAATATAAATAAAATTAATTGTGAATATATTATTGTAGAAAAATTATGACTTTTGAAACACTCTTTTAATATTCTTAATGTACCATTGCACACCATTTTGCATATATATCATAGATATTAGACAAGCAATTTAGGGAAGCCGGTATACTTAGGAAATCAGATATTAATTAGGCAAGCCAGTACCCAAAGGTAAGCCGGTATAGTATGTTAAGATTTTTTTAATAATTTCACTCTCAAATTTTGCTGGTGACTTCTTTTTTAGCTCTCATACTTTTGTCGACCTTATTACTTTACTCCTTTTTAGCCTGTCGTGGCGCAGAGGCACAAGCGTGCGACTGCAAACGCGACAGGTTGTGGATACGATTCTCACTCCATGAAATGGAATTTTTCATTTCGTTGGTTGGGTAATAGGGCAAAGCGCGACGTTGAGTTCCGCCACTCAGCACGCAATGCCTCAATTCGGCGGAAAGTGGGGAACGGAATTGTTGAAAGAGAATGGAGTATCTTAACACTAGGTTCTCTGGTTCCCTCTGCCTACCCCGCTACATGCGGGATACAGCGTGAAGTAAAAAAAAAGAAAAAAAATTTTACTCTTTTTTTCATTCCATTATTGTCATTTACAAAAGGTAAGCCGGTGGAAATCGTGTTATATGGACGCCTCGCCAGTGCTAGACATGAGGAAGAGAAAGATAAAGCTACTAAGTAATTAGTAGAGGGCGCCACAAATATACTATTTAATTACAAATCATAATATTCGCAAAATACAACAAATATAAATAAAATTATTGGCACCCTCGTGACCCAGTGGGATTGTATTTGACGTAAGTGGTTATAGGTTCGATTACCGAAAGATTGTAGTTTAATTTTCATATTTTGATTTCTTCGTTCTGGAACGAAAAAAAAGAGGGGGAAAGAGGAGAGTGGTGTATCTCGACACTAGGACAACTTTATAAATCATTTTTACTATATATTGTATTGTACAATTTCTAACATCTTTTTTTTTCAGCTTCGCACTTAATCTCGCAAAATACCACTCTCTACCTTCTGTTCAAAATTTTAACTTTATTTCTATTTGTTATTTTTTTCTCTTTTTATTGATTTGTATAAGACATTATTGTAATTTAGATTTGGACATGTGTCCGGAATTGATGATAATATAATTTAAAGAGAAAAGCATATTAAGCATATTACTTTTGGTTATTTTTTTAAATTTCAATTTATATTCTATTGTTATAAAATATTATGCCATAGTGGTGTTCTTTTAAAATGGCTGTTCCTAGTCCCTAAATAGTTTAATGTTTTGCAAAGATGTGTAATAATAATAATATCTAATTATGTGTATAAAACACGGTGTTAGGTTCCGCCGTGCAAAGCAATTAGTTAAAAAATTGTGTTCAAAATAATAACTTTAGGTGTTAAGTAGAGAGTAGAACTTAACGCCGCGTTTTATTAGAGTGATAATGGATATCGGAGTGTCTGAGCACTAAGTTCTCTATACCTAGACGTGGTAAAGCTAAAAATACATACCAATTGGCAAGTAACTAGGTATGACAGCCTCAGCACAGGATGTGACAAAATTGAAAGCGCTCTCCTGGTTTGGATAGTCAACATCATCGAAGAAAATACCACCCAAACCACGCCTCTCACCACGGTGGGTTATTGTGAAGTAATCGTCACACCATTTTTTGAATCTGTATATTAATAAATAAAATTTTTACAAAAAAGAAAACGAATTTTTAATAAAATGTACTATAAAATCAAATTAGTACGAATAACTCAAAAACTTAACGCCTGTCGTGGCGCAGAGGCACAAGCGTGCGACTGTAAAAGCGACAGGTTGTGGGTTCGATTCCCAATTCAGGAAATGTAAAGTTTAGTATTTTCATTTCTTGGGTTTGGTAACAAGGCAAAGCGCGGCGTTCCGCCGAGTTCCGCCACTCAACACGCAATGTCTCAATTCGGCGGAAAGTAGGGAACGGAATTATTGAAAGAGAATGGAGTGTCTTAACACTAGGTTCTCTGTTTCCCTCTGCCTACCCTGCTATATGCGGGTTACAGCGTGAAGTTAAAAAAAAAAACTTTTCCATACATCAATATAAAAATAACTCACTTTTCATAATAAGTGGGGTCGTGTGAATCGCAGGCGTGTTTCAGAGTCAGATGAAAGTGTACAGCATCTTCTTCATTCAAGTAATATGGCGTCAGATCTGTACCACCACCGAACCACCAATGTACCTCTGAAAATAGGTGTATTATTGTATTTTTTATATTGGCGTATTAATTATTCCCCGTAAATTAACACAACAACGTCTGTCGTGGTGTAAGGCACAAACGTGCGACTGTGAGCGCGACGGGTTGTGGGTTCGATTCCTACTCCAGGAAATGGATTTTTTCGTTTCCTGGGTTTGGTAACAAGGCAAAGCGCGGCGTTGAGTTTCGCCACTCAGCACGCAATGCCTCCATTCGGCGGAAAGTGTTGGAATGAAGTGTCTTAACACTAGGCGTGAAGCTGTACAGTACAGTATTAACACACTATTAACTTGCCACAACTGGAATTTATTACTAGAATATCATTTTAACAATATCTCCTCCTTCCTCTTATCGCCCATACTTCAATGAAGTAAGCGATACCTACTCACTCTTCCTTGATTACAGTTTCAATTATTCTCATGTCTTTTTATAATATTCTCAATGTTTATTTAAAAGATTTTACAATTGTATTGAAAAATAATTTCCCTTATTTAATCATGAATATATTTAAATCAAAAATAACAATTACAAAATCAATATACGAACATTTTATTTTACCGCATAAATCAGCGACTTTTTTTTTTTTTTTAGATAACGGAAGGCAAACGAGCAGAAGGACCACCTGATGGTAAGTGGTTACCTTCACCCATGGACATCTACAACACCAAAGATGTAGATGCGTTGCCGACCGACGAGGATACAGATGGAAGGAGAGGACAATATAGTGGTCCGCTATCGGAACCACCACATTCTGGGGAAAGGATGGGTGGGGAAGGGGAAGACCTGGCTTACATGCCATCGAACCGGAACACATCAATAGATATTTGGCGGTCCGTCTTTGACATGATAGTGGTCGCGAGCCAGACGGAGGACGAACCTCCTACCACCTAACTGACTGCGAATTCAAATAAGTTTTGTTCTTAATTATATCTTACTAATATTATAAATTCATTTGACCGCCGTGGCGCAGTAGGAAGGTATCTAACTGTAAACGCAATTAGTTGTGAGTTCGATTTCCACTCGGAGGAATGATTATATTTCAAATTATATTAATATAACGCACGTCGTGGCGCAGACGCACAATCGTGCGACTGTAAACGCGACAGGTTATGGGTTCGATTCCCACTCCAGCAGCGTTGAGTTGTGCCACTCAGCACGCAATGCCTTAATTCGGTGGAAAGTGGAGAACGGAGTATCTTAACACTAGGTTCCCTCTGCTTACCCTGCTATTTGCGGGATACAGCGTGAAGCTATGTATGTATATTAATTTCTCCGGTCTTAAAATGATTAGTTATGGCACTTAATACGCAATGTCTCGATTGAAATCGAACAGCGAAGAAGGTAGTGTCTTGACACTAAGTTCTCTTTGGTTATCATAATATGTGGGCTAAAGCATGAAGTTGCTTGATTGCATTATTGATACATGAACAATAAATTAAAATACGTAAAAACCTTACCATTTTTGTCTTTAACTTCAAAGTATCTATAATTGAAATGAATGGTAGGAACCATGGGGTTCCGTGGATGTATGACCGCACTGACGCCCGCCGCGAAGAATGGCAGTTCCTTATTTTCAAAATTCTTTCCCCTAAAATGTATAAAAGTATCTTCATAACAAGTTATATCTCGCGACTACGACTTGAACTTTAAACAAAAAATCTCGTTTGTTTCAGTTTTCGTAGTTTTTTTAGGTTCACACTGTATCCCGCACATAGCGTGGTAGGCAGAGGGAAACAGAATTAAGACACTCCTTTCTCTTTTAACATTTCCTCATAGAAGTAAAAACAGTTTCGAAGTAATTTAAAAAAAAAACCTCCCTCAGTACTCCTCTACATTCCTCAACGAGCCTACGTGCCAAATCGCATGTACATATTATGTAGTCTTTTAGTCACTTAGTAACTATGATAGGTTGTGGGATCGATTCCCACTCCAAGAAATTGAATTTTTCCTTTCCTGGGTTTGGTAACAAGGCAAAGCGCGGCGTTGAGTTCCGCCATTCAGCACGCAATGCCTCAATTCGGCGGAAAGTGGGGAACGGAGTGTCTTAACACTAGGTTCCCTCTGCCTACCCTGTTATATGCAGGATACAGATACAGCGTGAAGCTATGTATGTATGTAACTAGTGGAGAAAGGACCTTGCCTACACTATTCAAGTGTAGGTAACCGATAATACATTTTAAAGGCCCCTTTAGCCTACACTCAGGTTTCAAGTCCCAGGATGTTTTCGAACTCCAATGAATAAATGAATAGAAGGTGTTCATAGAGTAAAGTAAGAGCAAAGATAAGTTGTCTTATACTTGCTGCATATGGCGATGGTAGGCAAGGAGAACTTAGTATCTCACTCCGATCTTTATTTCCTGCCCATAGAAAACCCATCGTGGCAAACGTTACCTACGTTACAGTTTGATATGATATATTTTTTTTTTTTATTGATAACGGACGGCAAACGAGCAGAAGGACCGCCTGATGGTAAGTGGGTACCTTCGCCCATGAACATCTACAACACAAGAGATGTACTAGATGCGTTGCCAACCTAGAGGATACAGATGGAAAGGGAGAATAATGTAGTAGTCCGCTATCGGAACCACCACATTTTGGGGAAAGGATGGGTGGGAAAGGGGAAAATCTGGCTTACATGCCATCGAACCGGAACACATCATTAGATATTTGGCGGTTCGTCTTTGACATGATAGTGGTCGCGAGCCAGACGGAGGACGAACCTCCTACCACCTAACACTGATGATATGATATGATCAGGTATTATATCTTTTTTGACATTTTTGTATTTTCTACTCACTAGATATTTATCGTTATATTATGATCAAATTACATAAAATTTACAAACTATATATACAAAAATTAAGTATGAGGATCCCCGGAAGGCATGTACGAGGTTAATGACTGTGGAACTATGCAGGGACTGTAGCGTTTGGCGCTCTGTTCTCTCTGACCCCGCTAGGAATAAAGCGTCAAGCTAAATAAGTAAGAAATATTAAAAAAAGTCAAAAAAATTATTAAATACCTGCTCTTCATCTGCTGAACAGCCGGAGGAGGCAACTTCCCCGAAACAACAGATATATTAACTCCTGCCTTCTCAAATACTCTGCCGTCTTGTAGCACACATGTGATCCCACCACCACCTTCTTTGCGAGTCCATCTGTCCACTTTGAATTTGGCTTCCTATGGTTTGAAGATTTAAAAAGGATTCAGTTTGACTGTAAACGTGATTGGTTGTGGGTTCGATTCCCATTCGGGGGAATGAGTATATTTAAATTAGTTTTACTTCCCGCTCTGTTAAGGCAAAGCGCGGCGTTGAGCCACGCCACTCAACACGCAATACCTCGATTTCGGGCGGAAATTAATTTAAATATTCTTCCCAATGGGAAATGAACCCACAACCAATTGCGTTTAAGAATATTGTATTGTTTTATTATCAGAGCTATTTATAATCAAGTCAATTCATTATTGATTTTCTATATTTATTAATAAGCTACATTATTTGTTAAACTACTTTACGGCGCAGTAAGACTGTATGCAGATTCCAAATATTCATGCGTTTAATAGCAGTAATTAATAATCACACACAACCATCATCATCACACAAAATCTTTAAAACTATTGCGTACCGGTGATGGTAAGAATATGTCGTTGTCAAAATCATAGTCATCCACCGTTTTTTCATCCTCCCATGCCTACAAGGAAAATATTTCTTACTAAAATTTAACGATTTTGCGACGCAGTTGGAATAAATAGAATTAAATGCTATGGGTGTGAGTTCAAATTCTTTTAAAGGGTATATTTATTTTTAAATCTTTGGCCAAGTTAAATATCGTTTATAAAAAAAATACGAAATGGAACATACACTGACATTTATCACTAAATGTTATAATTTTTTCGATTATGTAAAGAATTTTCTATATACTAATTATTTATAATGTAACTTATTAAAAAAATAATTTGGACAAAATATTAAAAAAAAAACGAATGAAAGCATACTATCCAGCGTAAAATACTATAGTCGGGTGGTTCTATTTGACATTGAAAATAAATAAATAAAATTACTAGCAACACCATCTAAATCCTATTTATATTTTTGATATTACTCAAGTAGCAAGAACATTTAATGTATATAATTCCTTATATGTATGTATAAAATACTCATATTCACATATTAAATGAAACCATTTTAACCTCATTAATCTATGGTAGACTATAGTTGTGACCAAACCAAATTCGAATACTAAAATATACATCTTTAATCTGGTTTAAATACTTTTATTTAATATGAGTAAAAATGAAAAAAAAAACAAAGGTTTTAATTATTCATATTCACCTTATCCTCCTCTTTTTCCAATGCCCTACAAAATTCTGCCTGTATCCTCATAATAAGGAGTTCCATTTGTGTCTTCATATCATCCTGATTCTTTTGTAAATGTTCTATAGGAGTTATGGGTTCTGCCATATAGTTCCTTAATTGCATGATTTCCTTCATCTCGGCTTTACTATTCATATATTGGTTATAAGTAACATAGCCCGCTCCTATTATTGCTGCACAGTAAAATCTACAAAAGAAAATTAATAGATAATAAAAATATAGATTTAAAATGCAACTATTTTAATTGGGTTACATATATTTTGGCATTCTTAATATATATTTTTAGTAAACTATATGTTTGAAACACTTTACAATAATTCCTTGTCAATAATAATTCCTTGTCAATAATAGACTGTTTGCCTGAAAGATAAATCTGGTAAAATATAATTCATAAATATGTATTTTGAAACTAAATGTAAAAATTTTAAGATTTGTACTTATTCCTCTTAGCTTGCTTTCTTTTTTTGGTTTCATACTTTATCCCACTACCCCACATAACAAGGTACACAGAGAGTACCTAAAGTTAAGGCATTACATTCTCTACTTTCAAGTTCTTTAAAGAATTAAATACATGACATTCAGTTTTTTATAAGAAACAAAATCACCAGCTTATATAAAATAAACAATAAAGATGATTTATTTGTATTTTGCATCCATAACAAAAGATTACAACATGTTGAGCACAATTATTGTCTTTGTTATGCCTACAAAGGCAATATAATTATTATGAATACTACATATACATGTTATTTTACCTATATTGCACTTATACCTATATGTTCTTTTCGATAAGTATTTGCTTTCTAGTAATTATTTATAACATGTGTATTGTAATGCATATTACTATGATAATATACAATTCAATAAAAAACATGCAATTTATTAGTTATTTCTTTTAAATAAAATAGATTTTGTAATTGTATTATCGAACTTAAGAAAATAATAGGTCATGCTTATCTGTAGATAAACCATTTAACAAGTGATAACTAGTAAAAGTTGAATAAACGTAAGTAATATATGTTATTCTTAATAAGAAATATAAACTGGGTGTCCTTTTCAAGAGCAAATACAAGCATGAGATCCATTTACGGATGTTTATACTATAGGAATGCAAAAGCAATTTGACACGGTAACTTACTTTAATGGTCGGTCTCGAATTTTCTTATAGCTTCCAACATAACTTAGAGTTTTCAAACCCCTTATCGCCACTTTATAGGGCATGTTTATCAATTATAAATAAAAAATACCGGGAGGAACTTTACATGCAAATAACCGCTCCGTCATTGACAGATGAGTGACAGCGATCACCTGGCGCCTGGCGATGTCGGTTTGACAGCTGTCATAATAACTTTGTTTTTGCGCGGGGCGCCACCTGGCGGGGACGAATTCAGCCTATCAGCTGTAAAATTTTCCTCCGCAATCGTATAGGAACCTGCATGCGCAATATGTGTTCATCTCTTTCCCTAGCACGTGCGAGGTCGCCGCTAGTCGCGCTCTCTCTCAGTCAGCCGTGTGACGGCGTGTCAGAAAGAACGTAGGTCGTCCGTCGCCGTCAGTTCAGTGCGCCTGTGTTCCCGTATCGATCCGTAGTAGACCGCATTGCCGTACATTCCGGAGGAGCCTCGCCTAGTTTTCGTCGATTGTCGGCGTGGCGCGTGTCGGCGTCGGCGGCGGCCTGGGGCCCTGCGCAGAAGCGGCGCGGGAGCGACCTTCCTCTGCCAAAACCGGCTCGCGGGTCGCGGCGGACGGCTGTGATGTAGCCGGGGCCGCACATACGCTCGCACAGTACGCGATACGACATGAAGAAGTTCACGTTCAAGGGGGTGCTGGACGGGTTCCGCAGTTCCGTGCAGGCGGCGCCGCGCGGCAACGAGCAGGAGATACAGGAGACGCTGCGCTCCGACCACTTCCAGATCAAAAAGGTGAGTAATGAGTTCGCGAGTGACACGGCCGCGAGTGGTGGGGACGGCAGTGCGGCGCGGTGGCGGTGGTGGTGGTGGTGGCGTATTTACACCGGCTCGCCGCCTCTCCGCCGCCTCGCGCCTCGCGTGCGCGCTCTGTTGACACTAGCCTCGACTCGCACTCGCACTCGCTCTCGCGACACCAACAAAACATTGGAGTTTACGATCGCTTCGCTGATTCTTTATCGTGTATTCCGTTGTAGACGAGTGGGAGGATTCGTTTGATTAGTAAAGCGATACAAGCACATCGTTCCGTTCTGTCATCTGACGTCAGCGTGCCCTTGGCCGTGTCGTTTGTTGCTTGTTAGCGTAGTAAACATAATCTCCTTCGTCCCTCAGTACGCTATCGGAGCTAGTCTTTTTTCCAGGAAAAACGGTGTGTTTTATTCGCGGCCCCGTAGGACGTAGGTGGCAGAATTGCTTCGATATTGAACTGATAAAAGATAAGATAAACGCTGCACTCAATAATATGTAAACTTTTTATGAATCATTATTTGCTTCCCCATGCAGCCCGAGAAATTAGAAAAAGCACGTAAAAATTAAAAAAGCCTCTGTGATTGTATATATTATGTGAAATTACCTGTTGGTTCGTGATTAAGTATTCATTTGGGTACATAATTAGCTTCCATGTTCCCTTTATCGCTGATCCAATACTTAGTGGAAGAAAGTATGTAGAATTCGTGGTACGAGTATATCGTCTTGTTAATTAGGTTATCTTAAAATTCCATTACACGAACTAGGTCAAGGTTTCTAACTAAAAAATTGCTCCGCGAGGAGTCGACGGTGTTTGTGAATCTCTTAACTATGCACTTTTATAACTTGCGTAAAGATAGCTTTTTTGTTTTTATACCAACTACTGTACAGTACAGTACAGTACAATTGAAGATAAAAACTGGGGCGTTCTATATCGGGTCACTACATGCGGTGGCTTTTGTAAAAAACATATTTGTAAAGAAAGAAATGAATACCGTAATGTAATTATTTCAAGCGTTTATACATTTATGTAGATAATTATATTCTTCCATTCATTATTTTACTTATTATATTCGAGACTATCGTGGCGCAGTGGGACAGCATTTGACTGTAAACCCGTATGGTTGTGAGTTTAATTCTCACGCGAGGGAATAATTAATGTCATTTTCTCTTTTAATAAGCCAAGCGCGGTGTTGAGTTCCGCCACGCGCAATGTATTGAATTTAGAAGGAAAGCGGAAAGAGTATCTTGACAGTTCTTTTTGATGGCAAAAAGTATAAAGCAAAAAATAAATAATAAAATTTGATTAAAGATCACAATATAAGTCACGCTTTACGAAATTGCGAAAAATATTTCCGTACCAGGCGTAAATAGCTTGATATATATATTTTTAAACATTAGGATTACTCCATTGATGGCATAAATAAATAACAACAGTAAAATTCAAGCAAATCGAATATTTTCAGAAAAAAAATATTTAAATAGTATAAAAAACAGAATTTACAGTTAAAATTTATGTCATTATAAATATTTATATTTGATTTATCAACATACTCACGCTTGTCTGTATCCAAAATATATTTTTTAATCATAAATCAATTTTATTATCTCGCTTTCAATCATCGTCTTTGTTGTAGATTGTTTTCGGTTCCCTTAAAGGAATGAAAGATCTTCCAGATACTACAGAGGCTCAGATCGTTTGATCTCGGCGAAAGCTTTCACAATTTTCATCCAATATTTACCCTCTTAATTAGATATCCAAGCCAATTTAGTAGATACGGTAGGAAAAAGCAAACCTTTCGTTTTCTATAGGCTTCGGGCATTGACTTGATGGAACTATATTTTGATTACTAAGTGAATAAGCTAGAAGTTAATTTATATGTATTATAATAATTACTTTGACTACCCCGCTAGGGATAAAGCGTGAAGTTAGGTTAGGTTAGGTTTAATAATTATTAAAATTGTAACAAAAAAAGAAACTATCTTCTAAATTAAATGCATTAAAAATTGAAGCTATTACGAATAACTCAAAAACTGCTCGGCAGATCTTAACTGAATTTAAATGGAACCACATCAGAGCCTCTAGCTTTCATATAAAAAAAAACATTAAATCAAAATTGCTTCACCCAGTAAAGAGTTAGGCGGTAATACACAAAAAAATACAATCGAGTCCGAGTAGAACTTTTTGAGGTTGGTTAAAAAACTGTTGCGTTATTGAGTGACAGACAACGTCCAGACAAAACCACAGGCCATGGAAAGCTGAAATTTTGGCATGTCAACTATTTTAGGAGTGTAGGGGAGCACTTAAAAGGGCAAATAACGCAAACTAAGTCGTTTTTGTTATGATTTTGCATACATATCTAATACTTTTTATAGGAAAGGAAACACATTTACAGACTTCTCTACGTAGTATATACATATATCTGCATTCGAACACCCAACGCTTGTTCTATATTATGAATACTTTATTTATATATGTATTTTTATCGCTACAAAGTGACCTAGAACGAAAACTAATATTGATACAAATGATATCAACAGTGACTTAATTGTTTTCTTAATATATAACTATAATAAATTTAAAGAATTTGCTTCTATCGATATACTAAATTAATTATTACTTATTATAGGGAAAATATTATTTTTCAAAGTCTATGCACGAATTTAATTCATTTTACGTGTTTTTGTGAGAAATATCCCAACTAGCATTGTATTATTTCCAAATTTCACAATTTTTTAATAAATTGTAGTCTATGTGTTATTCTGATGTATTTTTTTTTTTTTTTTTTTTAATGGATACCGGATGGCAAACGAGCAGAAGGACCGCCTGATGGTAAGTGGTTACCTTCGCCCATGAACATCTACAACACTAGAGATGTACTAGATGCGTTGCCAACCTAGAGGATACAGATGGAAAGGGAGGATAATGTAGTAGTCCGCTATCGGAACCACCACATTTTGGGGAAAGGATGGGTGGGAAAGTGGGAAAACCTGGCTTACATGCCATCGAACCGGAACACATCATAAGATATTTGGCGGTTCGTCTTTGACATGATAGTGGTCGCGAGCCAGACGGAGGACGAACCTCCTACCACCTAACAAAAATTTGCACCTAACAAAAATTGTAGTCTATGTGTTATTCTGATGTATAAAAGATATATTAATGTAAAGTTTTATCTAGATTCGTTCAGTAGTTATTGCAAGAAAGAGGAATAAACATCGTCGTAAGCCTTTGTATTTATAATATATATATATTTTAACTTCACGCTGTAACCCGCATACAGCAGGGTAGGCAGAGGGAACCAGAGAACCTAGTGTTAAGACACTCCATTCTCTTTCAACAATTCCGTTCCTCACTTTCCGTCGAATGGAGGCATTGCGTGTTGAGTGGCGGAACTCAACGCCACACTTTACCTTGTTACCAAACCCAAGAAATGAAAATACTATATTTTACATTTCCTGGAGTGGGAATCGAACGCACAACCTGTCGCGTTTACAGTCGCACGCTTGTGCCTCTGCGCCACGACAGGCGTTTATAATATTAGTTGGATAAAATCGCGTCGGATTAAACACATTGCTAAGTCGTTACTGATTTCAACTTCAATCGCAGGAATGATTAAATTTTATTTGTATTATATAAATTAAGATTTTAGACCTCCTTATAATTATGGCGAAATTTCGAAAAATAGAAGAACGAGTAGTTTTGCGCAAAAACAATAACAATATTCCACAAAAAGAATAACGGTTCAAATTAAAACTGCAATTAGTATAAAAAGTAAGTATTTGATAATATTACAGTATACTTATATGAATGATTGCATATTTGAATAATATTCATATTCAACGTCTCGGTGTATAACTTTTTTTTTTATTGTGTAACAGATGTGTTAATAAAAACTGCATGCTGTAAACGCGGTAAAATTAATATTCTATTTTATCATCGTGTTAAAAAAAAATTGTGGAAAAAGTTGCTGATAATAGATTAGATAAAAATAAATCTAATATTACTTTATTTTATTTTTTTTTTTATTTAAATTATTGGTTTTTTGTTTGAAATATATAAAAAAAATAAATAAAGTGCAAATATCGATTTTTTTTTGAAAATATTAGAATTGCCCGATTTTCGGAATTTCCAAATGCACCCTATATTATTATATCTGATCAGATATAGGTAATATAAAACTTTTTGGTTACTTACTTAAATGAGTGACTTCTGTCAGTGGTACAACCGAAAGTACTGCCCGTGGAAACCTGACGTTTGGCAAATATGCCAATTGCTTCCATGAGTCTCCCCAAGAGAACAAAGAAGGCATTTCCTGACATTCTTACGGAAACGAAAATATCGTAATTTTAGGTTTTACAGTCGATATTACGGAAGCTAGAAATTCGACAAACACCATAAATACCTTACAAACGAAGTTGCAAGCACTACATAGTCACATTACAAATAGTATTATGCGCGGCATTCCTCCACTCAATACGCTATATGTCAAATTAGGGTGGAAAGTGAAGAATGGAGTGTCTTAACACTCAGTTCTCAGTAACTACTGAATTCGGGAAAGGTGTAAACGTGGAAAAAATCTTATATTAATTACTAGGTATATATAATTACAGTTAACACAATATAACTTAATTGCTATCAATAATAACGTGTCACATCTATTTATGGAGGTCGCATGCCTCCTTGTCTAGACGACAAAATACAACTTTATTAAATAACATACATTTTTTTAGTTAATTTGAGATTATTTCTTTTTATTTAAGAGCTCGTTGTTAAGATAGAGAAGAAAATTATTTTAATGTTAATTTGAGATTTATTGCTTTCATAGCTTTGTATACTAGTGTCCCCGTTGACGCGTTAACAACGCGTTGTCTTTAGCAATGTATATGTCACTTTATATATACATGGATGTCAAACGCGTTGTAGTGTGTGTAACATTAATTTTATCAATGTATTATACATTTTAAGCATTATTTAAAAAAAAATTAGCACTCTGTATTCCTTCTCTATATAAGCTATAGGTGTGCCAAATTTCATGCTCCTCCTTTCGCGTAATTACCGTAAAAAGGGGGTACAAAGTTTTTGCTTCATGTATTTATATATAAATTCTGCATATATGAGGCCGGTTGAGAACATAATAATAAATTAGTTCGTTAAAAGTAGTTCCTTATATTATGAAAAACTACAAAAAATCTTTACAACTTGTAGCCTATGTGTTATGTAAGACGTATCTAGATGAAATTATCTAAAACCGTTCAGTACTTTTTAAGTGAAGGAGTGACAAACATTCATACATCCTCACAAAAATTTCGCATTTATATTATAGAAGGATAAGATGATCTTTTGAACGAATAAAGAATATTTTAGCTTTAAAAACGTAGAGTTCTTCTATAATAGTCGTTTTTATGATTATTAAAGATGTCATGTATAAGTCATATATAAGTATGAAATAGAATTGGCATGTCTGACTTTATTTCTACATTAAGATAGATCTCTTTAATTCATACGGTTCTATTCCTTTTAATAATAGTATTGTCTGTAAAATGTTATGACGAACAGTTTAATTTCCTTTAAATGATTATATTTTTTGTTTTACTGTCATAAATTACTGCATAATACAATTTTAGATTCATTATGGACCTATATGTGAAAATATCCTGAATTTTCTAGCTGTAGATTATAGAAAAATTACACTCCGGGCTGCACTTTGTTTAGTGACGCAATCTAAAACCATTGACTGACGTTTAGATATAGGAAGACTCTACTGTGACGCAGTTGGATGGTAGATGCCACTGTAAATGCTATTATTAATTGTGGTTTCGTTCCATATATGAAAAATATAATTAATATTTTTAAATAATTTCCATTTCTCTGTAAGTTCAAAAGAAAAAGCAGCGTTGAGTTCCGCAACTTAACAACTTAATATCTCCAATTGGGATGGAAGGTCGCATACGGAGTATAGACACTAGATTCTCTCTGACTACCCTGCTATATGGGATACAGCGTGAGCCATCAAAACGAAAGCTAAACGATGCCGGTCATGGCGCAAAGGCATTTCCTAGGCTTGGTAACAAAGCAAAGCGCGTTGTTGAGTTCCACCACTCAGCACGCAATGCCTCAATTTGACGGAAAGTGGAGAACGGAGTGTCTTAACACTAGGTTCCCTCTGCCTACCCTGCTATATGCGGGATACAGAGTAAAGCTTAAAATAAATAAATAAAAAAAATATTTAATTGTCCACAATTACCCGTTTTAACAATTATAACACAATTAGTATGATCTGTGGACGTAACGTAATATAGTTGCAAAACGTTCGTTTTTATTACATTACTTATATTAGTCGTCGCGTTATGAAATACACAGATAATGTAATGACTGTTGTTATTAATGTGAATGGAATGCTTTAAAAATATATTGTTTCTTTTTGTTATCTATAAGCTTGTTTATTTGTCTTCCGCATTTTTGGAGATGTTTATATGTATATTTGTATGTCCAGTTTTGATCACTTTTTACAAAAAAATATGTTAAATTGAGATATTTTAAAGTAATATTAGTAAACACTTTTTTCTCCCTCCTGCAAAATTTGAAAATCCGGACTTACGTTGTTTCTGCACTCACCGATTCAATTTATAACTAATTTTCTTTTTATATCATGATAATGTGAAAATAATTGATGTCCTATTAATATTAAAAATGCCAAAGATTATAAGATGGGTGTTTCTTACACTACCACGCAAAAACTACTGAGCAGACCTAGATGAAACTCTACAGTAATTTACAGCTTATTTTTTTTTAACTTCACGCTGTATCCCACATATAGCAGGGTAGGCAGAGGGAACCTGAGAACCTAGTGTTAAGACACTCCGTTCTCTTACAACAATTCTGTTCCCCACTTTCCGCCGAATTGAGGCATTGTGTGCTAAGTGGCCGAACTCAACGCCGCACTATGCCTTGTTACCAAACCCAGGAAATGAAAAGACTAATATTTCCTGGAGTGGGTATCGAACCCACAACCTGACGCGTATACAGTCGCACACTTGTGCCTCTGCGCCACGACAGGTCAGCTTATACATAAGAATAACGCTTAGGCAACAATTTATAAATATTCTGTCTAATTTAGCCATAATATAACCATAAATATCTAGTATTTTATAAGTAATTAATATAGAATTTCGCAATTGCAAATACAAAGGGAGTTTAATAATGTATTTAGTATCTCCATTCTCCATATATAGCTCAGTCGTGTTATAATTAATGAACAAACCATCTTAGAGTCAACTCAGACCTAAATTACGCTAGCATATATGTATATACCTACATCTATATGTAAAGTAAGCTGTAATTGCTTAGTTGGTCTATAACTGAGTATTAAGCGGTCTAATTATTATCCACCACTCCAGGAAATGTTAGTATTTTCATTTCCTGGGATTGGTAACAAGGCAAAGCGCGGCGTTGAGTTCCGCCACTCAACACGCAATGCCTGAATTTGGCGGAACTCGGGAACGGAATTGTTGTAAGAGAACGGAGTGTCTTAACACTAGGTTCTCAGGTTCCCTCTGCCTACCCTGATGTATGCGGGATAAAGCGTGAAATCAAAAAAAATATATGTATATATATTCTTATTTTTTAATTATTATTTTCAACTAACTTACAAAAAGGAAGTTTTCAATTTGACTGTTTTTTTAATCGTATAATTTTTTACTGAGAAAACATACAATATTTAGTAGAGTTTAGTAGGTCGAGATCTTGCTTTGTATTAGGGGAAATATTTATAAGTAAAACATAAAAAATGGTTGGTTGGATTTAATAATTTTTTTTTTTATATTTCAGCCTCCGTAATCTGGTTAACATCATTGTGACAATATCCATAAAAAAATACAGTCGAATTAAGAACCTTCCTTAGAGATCTTTTTTAACTTCAGTAAGAAGTAGTGTTAACATACAAACATACATAGCTTCACGCTATATCCCGAATATAGCAGGGTAGGGAGAGGGAACTTAGTGTTAAGACACTCCGTTTCCCACTTTCCGCCGAATTGAAGCATTGCGTGCTGAGTGGCGAAACTAAACGCCGCTTTGCCTTGTTATCAAACCCAGGAAATGAAAAATTCCATTTCCTGGAGTGGGAATCGAACCCACAACCGGTAGCGTTACAGTCGCACGCTTGTGCCTCTGCGTAACGACAGGCGTTAATGTAACAAGTATTCATAATATTCATTGTACTATTCACTTCATCGCAAAGTCAAAGTGATGACGACTGAGTACTAAGCACCAGATTGATGTCGACCAATTAAGCCAGTTTGACTCAAACGCGATTTATTAAATTACCCTCAATAACTAACTACATGATATATGTTAATATAATATACCACTATATTAATTACGTACGTAAGTTTAGAGTTAATTGGTCATTACTAGATTACTAGATTAGGAAAATATTTTCACGCTGTATCCCGCACATAGCAGGGTAGGCAGAGGGAACCCGAGAGCCTAGTGTTAAGACACTCCGTTCTCTTTCATTTCCCACTTTCTGCGAGTTTGAGGCATTGCGTACTGACTGGCGGAACTCAACGCCGCGCTTTGCCTTGTTACCAATATTTTAGAAACGTATGAAATTTACTTTACGCTTCATCCCGGATAACAGCATTGGTTAGTCAGAGAAAAAATCTAGTCTAAACCGGATTCGAGACATTGCCTGTTAAGTGGTGGAACTTAACGCCGCGCTTTGTATTGCCACAACAGATAAATGTAAATAATTTAAATATAGTCATTCCTCATAGTGGAAATCGAACTGACAACCAATTGCGGTTACGGTCAGCTGTCATACTGCACCATAATGATTTCTAAAAATTTGAACGTAGGATTCGAACCCACATCTCTAACCATTCTTTATTTTATGTAGAGAAGTCACTGCGTTCTTTTATTATAATTAGTTTTAGGGGCATAGTGTGTTACAAGTTAAGATCATCTAAATGAATAGCCCCGTATTTGCGCATTTAATACAAAAGTGTATGTCGAACATATTCTTTAAGTTCTTTAAGCGATTTATTTTATTAAGTCCTCCGTCTGGCTCGCGACCACTATCATGTCAAAGACGAACCGCCAAATATCTTATGATGTGTTCCGGTTCGATGGCATGTAAGCCAGGCTTTCCTCTTTCCCACCTATCCTTTCCCCAAAATCTGGTAGTTCCGATAGCGGACTACTACATTGTCCTCCCCTTCTATCTGTATCCTCTAGGTTGGCAACGCATCTAGAACATCTCTGGTGTTGTAGATGGTCATGGGCAAAGGTAGCCACTTACCATCAGGTGGTCCTTTTGCTCGTTTGCCATCCGTTATCTATTAAAAAAAAAAAATGTACTTCTAATAGAGTGTTAAAAAAAATGAACTTTCTTCATATTTTCTCTATAAAAACTTTTACTACTTATAATAAATAATATCTTTATTGGACCAAAAGTAATGTAATACAGTAACCAGATACATATAATCTCCTTACTTTTATTGTTGTGACACTAGTATTTATAAACTCTGGTACCCATTGAAAAATTTATACTAATTTTAAAGAAGTAGACATACTAATTTTCATGGAAAAAAGTACAAGAAGGGACTAAAAATCTCTCTTTGATGTAATTTTTTAAATATTTCATAATATGATCTTAGGAATGAGCATCTCATCATAAATGAGAATCGTGACAAGAGTTTTTATGCTTTACGTATAATTATTGAAACAAAATTAAATATATATTGTAAAATAAACTGATAACATTCATAACAATATGTTAATTCACGAGATAAAGAGTATTCCATACATAAATTCAGGCTATAACTTATCTGTATGCCTAATTTTAGCTAAATCTGTTTTTGTGTGATTTATTACTAAATGTTTAATTATTTAAAGTGTGACTCACAAACATTAATTAGCCTAAAACTGACATTAAGTTCAATTTTAACATGCAACCCTTATTTATAGAGGAGTGACACTCCGTTCTCTTCTGATTGACTTTTTTAAATAAGTAAACCTTAATCCCTGTCGATTTGTCAACCTACTACCTTCTGCTCGTGGCTTTGCCTGCGTGGCGTGTTGATAAAAAATTAAAATCTTTATTTATTGTACATAGATATTCTGTGTAAGCTATGTTACTGTAAAGGTTCATTAAAATCCGTTCAGTAGTTTTTGCGTGAAAATGTTACAAACATCCATTCCCACCAGGCATTTATTCTAATAATAATAATATAATTTTTTTTTTTAGCTTCACGCTGTATCTCGCACATAGCAGGTTAGCCAGAGGGAACCTGAGAACTTAGTGTTAAGACATTCCGTCCTCTTAAGATTTCCGTTCCCTTAAATTGTATATATAACGCCTGTCGTGGAGCAAAGGCGCAAACGTGCGACTGTAAACGCGACAGGTTGTGGGTTCGATTCCCACTCCAGGAAATGTAATTTTTCATATCCTGGGTTTGGAAACAATACAAAAGCGCAAGCGTTGACTTCCGTCACTCAGCACGCAATGGCTCAATTCGACGGAAAGTGGGGAACGGAGTGTCTTAACACTAGGTTGCCTCTGCCTACCCTGCTATATGCGGGATACAGCGTGAAGCTATATGTATATAAATTGTATAACTTTTGGATTTACAAAACGAAACAACATCAAAAACAAACATTCATCAACATAAACTTTTACATTTATATAACTAGGATTAATGTAAGAAAATGAAATTGTAATTAATTATCGTTTGTACTTGCACAGTTGTTGAGTTAGGATAGATCTAACTTTGAAGACATGAAATGTTGTGATCATAACTCTTGTTCGAAATGTTGTTTCTAATATAACGTATGTCTGTTATGGTTAATAACTTCTATCTCTGTTTTGACTTCAATAACACATATAATTATAAAAAAACAAAAAACAAAAATTCCGACTGAACAGTCTTTTCTAAAGTAAGCTATAAAAGCTAGTTATGTGTTATATATTTGAAATGTGCTAGTTAAGTCCTTTAATTTGGTAACCCACACGGTACCCATCAACGATATTTTTTATTTTTATTCATGACGTAATTGCCTCTAGGGGGCGCCATATTGAATTAAAAATGATGTCACATATCAAAGAATACTTGAGTATCAATACCTGTCTAATATCTATATACTTAGAGCCTACCTATCCAACAGGTATTTGGAAGATTTGAGGTAATAAAGAATATTACAAACATACATGATACGCGCGAAACACAACCCTCCTCTGACAGTCGAGTAAAAAAGAAATTCTCAAATGTGATCACACACATAAAAAAACTATAGTTTTTTTTTATGTGTGTGATCACATAACTTTTCACTATGTGAAGCAATTTTAATGATTTGGTCTTTTGGTCTCCTTTTAATATAAAGATATAACGAGTAGTTTTTGATTTATTTGTAATAATGTAATTTTTAGTGCATTTTTTCTGAAATCAGTTGTCTTTTTTGTTAAAATCTTAGTTATTTTCTTATTCTAAACTAGTTGCTGCCTGTAACCTCATTTGCATGGATTCTATGATCCTTTCTACATAAATCCCGTAGATCACAGGATTTTATCGAAAATTTTGGCCAAAAATTACTATAATTTATTTATTAAAGAATACTGCCCCTTAGCCATTTTTTACAGTTTAGTTGGACTGTTATTGTTCTTGAACTGGTTCGTTCGATTTGGGCATTTAATTTTCATATGTCGACGTAAAATATTCATTACACTGAACACGCTTTATTAAGGCTGCTTTTCTTTCTTTCTTATAGTGTAGCTGGCCTATTATGGTTCCACAGCAGGTGTTCCAATTCCAAAATCAATTATACCCTATGACCTGCCCAGGTTTTAAAGCTATACAACAAAAAAAATGCCATCCAAATCCGTCCAGGAGTTCCAAAGATGTACAAACAGATAGACAAGAGATAGATTTAAAAAATCATAGATTCTTGTTATGTAACTCTTTTTTTATCCTATAGTATTGTTACAGAGATGCTAAAAAAATTAAAATAAATTATAACAAGCGCATAAGAATTTCAACGCCTGTCGTGGCGCAGAGGCACAAGCGTGCGACTGCAAACGCGACAGGTTGTGGGTTCAATTCCAACTCCAGGAAATGTTAGTATTTTCATTTCCTGGGTTTGGTAATAAGGCAAAACGCGGCGGTGAGTTCCGCCACTCAGCACGCTATGCCTCAATTCGGCGGAATGTGGGGAACGGAATTGTTGTAAGAGAACGGAGTGTCTTAACACTAGGTTCTCAGGTTTCCTCTGCCTACCCTGCATATGTGGGATACAGCGTGAATTTAAAAAAAAAAAGGAAAGAATTTCAATGTAGCTCGATAGAAACGTATAGCTTAAATGGCTACTGTTAAACGTTTCCAAGAGACACGGGTTCAAATCTTCCTACTTTCGTATTAATACGTTTCTATATATAAAACTCTTCTAAAAACACAAACCATACATATATTCATATCCATTATTAATGAATGTGATTTCCATATTTATAATTTGACCTAAAATACATGAATATGCGTACATCGCGTTATTACGTCATTGCCGTCAGAATGCGTTAAGTGAGCACGCAATGTACAGCTTACGCATTTATTATCTCATATTATGACTAAATCAAGATCGAGGAAGAATTTAATATATTAAATATGTTTATTATGGCGACGATTTATTATTTTTAATTCAACATTATAAGGATTACGATGGCTATCGTGGCGTAGTGATAGCGTTTGACTGTAAACACGATTGGTTGTGTATTCGATTATCTGTGAGGGGAATGCTTATTTAAATTATTTAACCTGGCTTACATGCCATCGAGCCGGAACCGGAATAGTGGTCGCGAGCCAGTCGGAGGACGAACCTCCTAACACCAAACTATATGATGGATGGACGCTACCCAGCGGCGGAGGAGAATTGTATTCTAACCCCGTCCCCTCACAAGGAAACAATGCATTAAACTAATAAAATAAATATTACACAACCATGTGTTTTGCATCTACCTACTTATGTATGGTTGCTAAGGAATTGAATTGTATTTTACGCTTTATTGGGAGTAACATTGTTTCATGTTTGTCTTGATCTTGAAACCCGATTTCAGATAAATTGCAGTAAAAAGTAAAAAAATGTTACGAATTATCATAAAAACTACTTATCAGATCTTAACAAAATTTAAATGGGACCGTCAGAAACACAACAACATCACACTAGCTATCTAGCTATCAAAATTCGTGCTCCCAATAACACACTTAATAAAAATACAATCGAATTGAAAACTTCCTTTTTTTGCAGTGGGTAAATTAATTAAATAGATTTATTAGAAAGATTCATCTTGTTGTGAACCAAACATGGCAGATGAGCACAATCACAGTGACAGGAACGTCACCCGCGCGGGACGGTGACGGCAGGCGGTGCGGCCTTTGTAATTCATTCATGCACGAATAATCCTAGGTTTTACTTAATTTTTAACCGACTTACAAAATAGGAGGTTCTCAATTTGTACTGTTTTATGTTACCTTTTTGCTTGGTGAAACAATTCTTAGGATTCTTTTTATATTGCTGAGTTCAGTTCAGTTTTTTATTTATGGCGCTTCGAACGTGTCATTTTAAATTAAAGCTATTGCTTCTTATAATTTAACAAGTAGATTTTGAGTAATAACACAATACGAATACGTAACAATATTACTTTTAAGTGCATTTTATATATATTCTTTATTGCACTTAAAAATACATTAGAAAAGATAAATACATTTTTTAGTTTACAAAGGTGGACTTATCCTTGAAGAGATCTCTTCCAGTCAACCTGTGGAAGTGGATGAGTATGTTATATGCGGGGTCAAAGTACAAAAAAATAAGAAAAAAAAATAGACATCCAATAGAATATATGTAAACATAATAAATATATAAAATACCATACCTACATACTAACATACACATATACAAAAATATTAAATAAATAAAAAAAAGATTAAAAAAAATATATATACATAAATAGACTATACAAATATATATTCATAATTTATATATAATAAATATGTATATACACATATATATAAAGAAAAATGAATACGATCGTTTTACTTATAATATGATGTTATTTGGTTTTTAATCTTAATTATAACGTAGAGGTAAACTATAGAGTATGACAATGTACCCATGGCCTCGGAAGATGCAGATTGATGGACTACCGTGGGGTTTTAGTGAGTAGGATGTTAATCATGAGTCTCACATAAACCGCATTGCACTTCCCAGCGTGCGGTTACCCGCAACTGGGTTTCCCCACGGAGGAGGTAAACTATAGAAAAGTAAACTGAAGCTATCGTGGTGTAGTGGAACTGCGCGTGACGGTAAATGCAATTGTTTGTGGGTTCGATCATGAGAATCGTCATATTTAAATTAATTTCTTTACCTCACATTTTTCTTAAGAAAAAGCGCGTTTTAAGTACTGCCACTCAACATGCAACGTCTCGGATTAAAGCGGAGAACGGTAAACGGAGTGTCTTAACACTAAGTTCTTTCTGACGATACGCATAAAGCGATAAAAAATACGTTATTGCATCTTAGCATTTTTGTATCTAGGTATGAATACACTCGTATGCTATATATGTACAGCTTAACACTTTAACCTGCATAGTATGGTAGTCACAGAAAACAGAGTGTCAAGACACTCCGGCCACCGTTTTACATCCGAGTTCGAGTCATTACGTGCTAGTGGCAGTACTCTACGCCGCGATATATGTATATTATTAGAAAAATATAGAACAGCATATTCACGACTTACCAACACATTATTGTAGTAATAGAGAACCTAATGTCGAGACACTCCGATCTCTCCTTCCCGTTTGAATCCCAGATATTGCGTGATGACGGAAGTAAACGCCGCAATATATGTATATTATAACTTTTTACTCTAAATGTGAAGTTCAAAGTAAGTCTTTCTTTGGACAAAATGCGAAATATCAATTTGCTTAGTGTAAATTGAAAGCAAACATTTGGAATCCGTAGACCTTAAAGTAAATACCACGGTTGATTAATTGCTTAACGTTGTTAAGTGAATTCGCGATTTTGTATTACAATCTTAGATATTTGTCGATAGTTAATATTTAGTATTTTCAATTCCTCGCTCTGGTGACAAGGCAAAGCGCGGCGTTGAGTTCCGCAACTCAGCACGCAATGCCTTAATTCGGCGAATAGTTAGGAACGGAAATCTTAAGAGAACTGAGTGTCTTAACGCTAGGTTCTTAGATTCTTTTTGCCTACTCTGCTATATGCGGGATACAGCGTTAAGCTTAAAAAAACCAAAATATGTATATTAATCCTTACCAGCCGTCAATAAGTCAAGTCGAAGTCATGTGATTTTTTAAATTAATAAACAATACAAAGCCGCGCTTTGCCTTGTTACCAAACCCAGGAAATAAAAGTACTAACTTTAACATTTCCTGGAATGGGAATCGAGTCCACAACCTGTCGCGTTTACAGTCGCACGCTTGTGCTTCTGCGCCACGACAGGCGTAAAGCTACAGTTTTTTATATAACATAATTAATTCCCCATATTAGATATGAACCTGGAACCATCGCACATGCCAAATAAGCCAACACAATGATGTCATATAAAATAATGTGACCGTTAAATACCTCTCATTACTCAATGGTCATGTAGTGGCCATTCAAACGTGTGGATGCTCACCTTGCTCAATGTTGGTCAATTTTCAATGATATTAGTCAATATATGTATGTATGTGTTATTATGTGATTTTTGTATTGTAATTCCATTATCTGCATACATTTATATTTCTTAATTTAGTTAGAGGCAGCGAAGTTATTTTGGATGATGACTTTTTTGAAGTAATTATTGAGAAAATGCTAACAAAACGTTTACTTTTGGACTACGTGTCCGTAGCGATGATAGAAAACTATAAAAAATTTGCTTGATGACGTAATATTAGTAGTTTTTAGGTATATTTTAACTTACTTGTCTTTTTAACCTACTTCAAAAAAAAGGGAGAGGTTTCTGTCAACTGTATTTTTTATGTGCAACTTTTTTATAGTAAGTGCTTCTGATTGCATTTAAACTTATACAGATCTGACGAGTAGTTTCTGTGTTATTCGTTATTATTCTAGATGGATATAAATTGGAGAGCAACAAGTTCTTTAAGACTTAAATAACTGCGATTTTTTTAAGACATTAAATTTCATAATATTGCGTATTTATATAATATAATTATCGTTTTTCCCCTTTGATTAGACAAAGCGCGGACAGATTTCAAGTTTTTCTTGTTAACACATAATGTATCGAATTCAGATGGAAGGTAGAGAACGGAGTGTCTTGACACAAGAATCTCTTTGACTACTTTGTTATGCAGGAAAAAGCGTGGACCTAAAAAAAAATATATTTAGTTATTGAATGTGTGTTACACAGTTATCAGTACTATCAGTACACTGAAGCAATGGCACCAGTATGAGGCATACTATATATAGGATTGTTATCCAGTAAATTTAATGAAATATGACTTCTTTTACATCAGCTTCACGCTGTATCCCGTATATATCAGGGTAGGCAGAATGAACCTAGTGTTACCACACTCCGTTCCCCACTTTCTGACGAATTGAGGCATTGCGTGCTGAGTGATGGAACTCAATGACGCGCTTTGCCTTGTTACCAAACCCAGGAAATGAAAAATTCCATTTCCTGGAGTAGGAATCGAATCCACAACCTGTCGCGTTTACAGTCGCAAGCTTGTGCCTCTGCGCCACGACAGGCGTTAAACTTCTTTTGAATTCTTTTATTTAATTAATATATTTATATGTACATTATAATGTGAATTTTCAAATAATTAAAAAGCGCTACTTTTCGTTTCAACCTCGTCTTAAACCAACTTAGAGTTTTAGATCTAGACTTAATCTTCCGTCTATTATCTATATAAATATTGAGAAATCTCTTTTTCACTTTCCGCCTGAAACCGAAACATAGCATCTTGATTGGCGGTACTTAAAGCCGCGCTTTGTCTTACCGGAGCAGGGAAATGACAATCCATTTAAATATAATTATTCCTTCGAGTGACAATCGACCACAAGCAATCGCACTTACAGTCAAACTTTGTCACACTGCGACACGATGGCCTAAATAAATAAACATATAGATACAAAACACAAATATATCCATCCCGATACTGAGCCTACGACCTTTGCTTTAGTTATCAGAGTCGCTAACCACAAAATCAATAGGTCTTTTAAATGTAGTCTAATATACGTTTCATATGATTCAGTATTTAGTGGAGCTACTGCCTTATCTGGTAGATTAGCGCGTATCTCTACCAAGGACACGCCCGCTAATATCACAGATATTGGATACTATATAAAATTTGCATACAATTTTTTATAGAAATTTTCGTTGCGTGGTGTGTTAATTTATGGTCTTAAAGGCGGTGGTTGTGGGTTTGATTTTCACTCATGGCAAGTTAATCATATTTAAACGATTTTCATGTCTGCTCTGGTTGAATTGCATCATTCAATATGCAACGTCTCAAATTAAAGCGGAAACTGAGTGTCTTGACTCTACGATCTCTCTAACTACTCTTCTATGTAGAAAAAGGGTGAAGCTCTAAATTAAATATTGGAAGCCTTGAATTGTCTGTAATGGTTCCAGGATCAAATTCGGTTGTATTCACTAAGATACAGTTTTCACATAACGGGGCCTGGATTTTCAATTCACGGTTACATCAGAAGCAATATTTAATAGTTATCATACAAATAAAGAATCTTCAATTAGTTCACCGAGTAAAAAGATATGCGTAAAAAGTCATGAGTAAAAAGTCATCAAGCTTTACACAATCAAAATTTACCCAGTAAAAAGTTATTATATATAAAAAAATACAGTTCTATTGACACTCTCCTCTTTTTGATGTCGGTTGAATAGAAAAGGCCAGATAAAATAATATAGCAAACATTATACATCACGAGTATGTAAATGAACGTGAACATGACAAAAAGACGAGAAGCCCCGCAGAAGCCTCGCACTAATCCTTAATACTTATAATAATTTCGTCAACGAACTTACAAATATGACTAGCATAATTGGACAACTACGGCTTAGTGATGAGAAGTAAATAAGGTTACCATTTTTAATTAATTAATTTCTGGGTTTTTTTTGAAAGTGTATGTGTATTTAACCGACTTTAAAAAAAGGAAAAGAATATCGCTTCAAAAAGTTAAGATTAAAAACATATTATTGAAAAAAGTATATTATTCTGTCCAAGAATACTATAATGATGTTAATGTGTGGAATTAAATGCTGTTGACACTCACCCGGGAAGTTCATTTTAGTTGTATATTTATTGTAAAATTTTATTTGAAAAGAGCAACTGCTGAGTTTCTTGCCGGCTCTTCTCAGCAGAACTGCCTTCCGAGCCGGTAGTAGCTTCCGTTAGGACTGACACGACTGACATCTTTTGTAAATTGACGATTCGAAAGTGCTTGGAACAGCCTATTTGAATAAAGAATATTTTGATTTTGATCTTATCAATTTGGCTGTATTTTTTGAGTGTTAACGCATAACTTTCTACTGGTGAACCAATTTTAAAAGCTATAGCTATAAGCTAAGCTGTTTCTGATGCAATTCCATTTAAATTTAGCTTAGATCTGAAGAGCAGTTTTTGAGCTATTCATAATAATTGTAATTTTTAGTGCATTCTCTTTGAAGTCGGCATTCTATTTTTTATCTAACGATAATAGCGTGAAAATAACGAGGACGACGAGAAAATAATTTTGAGCTCGTTTTGTTTTTATAAGCAAATGACTAGATATAAAAATTGTTAATTCACTCCATTCTCCACTTTTCTCCACATTTTTGAAACATTGCCTTTCGAAGTTGCACACGCGTCATTCTTAAGTCGCGGATCTAAACGCCGCACTTTGTTTTACCAAAGTCGACGCAAAAAAAATATATTTTTCCCAAAATTTCTATATTAGGAAAGCCATTTAATAATACCTGTATTAAAAATTTTTGACAGTAAGTATAACGAGGTCAGTTTCCATTCGGTATTTAGTGTTAATGCAAATATTTCGTACTTCCATTATAAAGTAAAGCTAAACCACAGTTTCGGTAATTATGTTGAGAAGTTAATGTCTTCCAGCGTTTGTCGAATTTAATGTTTAAGCCTGTATTTATGTCTTTAACCGACGTTCAAAAAAAAGCGGAGGTATCTTAATTCGACTGCATTTTTTAATGTGTGTTTCCGCACTGCTTTTTATCGGATGAACAAATTTTGATGATCCTTTTCTTATATGATAGCTTACTAATATGGTCCCATTTAAATATAGTTAAGATTTGATAAGTAGTTTTTGAGTTATTCGTAATAATTGTTGTGTTTAGTGCATTTTGTTTGAAATCGATTTTCTTCTTTTTGTTAAAATCTGATGATTACTTATAGCTATAGGATTATGTCTTATCGTTAATGCGATGACTATGGGTTCGATTTCTTCTCAGGGGAGTGATAAAATTATTTTGATTTTTCCTCTCTAGTAACAAAAAACAGCGCTAAACGCTGCGTTTTTTGTTCAAAGTCATATATTCGCAGTTTGTGAATGCGTAAGTCACACTTATGGTTTATATACAGAAGGAGTGCAGAATGCTAACATTTTTTTAAAATAATGTATAAAAAGTATATTAAATTAACAAAATAAATGTTACACATACTACCATGGTTTGACATACATGTTTATATAAAGTGATATATACGTTGCTATAGACAACGAGTTGTTAACGCGTCAACGGAGACACTTGTAAGCTATAAATGTGCCAAGTTTCATGCTCCTCCGTCCGCGTAATTTTCGTAAAAAGGGGTCCAAAATTTTTGCTTCACGTATTTATATATAGATAGATAGTTCTTTTACATAGTGCTGATACCAAGTTTAGTAAGTACCTACATTCATTTTCATATTTTCCCCTGAAACATTTTAACATGAATCTCGACATACAAATGTAAGGCAGGTTATTAAAAGTCACCCTGAATGATGACGAGACGAGTTCTTTTTAACGAAAACTTTTTGTTCGCAATTATTGTTTGCATGTTACTTTTAAAACTTCGCGCTTTATTTCTCCGTTCTCCATTTTCTGCCTAAACAGTAGGCTAGAAATAAGTTAAAAAAATTAGTACATACATACATACATACATAGCTTCACGCTGTATCCCGCATATAGCAGGGTAGGCAGAGGGAACCTAGTGTTAAAACACTCCATTGCCCACTTTTCGCCGAATTGAGGCATTGCATGCTGATTGGCGGAACTTAACGCCGCGCTTTGCCTTGTTACCAAACCCAGGAAATTGAAAAATTCCATTTCCTGGAGTGGGAATCGAACCCAAAACCCATCGCGTTTACAGTCGCAGGCTTGTGCCTCTGCGCCACGACAGACACATAAATACGTTAAGCAAAAACTTTGTATCCCTTTTTACAAAAATTACACAGAAGAGGAGCATAGAGGAGTGCAGAATGCTAATATTTTTATTTAATAATTCATAAAAAGTATATTACATTAATAAAATAAATGTTACACACACTGCCATAGTTTGACGTCTATGTTTGTACAAAGTGACATATACATTACTAAAGACAACGCGTTGTTAACGCGTCAACGGGGACACTAGTATTATTAAATCTTTGACTAATGTGGTGTAGTAAGCCCGTATCTGACTAAGCGCGATGGCTGCAAGTTCGATTTCCATACTCTGGGAAGATAAAACAACAGGCAATGTCTTGAATTCATATTAATCATAATGTAAGGTTTTCTATGGTCCCTATATTAAGCTACATATTAATAGATCCTTTTTGTTATTGGTTTCTAATCTAAAACACAAAAAAATCGTGAATAATTATAGAAAATACAATACTATGATTGTATTTTCACTTTAATAATCATCTATTATATGTTTTAACACGATTTTGTAACATAAACGCCGTTAACTGAACAATTACTTAAATAATTAACGCGAACAGTTGAAGCCTAATTGACATTTAGCGGACCATGCCGAGGTAATCCGGCGAGACAAAATGACACTCATTTCAAGAGATACAGCTTAAAATAGGCTTCTTCTTAAAATGGCCGGATTTTAGGGGCTATCAGCACGTCATGAAGTAACTCGGCTATAGGAAAAGTCGACAAGTTTAATAGGTACAGTTGAAAATATGTTTGTTTTTAGCCGATTTTTAAAAAGGAGGAAGTTCTTGACTGTATTTTTTTATATGTGCCTAATTTTTTTCTGGGTGATGCAATTTTGATGATTCTTTTCT
Organism: Philaethria dido; assembly: GCA_033558755.1. NCBI lineage: Eukaryota > Metazoa > Arthropoda > Insecta > Lepidoptera > Nymphalidae > Philaethria > Philaethria dido. The sequence goes on along the minus strand of JAKGSA010000356.1, from coordinate 193,239 downwards.
TATATGATAGCTAGTGCTTTTGAAGTGGTCTTATTTAAATTATATTGAAATCGGAGTAGGTTTTTGAGTTATTCGTAATAATTATACTTTTTAGTGCATTTTACATGAAGTCGGTATTTTTTCTTTGTTAAAATCTTTTTAATTATAATAGATACAATTTAAAAATACATACATACATAGCTTCACGCTGTATCCCGCATATAGCAGGGTGGGCAGAGAAAACCTAGTGTTAAGACACTCCGTTCCCCACTTTCTGCCGAATAGAGGCATTGCGAGCTGAGTGGCGGAACTCAACGCCGCTCTTTGCCTTGTTACCAAACCCAGGAAATGACATGGTCCATTTCCTGGAATTTAAAATATACAATTTAAAATATACTTCCTTTTAAAATATTCGTATTTCACACTTGATATCCAATTTAAATGCAATTAATTATTTTCTTTTCGTTTTCAATAAGTTAATAAATTATTTATGTTTTAATGAATAATAAAATTTTACAAATAATTACCGACCTACCACTTCAATAATTTAAAGTCAAGATTAAAAACATATTATTGAGAAAAGTATATTATTCTGTCCAAGAATACTATACAGATGTTAATGTATGGAATAAAATGCTGTTGATGCTCGCTTGGGAGGCTCATCATAGTTGTTAATATGTTGTAAAATTATATTCAAAAAGAGCAACTGTTGGGTTTCTCACCGGATATTCTCAGCAGAACTATTTTCCTCACCGGTGGTAGCTTCCGGTACTGACAATACTGACATCTTTATGTTATTTTTGAAGTTTTAAAGTGTTAATCCCACACTTAGGAAACGAAAAACATTTAGAAAACGTATAAAAATATGGAACGCAGCGGGACTCGAACCTGCGTCTCTTGGAAACCGTCCAAACGGTCTGACCACTAAGCCATGCGTGCTACATCCGGCTGCGTCGAAATTCTTATACGCTTGTTACCACCTACCTTGTATATTCATGTTGTTAGCATCTCTGTAGAGAGATTTTTACAAATTTCTGCTTCCCAAAGATTATTTCAATGAATAATCATTAGACAAGAGAGAATTCTATTTATTAAATATTTTTGAAGTTTTAAAGTATTAATCCCACTTAGGAAATGAAAAACGCCAAGAGGCGCGGGTTCGAGTCCCGCTGCATTCAAAAATTTTTATATGTTTTCTAAATATATCTTTATGTTAGTTGACAATTCGAAAGTCCTTGTAATAGCCTATATTAACATTCATTCTGCAAGAATCCAGGGCAGTACGCGAAACAACTAATTAATCGTTGGCGATAATTTGATATAATAATTGTATCAAATGACAGACGAATGCCACCTCAGTCTACCTGTGACCACGGACTACGGTAACGTGTTCGAAACGTCGGGTTTCAAAAAATGTATTTCCAAATAATAAAATATACGCGATTAATCCGGTTCATATTATTTCATTTATTATGTGGAAGAATCTTTAAAATGAAAGAGCTCATTATGTAATAGCCTATTTGGCTTAAATATTTTTCTTTTTTTTTTTAACTTCACGCTGTATCCCGCATATAGCAGGGTAGGCAGAGGGAACCTGAGTACCTAGTGTTAAGACACTCCGTTCTCTTTCAACAATTCCCCCACGTTTCGCCAGACAGGCTGAAAAATATTTTGATTATAATCTTACCTTTCGCATCTAGCAGGGTAGGCTGAGAAAGCAGTTCTAAAGTTATTCTTAGATAAACCGTGGTTATCCGTCCAAAATGCAAAGACACCATTTTCAATATAATGTAACTATGAACTATACATTTTAAATTAGCCACGCTATAAAAATAAACAACAGTTTGTAAGTTCGCAGAAACGCTTATTTTGCTTAACACGGAAAAGCTTTTAGTTCGTCGTTTTGTATTTATGGAAACTTGTATAAGTTTTGTTACTGATGACATAGTAGTGGACATTTATAACGCGCCAGTAAGTTTGGCTTCGATTTTTTTATTTATTAGTGTCCCCATTGACGCGTTAACTACGCGGATATGGATGTCAAACGCATGGTAGTGTGTGTAACATTTATTTTGTTAATTTAATATACTTTTTATGCATTATTTAAAGAAAATGTTAGCATTCTGCACTCTTTATATGTATAAGTGTGCCAAGTATCATTCTCCTCCGTTCGTGTAATTTCAGTAAAAAGGGGTCCAAAGTTTTTGCTTTGCTTTATATATAGATATGGCATATATAGAAAAACACTTGCCTTATTACGTACGAGTAACTATCAGACAGCGTACAAGTGATACTGGTTATAGAAAGATGAAATTTGGCATGTATGCTCCTTGGGGAGCAATAAGAGAGAATTTCTCTAAATCTCTTTCACGTAAGGAAAATAAACGATTTTTTTATGTTTTATCGTTTACTTAAATAAAGTTGCGGTTAACAAACAAATCGCATAAATGCATTATGTAGAAGTTTAACTTTTTTTTTATTAAAAGAAGAAACTCTGTGCGGGTGTCTGGTCTACTAGTAGGGAGAGAGCTCGAAGCAGTGGAATTCAAGATGTTTTGTAGAAAGTTCCGTAACTCAACGCCGCTCCTTGTCTTAACAGAGATAATTTAAGACTTATTGCTAATAAATCATTTGTAAATAGTGTGAAAGTAAACAATTGTCTTTCTAACACAAATGTGTAATTAAATAATTAATTAAAGCTTTTACAATCTAATTGCGGCTAACCGCAAACGTGATATCTTACCGGAGTGAATTACTTTAGGGCTGAGACTGAGTAACGCGTGTGACAAGGCCGTGAAGGGCTATAACGTGCTTTTATATTTATTTTGTTATTTTTCAGCCTTACGCTCTATCAATATTATTTAAAGTTTTTTTTTTTTTATACCACGACGGTGGCAACAAGGCACACGGCCCACCTGATGGTAAGTGGTTACCGTGGCCTATGGACGCTTGCAACACCAGGGGCATCACTTACGCGTTGCCGATCCTTCAAAAACCTATTTATTAATTAGTAATGTAATAGAAATATATAAAGTTTATAGGACACAATAAAAGATAAAATAAGACACACCACCTTTGGTTTGACACGCACTTTGAAAACTGTAATTGTAACTACAACGCGTGAACAGCTTATAATAGTTTCTTCCATCCTCGTCTTTCATTTCTGGCTCACACGGTAACACTGTTTCATTTATTTAACCAACTCAAAAAAACTCAAAAATAAAAATATAAAATAAAGGAGTGTCTGGCAAGTGTGAAGCTGCAAAAAAATTCTTCGATAAGATTTGTCATCCCAACTGTACCACAATCGATTAAATTTAATTCATTATTTAATGTGTTATTCAATCAAAATCAAAATATTCTTTATTCAAGTAGGCTATTACAAGCACTTTCGAATCGTCAATTTACAAAGATGTCAGTCGTGTCAGTCGTAACGGAAGCTACCACCGGCTCGCTCTAGTTACTTGCTTACTTATAAGCTTCACGCTTTATCCGTAGCGGGGTTGTCAAAGAGAACAGAGCGCCAAACGCTACGGTCCCTGCATACTTCTTTCGCCTCGTCCACAGTCACTTGTCTCTATACACACCCTCCGGGGTATCCTCATGATTTTTACGTGATATTCCTCCAGTATCAATGGTACTGTACTCTCGAAGCTGAACTAAAATCCCCTACGTCTATTGCCGCTGTTATTTATATGTTAAAAATTTTTTTTTAAGTGACAATATTTTATTCAATTACGCAAAATGGTCAATTTATATTTCTTTTATTTTGGCACTATTTCCGGAAAATTTCGAGCGTGAATTTCCAGCAATTTAGAATTTTGTGTTATTTCAATTTATTTCCAAGCGTTTGCGGAATTGTCTATCTGCGTGTTTTATTTTAACACCAGTTTTTCGGTTAGATTTATTTTATGTAGCTTTAATTATCACCTGCAATAATAAATATGAAGGCCATCATGGCGCAGTGGAACAGCGTATGACTGTAAATGCGATTGGTTGTAGGTTCCATTACCACTCGAGGAAATTAATGTATTTAAATTATTTTAATTTCCCCACTCTGGTAAGGTAAAATGCGGCGAGCATTTCCGCTACGCAACACGCAATGTCTTGATTTTGGAAGGCGGAGAAAGGAGTGTGCTGAGACCAGGTTTAGATTTCCATGGGAAGGTGTATAATAATGTGTCTATGAAGGCACTATACTCACGTGTCATGTATGACGAACTTATAGTTCCCATTGACCACGCGAGTGAAGCCGCGGTTAACACCTACATATAATTATTGTTAATATTTTCCTAAGAAAAACCTCACAAAGCAACGATTCCCTTATATCATTTATGCCTAAATGAAAATATCAAAATGTAGACCATATTTAAACTAATTGTATATCATCATCATGTTATTTAAAAAAGCATTTAAAACTTATACCACAAAGAGAACTTACCCGTATATAAAACAAAAAGCGTTTTACAAAGTTTGCGTGAACGAACTCGTTGCCCCACTTCCGGCTATGCTAATGTTGTGATAGCAGGTAGCTGCGCCACTTGCTGCATCACACGAGTGCAGGCGAGGCCGGGACTTGATAAATATTATAAGAAATTTAGTTTTCACCATCGTGGTGGAGTGGACAGTGTCTGAGTAAACATTATTAGTAGCAGATTCCATTCCCGATCGAGGGAATTATTGTTACTTAACTAAGCGCCACGTTTTATCCCTAATAAGGTAGTCGGGGTAATGATTATATTTAAATTATTATAATAGAGACCTGTGGTGGTGCAGAGGCACAAGTATGCGAATGTAAACGCGACAGGCTGTGGGTTCTACATTTAGAATTTACATTTCCTCGCTCTGGTAACAAACGCAAAAAATATCGCAATGGCACAGCGTCTGTCTAAACGCGATAGATTGTGAGTTCTGTTCACATTCGAGGGAATAATTATGCGTTGGTTTTCATGGAAGATTGGGGTAATTCCCGTGACCGCTCCCTATGGTGTGTGAGGAGGTGCATTAGCTCTTTATCTGCCGTAACCCTGAATCCGTAAAGGGATTTCCTCTTTTTGATTATATTTAAATTATTTTAATATGTCCACTATGGTAAGATAACGCACAGCGTTTAGTTCAGTCACTTGGCACGTAATGTGTCGAATTCAGGTGAAAATTGGCGAACGGAGTGTATTGACGCTAGTTTGCGATTTTTACAACTATTTTGTTACCATTTTGTGATTGTTATTGTAACGAAATTCTTAATATAATGTAACAAAAAAGATTTATATAAAGGAAATATTATTTTAATAATTGGCAACATTATAACATAAAATGAGGGTAATAGAAACTTTGATTAAGGAATGATGAGGGTATCGCTACCTCAAGCAAGTGTGGGCGATAGAGGACGGTAGATATTTTGTTAAAATAAGTGAATTTATTATTTATTAATCGTGACAAGTAAATATTGTGTTAATTTACGGGGATAACGAATATTCTACTAATTTTATCGCCTATAGATTTTTTCAACACATAGCAGTATATTCAAAGTGAACTTAGTGTTAAAACTCGGAACTTAAATATAATAAGATATTTGGTGTTCACGATTGTTGCATATATTAAATAAAACTAAAGTGGGGAACGTTAATGTTTTAAAGAGAACGGAGTGTCTTAACATTAGGTTCTCAGGTTCCCTCTACCTATCCTGCTATATGCGGGATACAGCGTGAAGGTAAGAAAAGAAATTATAAAACTAACTGGATTAATCGTGTATACTTATTTTAGTATTCGTAAATACATTATTGGAAAGTCGACATATACTACAGTTCTCCATATTCAAGGGTAGACTGACCATTGACTGTAAAGTGTTAGATTTCTTCTAATAAATATATCTAAGCTTCATAAGATAACAAAAACTTTCAGTTACAATTGTATCAACTTCACAACTTCTTGATATTAAGGTTTAGAATTGCTTCGATGTAAAATACCAATTATATTTGACTACCATCCGTGAATAAGTTGATAAGTCGACTTGCATATACAACTTCTTAAATATTATAAGGCTTTGGATTGCTTTATTTATAGGATGAATTTTTTATTATTTATTTTTTTTTTTAATTTATTTATACGACTAAATACAAAGATTTTAAGCAAACTGAAATACATTCATAAAAAAGTACCTAAATAACATAAAAATTGAACTTGCAGTCCAAACTTAAAGCTTGTACTGAAAAATATGCAACTTTAACGCTTTATCCCGTATAGTAGGGTAGAGATAGAACCTAGTATTAAGGCACTCTGTTCGCCGATTTTCGTCTGAATTCGAGACATATGATGGAATTCAACGCCGTGATTTGTATTACCACAGCGGAGAACCAGAAATAATTTAAATACAATCATTTACTTCAATTGCGTTTACAGTCAAACAAACAGCCTTCTTAAAAGTATGCATTATCAATTTTTAATTAACGTCTGTCGTGGCGCAGAGGCACAAGCGTGCGACTGTAAACGCGACAGGTTGTGGGTTCGATTCCACTCCAGGAAATGTAAAATTTAATATTTTCATTTCTTGGGTTTGGTAACAAGGCGGCGTTGAGTTTCGCCACTCAACACGCAATGCCTCAATTCGGCGGAAAGTGGAGAACGGAACTGTTGAAAGAGAATGGAGTGTATTAACACTAGGTTCTCTGGTTCCCTCTGCCTACCCTGCTATATGCGGGTTACCGCGTGAAGTTAAAAAAGAAATTAAATATCAATTTATAAACTTATTCACGCCTGTTACAAATATATTCCATATAATGAAGATGTACTGTAGAATATTGTTTCTCATAATAATGTCTTGAGCTAAGAAAATAGTACTTAATATTATGATATTTTGTATATAAAGTATCATATTTAGAGAAGCCTTCAGGGTTCTGGAGGTTCCGCAGTCCCTTAGAAGATTTAACGTTAAGTAAATTTAAGGCTTCTACTCGAGTGCGCATAAATGCTAAGTTGCTTTTAATAATATTAAACTCTATGTTTCAGCTGACCCTTTTGCCTTTTGCGCAAAATATATAATGTGTAATCTATTCTACTAAGCGTATAATATTGAAATGAGCAAGTAATATAAGAAAAAGAGATATTTTTCGTTATTTTACTTAGCCAGATTTTCCCCTTTCCCACCCATCCTTTCCCCAAAATGTGGTGGTTCCGATAGCGGACTACTACATTATCCTCCCCTTCCATCTGTATCCTCTAGGTTGGCAACGCATCTACAACATCTCTGGTGTTGTAGATGTTCATGGGCGAAGGTATCCACTTACCATCAGGTGGTCCTTCTGCTCGTTTGCCGTCCGTTATCAATAAAAAAAAAAAAAAAAAATGTACTTAGCTTTACGCTATATCCCTAATGAGGTAGTCAGGGAGGATGGAGCACCCAACGCTACGACGCCTACGTACTTCTTTCGCCGCGTCCATAGTCATTAACCTCTTCATACTTGGGGTATATGGTTTTTAAGTGACCTTTCTCTAGTATCATTGATACTGTTGTCTTGAAGGTCAACCGTGGTCTCCTACTGCCGCTCACCTTTGCTTCATATATGTTTCTCATAATGTTTTCATCACTCATCCTCTCGACGTGCCTAAACCACCTGAGCAAGTTCTTCTTCATTTTTACTATGACATTTTCGCTTATGCCTGTGTTTCTGTATAACTCTTCGTGGCTGATTCAATTAATCTAGATTTTTTTTCGTTTATAAATAAGCTTTATTCAATGTATTAGTTAATAAATATTATAACTAATAGTTAACTAAAAAAATAGTTGTCAATTAACAAAAAGTCGCAAAGAATTTTAATATGGTAGAGATTTTGGGTACACCAATACACATAAAGTACCGGAAGTCACCGTTGATCCAATGTGTCCTCAAAGAGTAAATTTACGGCTTCTACTCGAGTGGGTAGAAACGCTAAAATGCCTTTTAATAATATTGAAAGTCTGTTTCAGCTGACCCTTTTATCTTTGCGCAAAATACATAATGAGTAATCTATTCTAATAAGTATATAATATATTTATATATTGAAATAAGCAAGTAATGAAGGAAAAAGTGTCTTTTTCCACTTGTCATCTCTATTAGATTTCTAGTTATTAAAAGTAAGCTAAAATAATTAAAATATTAACAAAAAAATATCCACTTCAAATAAAATGAATTAAAATTAAAATTATTACGAATAACTCAAAAACTACTCTTCAGATCATAATTAAATTTCAATCAGGTAGGAGGTTCGTCCTCCGTCTGGCTCGCGACCACTATCATGTCAAAGACGAACCGCCAAATATCTTATGATGTGTTCCGGTTCGATGGCATGTAAGCCAGGTTTTCCCCTTTCCCACCCGTTCTTTCCCAAAAATGTGGTGGTTCCGATAGCGGACTACTACATTATCCTCCCCTTCCGTCTCTATCCTCTAGGTTGGCAACGCATCTACAACATCTATGGTGGTGTAGATGTTCATGGGCGAAGGTACCACTTATCATCAGGTGGTCCTTCTGCTCGTTTGCCATCCGTTATCCATAAAAAAAAAAAAATCAGCAACATTCGCTTATAAAATAAAGTAGCATCAAAATTGTTTCAGTAAAATGTTATGCGGTTACACACATAAAAAAATACAGTTAAATTGATAACCTCGTTTTTTCAAGTTGGTTAAAAAGCGTAATTCACCACATGTGTATTATTCATTAAATTTATTAAAACTAGATTAGCGTTGCGTGAGGCGATGGCGTGATTGGTCTGATGATGGGGTGCTTTTGTTAACTTTTTAATATAGTTTGTTAGCCTTTTTGTGGAATTGCAAAATATTTTGTGTATTTTAAATGCAACTCCTAATCAACCATCTAATGCACAGTGAATAAGATAATGTTAAAAAAAAAATAGTCCCGCTGAATTTCTGCGCCGGTTCTTCTCAGGTCTGCGTATTAAATTTAGTGAACCTGTGGTAAATTATTTGACGTTCAAAAATGAAGCTTGTAACTTCTATTTTGGAATAAAATTATTTGACTTTGACTTTGGACTTTAAAATAAAAAGAAGAGGCTATCGTAGCGCAATAGGACAGTAGACTAACTGTAAACGTGATATCTTTTAGGTTCGATTCTCTCTATTCTCTCTGAGAGTCTCGGAAGAAAGAATCTATATAAATACGTGAACCAAAACTTTATACCCTTTACGAAATTACGCGGACGGAGGAGCATGAAATTTGCACAATTTATAGTTTATATAGCGAAGGAGACAGAATGCTAATATTTTTTAAATAATGCTTAAAAACCATATTAAGCATTAATAAAATAAATGCGCTAGAGACTACCATATGCTTGACATCCATGTTTGGCTATATATTACTTCATAGACAAACGCGTTGTTAACGCGTCAACGGGGATACTAGCTATATTTAAACTATTTTCATTTATCCTCTTATAAACAAAACGCAAGCGTTGAATCTCCGCTTGGGCCTGAATTCGGCGTTAAACGGCGGTCGGAGGTTTTGTCACTAGTTTGTTCCCGACTACCCTGGTATGCGGGGTAAGGCGTAAAACTATTTTTTCTATATGACATATGCATATATAACTAATAGGTTAGTTTGGTAAACGTTTTGTTGTTATATTTATTTTGACACCCAAATAATATATTTTTCCTTTTTTGCATTGTCCAAGAGAACTATAGGAAAGCTGAATAAAAGGTTTGGACATAACTTATCACGAAATTCAATGATTCTCACAAAAAACAACAATACACTGTTTTCATTTTCGAATATTGAGTAGCAGAACTCAACGTGCCACTCAAGACAAAGGCGGCGTTGAGTTCCGCCACTAGTACGCATTACCTAAAGGCGGAAAAATAGGAATGGAAACCTAAGAGAACGGATGTTTTACACTAGGTTCTTGATTCCTTGTCTACCCTGCTATGTAAGTGGGATACATCGTGAAGCTTAATAAAAAGGTCAACACCGCGCTTAATTTTACCAGAGCGGAAATACTAAAACAATTTAAATACAATCATCCTCCCGAATGGGTATCGAACGTACCACGCTCCCAGTCAAACGCTGTCCCACTGCGCTACGATGGTTTCTATTATTATAAATAATACACATTTCTTTTAACTTTGTACTGGAATGACCAAGTTCAATTACCACCTTTACTACGCCACGTTGGCCTAATAAGGAAATTATGTTCCGAAATCATAATATATTAACATTTATATGACAATCTTGATGTGAATCACACGACCTAGTTTCCACTTCATAATTGCCTTTGCAAATCAAAAGCTAGATGTATTCTAGCTTCCTTTGTAGGCGTTTGCCTTTATGACAACACTCTGAGTGACTGGCTGTGTACATCTGTGCTAGAAATAGAAAACTAATCAACTAATTCTTTATATTATAGTGAAATTTAGTGGGTACTGTGTGGGTTAGGAATCTGAATCTCGCTTCTTTCTCGGGAATGTTTATATTTAAATTACGTTTTTCTGGGAAACAAAGCGTATCATTTAGTTCCGTAACTCGATCTGCAATGTTTGGAATTCCGCCGAACACTTTCTTTTTCTAGGGTGGCAATTTTTTTTTTCCTTTTTTCCAAATGGAAATCGAAAGTTACTAAAAAGTGTAAAGAACTTTTGTTTTTCAGGCAGTCTGAAATTTTCATATTTTCGTTTCACGTAGATTATAATTTTGGCACACTTCAAAAAGAAGGCGGTGGTTCTAGATTAGTTTTGAGTTATTCGTAATAAATTTACAATTTAGTACATCCTCCTTGGAAGTCAGTTTGTTTTCATTATTTTTTTTTATTATGATTAACAAGAGAATGAGGCAAAGACCAATAATAAACATTCCAAGCTATGAAACCTCGAAATATTATTTAATTTCAATTACCGACCGAACTGAAAAGGGTTGCTTCCGTTCAGCGAAAAACTGCCGGAAACAGTTACTTGACAACCTTGTAAATTATTTATCGAATGAAATTTTGCTTGTAACAGAAAACTATAGCTTCTACAAAAACCTTTTATTATAATTAATCTATGGTAATAAATTTAAAATCGGAAATCGTAAGAGAACAGGAGTGTCTTAACACTAGGTTGATAACCTGAAATTCCTCCTGCCTATCCTGCTAGTGAGCTGGATACGGCCTAAAAACCAAAAAAAAATAAATGTGGAAGTATGTGGAAGTAAGGAATAGATGTTAGTTACTTCCTTCACACAAAATTACTGAACCTATCTAAATTAACAGTAATATAATAATCGTATAGGAGTTACGTATTGCTAAACACAGCGTTGAATATCTCCGCTTGGGCTCGAATTCCGGCGTTAAACGGCGGTCGGAGTGTTTTGTCACTGGTTTATCTCCGACTACCCTGTATGCGGGGTAAGGCGTAAAAGAATTTTTTTTCTATATGCTGACATATGCATATAACCATTAGGTTAGTTTGGTAAACGTTTTGTTGTTATTTATTTTGACACCTAAATAATATATTTTTTCCTTTTTTGCGGTATTGTCCAAGCAGAAAACCATAGGAAAGCTGAATAAAGGTTTGACATAACTTTTGTCACGAAATTCAATGATTCTCAAAAAAACAACAATGCCTGTACACCGTTTTTCACTTCGAGTATAGTAGCAGAACTCAACGCCACTCAAGACAAAAGCAAGCGGCGTTGAGTCTGCCACTCAGTACGCATTACCTAAAGGCGGAAAATAGGAATGGAAAACTTAAGAGAACGGAGCAGTTTAACACTAGGTTCTTTGATTCCCTTTGTCTACTGTGCTATGCGGGATACATCGTAAAGCTTCTAATAAAAGGTCAACACCAGCTTAATTTTACCAGTGCGAAAATACTAAAACAATTTAAATACAATCATCCTCCCGAATGGAACAAGACGTACTACACGCTCCCAGTCAAACGCTGTCCCACTGCGCTCCGATGGTTTCTGGCCATTATAAATAATAATACATTTCTTTTAACTTTGTACTCGAATGACCGTTCAATTAACACCTTTACTACGCCACGTTGGCCTAATACGAAATTATGTTCCGAAATCATAATATATTAACATTTATATGACAATTCGATGTGAATCACACGACCTAGTTTCCACTTCATATTCGTTTTGTAAATCAAAAAGCTAGATGTATTCTAGCTTCCTTGTAGGCGTTTCTGCTCTTTATGACAACACTCTGAGTGACTGGCTGTGTACATCTTCGTGCTAGAAATAGAAAAGTAATCAACTAATCTAATCAACTTTGCGGTAGGAGGTTCGTCCTCCGTCTGGCCATGACCACTATCATATCAAAAGACGAACCGCCAAATATCTTATGATGGTTCCGTTCGATGGCATGTAAGCTGTGTTTTCCTTTCCCACCCATCCTTTTCCCCAAAAATGTGGTGGTTCCGATAGCGACTACTACATTGTCCTTCCTTTCCATCTGTATCCTCTGTGTTGGCACGCATCTAGTACATCTCTTGTGTTGTAGATGTTTATGGCGAAGGTAACTACTTACCATCAGGCGTCCTTCTGCTCGTTTGTTATCCGGTATCCATAAAAAAAAAAAAAAAAAAACTAATTCTTTTATATTATAGTACGAAATTTAGTGGGTACCGTGGGTTAGGAATTCGAATCTCGCTTCTTTCTCGGGGAATGTTTATATTTAAATTACGTTTTTCTGGGAAAACAAAGCGTATCGTTAAGTTCCGTAACTCGACCTGCAATGTTTGGAATTCCGCCGAACACTTTCTTTTCTAGGGTGGTAATTTTTTTTTTCCTTTTTTCCCAAATGGAAATCGAAAGTTACTTAAAAGTGTAAAGAACTTTTGTTTTTCAGGCAGTCTTAAATTTTCATATTTCGTTTCACGTAGTTTATAATTTTTTGGCACATGTCAAAAGAAGGCGGTGGTTCTAGATTAGTTTTTGAGGTATTCGTAATAAATTTACAATTTAGTACATTTTCCTTGAAGTCAGTTTTCTTTTTTTCGTTAATTTTTTTATTATGATTAACAAGAAAATGAAGCAAATACCAATAATAAAATATTCCAAGCTATGAAACCTCGAAATATTATTTAATTTTCAATTACCGACCGAACCGAAAAGGGTTGCTTCCGTTCAGCGAAAACTGCCGGAAACAGTTACTTGACAACCTTGTAATTATTTATCGAATGAAATTTTGTTTGTAACAGAAAACTATAGCTTCTTACAAAAAAACCTTTTATTATAATTAATCTATAGTAATAAATTTAAAATCGGAAATCGTAAGAGAACAGAGTGTCTTAACACTAGGTTGATAACCTGGTTTCTCCTGCCTATCCTGCTATGAGCTGGATACGGCCTAAAACTAAACAAAAAAAAATGTGTAAGTTGTGAGAATAGATGTTAGTTACTCTCTCACACAAAAATTACTGAACCTATCTAAATTAACAGTAATATAATAACGTATAGGACGTATGTACGTACGTACGTACGTTACGTGTCTTTTTTTAAATGAGTAGTTTTCGAGTTATTCGTAATAATTTTACTTTTTTAGTGCGTTTTATTTGAAAGCGATATTTGTATTAATGAAAAATGAAATCGGCCAGAAAAGGAAAATAATAAATTAGCTTCTAGATTCATCTACTTTATCAGTTATTCAACTGTGAAACAAATTCAATGTTTGATTTGATACATCCAATATTTTATTTTCTATTTCTTGAGGATCAATTCGTTACATCTGGTTTGCTCTCCAAGCTAGATGATTTATATAGAAAATTACTTATATTAGGTTTTGTTCGGTTGATTTAAACCAAAGAAATATAATAAATATTTCTTTTCGTAAAAAAATCCTGAATTTCTAGAATAAAAATCATAACAAATAACCCTAGAACATGGAACAAAATCAGAGAAGATATTCCGTTCTCTCTGAGCCGAATTCAAGACATTTTATTAGCCCAGAGTAAAGGGACTCAGCATTCGTGCTTTTTACCAGAGTAAAGAAATAAAACATACATAATACATAATACATGGCTTCACGCTGTATCCCGCATCTGGCAGGGTAGGCAGAGGAGCCTAATGTTAGACACTCCATTCCTACTTTCCGCCGGATTGAGGCATTTGCGTGCTAAGTGGCGGAACTCAACTTTTGCCTGGTTACCGAAATTCCATGAAAAATTCCATTTCCTGGTGGGAATCGAACCCCACGACCTGTCGCGTTACAGTCGCACGCTTGGCCGTCTGCGCCAGGCGTTAGCCAAAGTAATTTAAAATATAATCATCCCCGACCCGGGACCCACGAACCCATAGCATCTCGCGTTTACAGTTAAAACCTGGCCCACTATATATATGAGGTATATTGTTATTCATACAAGCTTCACTGCGTCATACTGACATCTTCTTACAGACAATTACAGGAGTTTCGTCTCCCGTCTGGCTGCGACACTATCATGTCAAGAAACGAACCATAAATATCTTATGATGTGTTTCCGGTTCGATGGCATGTAAGCCGGAGTTTCCCCTTTCCCACCCATCCCCTTTCCCAAAATGTGTGAGGTGGTTCCGTGGCGGACTACTATTATCCTCCCTTTCCATCTGTATCCTCTGGGTTGGCTTAGCAAACGCATCTGAGTATCTGGTGTTGTAGATGTTCATGGGCGAGTAACCACTTACCATCAGGCGGCGGTCCCTCACTGCTCGTTTGCCATCCACGGTATCCGCCAAAAAAAAAAAAAATATTTTATTCGTGCCCTATTTTGACGGTCAGCTAGAAACAAGGTTTTCTCATTTAAAAAAGAAAACAGCAATTTCGCTAATGAAAGTGCAGCGTAGAATATAATTTAATTTCCTTTGAACTTAGTTTATTAAAGTAAAACTTGGGCACTTTTAAAGCGCTTTGCAATAAAAACTTTTTATTTAGAGCTTCATATCAGACGTGCCTGCAATTTATTCTAATGGAATAAATATTACTAGTGTCCCCGGTGACGCGTTAATAACGCGTTGTCTATCACAGTATGTCACTTTATGTAAACGTGAATGTCAAACCATGGTAGTGTGTGTAACATTTATTTTATTAATTTATTTTTTTTACTTTTTATGCGTTATTTAAAAAAAATAGCATTCTGCGCTCTGCCTCTATATAAACTACAAGTGTGCCAAGTTTCATGCTCCTCCGTCCGCTTAATTTTCGTAAAAAGGGGTACAAAGATTTTGCTTCACGTATTTATATATAGATTAATTTTCTGAGATACAAACTAGGGATGAGAACCTACGTAAATGTATATAAAATCACAGAAACAGGGATATTAAATATAATTATTATTTTACACAAAAATTAAAATTATTATGAATATTTTGAAAAGTACTCGTCAGATCTTAAGTAAATTTAAATTGGATATTAGAAGCAGTAGCTATCATTTAAAAAAAATTAACATCAAAATTGGCCCACACAGTAAAAAGTTATACGGTACACATACGTAAAAAAAATACAGATTAATTTACAATGTGCTCCTTTTTTTGGTTAAATTGGTTAAAAATATCGGATTGGCATCGAATTCGGACATGTGCAAATATATATATATATACGTGAAACAAAAACTTTGTACCCCTTTTTACGAAAATTACGTGGAAGGAGGCGTATGAAATTTGGCACTTTTATAGTTTATATAGTGAAGTTTTTTTAATTAATGCTTAAAAAGTATATTAAATTAACAAAATAAATATAACACACAAAACCATGGTTTGACATCCATGTTTATATAAAGTGACATATACATTGCTAAAGACAACGCGTTGTGAACGCGTCAACGGGGACACTAGTTTGTTGAAAAGTGTGAAGTTGCTGTTATAGATACTGTATATTTACTTTTTTTTTTATTATGTGATAGAGTACAGTATTTATTTTTTATAATCTAATTTCTATATGTAACGAAAACAAAAAAAAAAAATTATAAATAAAATTCGACCTCAAAACACAATTAGATTACATTTTTTCACGAAAAACACAATATTTTCATACAATTTTAGAAAATAATCGCCTCTTTTGATTTATTATTCCCTTTAATTAGTCAATCGGGCGAGGCGAAGCGACGTGCAATTACGGAGCTACAGGAAAACTTTAACACAAATTCGACCTAGCAACCATTGTTCCGAAAATAATAAATATGATTATCCTTCATGTATTTTTGGAACAAAAACCATTAAAATCGTGTATGGATTGTTTGATATATTTAAATTTGTATTATTAATGTGTTACTTTATTATCAAGTGTTAAGGCCATCGTGGTGCAGTGGTGCAGCATTTGACTGTGGTAACGGTTGGTCGTGGATTTGGGGAAATGATTATATTAAAATTATTTTCATTTCTCTACTCTGATAAAACGAAGCGCGGGGTTGAGTTCCGCCATTAATACACAATGATCCGAATTTAGGTGAAACAGTAGCTCGATAGTAAGCTTACTTTGACAACACCGTTATATAAGAAAAATCGTAAGCAGCTTTTGTAAAAAAAAAGATTTTAAAGTGACATATTGCCATTACAATAGCGATACGTGTGACGAGTATTTAACTAGCTGTTGTGATGTAATGAAAATGTAGCTAGCTAATAATTCTACCTATATTTTTCTTTATGATAGTGGTTTCAAATATTTAAAATTGTAACCTTCGAGTTATTATACTTTCATTCATTAAAGTCATTGTAGCACAGTGCGATATTGACATTTCAATTTCTGTGCTCTGGTAAAACAAAGCACGGTGTTGAGTTCTGCCACTCTATTGGCACTAACTTCTCCCTGACTAAACGCAATAAAGTGTGCAGCTGTAAACAAGTTATAACATTGGGTTCTGCCTAGTTATCCCTGTTAATTTGTTGATAAAACAAAAATAAATAGCCAATAGGTAGTTATGTCGGCTGAAGGTATATATTAAGAATGCAACACGAATCGTCTCATGTCTTGGGAAACGTATTCGATGCTAAACATTTTATATAATTAATTTTCAATTGATTGTAGCATGAGCTTCTGCTCGGTTATTTCATTTGTTTGTAAAAGTTTTTTTTTTTTTTGTATTTCTTTTTAAAAAATCACTCGCGCTCCCGTAAGCTTTATTTACCAAACTAAAAACATTTGCTAAACGTTAAAAATTATAGATAATTTTGTTTATGCTTTAGCTTCACGCTATCCCGCATAGCGGGGTAGACACGAAAAACCTAGTGTTAAGAAACTCTGTTCATTGATTTCTACCAAAGTTTGAGATATTACGTCTTAAGAAGCGCAACTCAACGCCGCATTATCTTTCACCAGAGCGGAGAAATAATTACAATTTCAATATAAGCATTCCCTCATATATATATATATATATATATATATATATATATATATATATATATATATTTTTTGTATATAGTTGTTCCATCAAAATAAAACGATGTGACCTTTAACCAACTATTATTTACTGTATTCTGGTTTATTTCGTAAATTAGCAGACACAAATACAATTCTACCTGAAATTTTCTGAAAGATTTCATTATATTAAATAATATTTAGTATTTTCACTGTCTCGGTCTGTTAACAAGGCTGAGCGCGGCGTTAAGTTCCGCCACGCAGCACGCAATGCCTCAATTCGGCGGAAAGTGGGAACTGATAAGAGAACGGAGTGTTTAAACACTAGGTTCTCTGGTTACATCTGCCTACCCTGCTATGTGCGGGATACAGCGTGAAGCTAAAAAAAAGTCTTAAAGACTAAGCAAAGGACATTCACGTAACATTAGGCAGGTAAAATAAAGCTAAGTTTATTTTTTTTTATTAAATAAATAATTTCTTACGTTACTTTTAGATACCCTCGTGGGATTATCTCGTCTTTCAGGATTTTTTATTATTCATGAAAAGTTTCAGTTATTTTTTTAGAAGGTTTGTTGTGTTTTTCAAGAATTTACTTTCTGTCTTCTATTGAAAGTCAACACTAATAGAAATAAATGGTGAAGCTTAGACGAAAGTTGGCGAAAGGTGAAACATATTTTGGAACCATATCAGGTATTTTAGAGTGTCTGTCTGTCGTGACACAGGTACAAGCGTGCGCCTGTAAAAGCGATAGGTTGTTGGTTTGATTCGCGCTTCAGGAAATGAAAATAATATTTAGTACTTTTATTTCCTCGCTCTGGTTACGAGGTAAAGCGTGACGTTGAGTTTCGCTACTCAACACGTAATGTTCCAATTCGGCAGAAAGTGGAGAACGGAAATCCTAAGAGAGCAGAGTGTTTTAATAGTACGTTGTTTGGTTTTTTCTCTGCCTACCCTGCTATGTGCGGGATACAGCGTAAAGCTAAAAAAAAGTTAGGTATTTGTGGTATGTTTTATTTCTTGTTTACAAGAATATTTTTGTTTCTCTTTTATTTATATACTATAATTTTATTTAAAAAATAATTATAACAGACAGTTTTGGATATTCAAGTGATTCTATTTGAGCTATACTTTGACGACTTAAGTTATTAAAACATATTTAGAGAACATAAAAATTTGAACGCAGCGGGACTCGATTTCGCGTCTCTTGGTAACCGTCCAAGCGCCCTGACCATTAAGCCATGCGTTCTACATTCGCATGGATGACATCTAAGATTACATGTTGAGTGGCGGAATTTAAAACTTCGTCATATCTTACTCAGGCGGGGAAATTAAAACTATACAAAAACTCATTTGTATGAGTTTTTGTGCCTTGTGGCAAAGCGCGGCGTTGAGTTTCGCCACTCAGCACGCAATGCTTCAATTCTGCGGAAAGTGGGGAACGGAGTGTCTTAACACTAAGTTCCCCCTGCCTACCCTGCTATAGGCGAGATACAGCGTGAAGCTATGTATGTATGTAACTCATACGCACCCAACAAACAAAACAACATTTTTAAAATAATATCTTTCAAATGAATTCCAAAATCTCGTCTTTATAATATTAATAAAGGCCGTCCACCGGCACGCCCGTGCCCGCGCCCGCGCCCGCGCCCGGTGAAGGTCGGGTCGCCACTTGAACCCGCGCTTTGTGGCATTGATCACTCTTTTGCGATCACTTCGTGAAAAAACTCGAATATACCAGTGTATTTGAGTACTGGTCATTTTTAGTTGAGTTGTGCCGCTTTGGAGTTGTGTTGGAGGTTGTAGGTTCGATGCTTTGAGTAGGCAAAAAGTTTTGTGACTTTTCAAGCAGCCTTACTCTTTTTCTAGTGGTCAAAGAGGATCTAGAGGTAGTGTCAATACACTCCGCTTGCCGCTTCCTCTTGGAAACCGTCCATGCGCTTTGACCGCCAGAGGCGCGGGTTCAAGTCCCGCTGCCTTCAAAATCTTTACACGTTTTTTAAAACTGTTTTTCGTTTAGTGTGTGATCAACACATTAAAATTATCAAAAATATCGTAAAGGGTTCAACCTGTTGGATTTTCAAAAAAAAATGTATAGTTGGGTACTGAAACATACGCGATTAATCCGATTAAAATGCTTACGAATCAATATTTATGACTTATTATAAATTAATAATAGATCATTCTTATATGAATAGCTTCAATGGCTTACATTGTATTTGACCACAAAGATAAATATTTTAATTATTTTCATACATCTTTCTTATTAAAAAAAGTCTTAAGTCTTTACCATTAATCTTTCACAATGACAAACAAAGAATTCTTTATTAAAATCGGAACAACCTATATTGGGTAATAAATAACAAATAAATGAACTCATATATTCCTTTTAAGCTTGAACTTTTACAATGAATGCAAAAAGTTTTAATTCTTGCGGCAACTTGAAAGTGGGTCAACTTCACGGTGATTCCCCTTTGGAAATGTATCGAAAACTACGTTTTGGCAGCGTTCAACCACTGATTGTTGAGTGGCCTAATAATATTCTATTTGATCTTTTGTTTGTATTGACTAAAGCTTAAATTTTATACAATACTTGCTAGATAATACTTTGAAAGTTCCAATTGTTTCTTAAAATAGTTTTTTTTTTAATTTATGACAGCGCGGCGTTGAGTTTCGCCACTAAATACGCAATGTGTCTAGTTCGGAAACGTAGTGTCTTGACACTAGGTTCATTCTAATTACCCTGCTATGCGGAATAAAGCGTGAAGTTTCTTTTCTTTATTTATAGCTTCACGCGTTTTCACGCCTAGCAATATAATAAAAAAGACTTGGTGTCAAAATACTCCGTTCGCCACTTTCCGCCCAAAATCGAGATATAGTGAGTAGAGTGGCGAAACTCAACCCCGCGCTTTATCTTATCAAAGAGATCTCTCGGTCTCGATCTTAAAATATTTTAACTGTAAGTAGCTTCTACCTGTCGCCACAGACTACTGTAAACAATTCGAAATGTCGGGTTTCCAAAAATGTATTTCCGAACACTAAAATATACGCGATTTATCCAGTCAAAATAGTTTCATTTAAAATGTGTAAATAACGCGAAAACTAATGATCCCAAATATATTCTTATTCTCCCGAATGGAAATCGAATCCATAACCAATCACGCTTACAGACGGACGATGTTCCATTGCGCCACGATGGATTGAGATGGACAGGCTAAGTAGATGAAGAGTGGAATAACTAATTCATAGTATACATGCACATGTATGGTAGAAGTGTATATTTTTTTCTATACTAGCTAGTGCTTTAGATGTGATCCCATTTAAGTTTGCTTAAGATTTTCATAAGAAGTTTTTTAGTTATTCGAAATAATTTTACTTATAATGACACCTGAGATTCTAGCGTTTAGACACTCCCTTCTCTTTTAACAATTCCGTTTCCCACTTTCCACCGGATTGAGGTATTCCGTGCTGAATTTTTTTTTTTTTATTGATAACGGACGGCAAACGAGCAGAAGGACCACCTGATGGTAAGTGGTTACCTTCGCCCATAGACATCTACAACACCAGAGATGTTGTAGATGCGTTGCCAACCTAGAGGATACTGATGGAATGGGGGGACAATGTAGTAGTCCACTATCAGAACCACCACATTTTGGGGAAAGGATGGGTGGGAAAGGGGAAAATCTGGCTTACATGCCATCGAACCGGAACACATCATTAGATATTTGGCGGTTCGTCTTTGACATGATAGTGGTCGCGAGCCAGTCGGAGGACGAACCTCCTACCACCTAACAAAAATTTGAAAATGAATGCATTTATTAAAAATAGATTTTCTTAAACCTGATTATTTGCGAAAACCTTGATTGTAATTACTTAAACTTAAGACATAAGCAATGAAATAACTATGTTCGTATATAGTAAATATATGGCAGAAGTGTATATTCAAGGCGTGGGCGATTAAGGCTACATCGAGTGTGTATCTTTTCATTAGATACTGAAGGCGTTTGTTTTAGTGATTGCTTGCGACTGGCGGAGTGAAGGATTGCAGATTCATTACGTAATATATACTTTATTCCGCTTTAGAGTAGTAAGCGAGAAACTAGTGTTAAAACACTCTGTTTCTGATCTTCCGTTCGAATTTGAGTTAAGTGTTAAAAGGTAATCAACGATATACCGGAGCGGAGAAGTTACTTGTTTTAGCTTCACGCTGTATCCCGCACAACCCTATTATAAGGCGGTTATAAGTCGGTTGGCTTCACGCTGTATCCCGCACATTTCACGTGACAACCTAGTGCTAAGACACTCCTTTAATTTAGTGGTGTTAAGATTTCCGTTCTCCACTTTCCGCCGAATTGAAACATTGCGTGCTGAGTGGCGAAACTAAACGCCACGCTTCTTCTTGTTACCAGAGAGTGAAAACAATTTAAATATATGTAGTTATTTCCTTCAGTGTGGACCGGACACACAACCAATCGTGTAGACAAACGTTGTTCCACAGGGCTACTATAGACTCTAGATATTTCTAGAAATAAAAAATACTTTAAAATGAAAATGAAAATATTTATAAATTTATTATAATTTTCTTAATATTTTACTCATAAATTGACGCTTCCTACGTAAAATATCGTAACTGCAATTTCCCAATTTTATAGTAAAGCTGAATAAAGATTTGTATGCAGATTTTAACTGCTTAAAAGAGATGCGGCAATTTGTGCATTCGTTATTTGAGTCTCTATAGCAAATATAATTATTATGAAAATCAGTGTATCCATCCATATTATGATGTACGTAAAATACGTTATTTTAACTAAAAAAAAGCCGTTTTGTTTTTTTCTAGCTTCAATATTTATAATGGGGAACGGAGAGTTTTAACACTAGGTTCCCTCTGCCTACCCTGCTATATGCGGGATACAGCGTGAAGCTATTTATGTATGTACTCTTTATCCCACATAGCAGGATAGTTAGAGAGCCTCGTAAAGATATTGCGTGTTAAGTGGCGAAACTTAACGCCGCGCTTTGTTGTCTCAGAACGGAGAAATAAAAATAATTTAAAAACACAATTATTCCCTCATTCCCTCATTTCCGTAACCAATGACGTTTACCGTCAAATGCTGCTCCAATGCACCACGACGGCTTTTTTTTAAATAATATATCGGGGAACGGAGTGTCATAGCACTAGGTTCCCTCTGCCTACCCTGCTATATGCGGGATACAGCGTGAAGCTATTGGTGTATGTATGTAAATAAATTGTCAATTAGAAACAACATTTAAGTGTAAATAAGCTATTACGCTATAAAACTTCAAGAAGCACGCGATATTGAAATAGCAGCTTAGAAAAGAAACGACAGGGATACATTATGTAACCAATCTAATGTCTTGCTACAGGCATATAATGAATGAAACAATTTGACATTAAAACCATAAATAAATAATTATTTTAGTAGTTTCTTACCTAATTTTAAAACACTTTGTTCTCTTTTAACTTTTCCGTTCCTCAATTTCCGCCAAAGCTTTGTTACCAGAGCGTGGAAATGAAAATACTAAATATCATGTAATATTATCATTTCCTGGTGTAGGAATCGAACAACACAACCTGTGAAATAAAAATTAAAATAAAAAAAAATAATAAATAATACAGAATTTCTGATCAATAACTAAAACAGTCCAGTTAATCTAATACATATAAGGAAATGTGTGTGTGTGTCTGTGATGGGTACTTTTTTATTAAATGAAACAATTTTAACCGGATTAATCACTTATATTTTAGTATTTGGAAACACATTTTTGGAAACCCGACGTTTCAAACATTTTATAGTAGTCCGTGGTCACAAGTAGAAAGATCATCAAATCATTCAAAAATTGCGAAAATAAATGTTCTAATTACTTTATAAAGACATAAAATTTTAATTTTTTAAGATAAGTAAGACAGTCTTAGCCTGTCGAGCTATTTAAACGATGTCTACAAGAGCACTATCTTAAGCAATACGAATAAACTGACCTTAATGCAGTCTTGTGCATGCAGATGCATATTTATATGTGTATTTGAGTACTTACATAAATTCAATACCTTATGCACCTCTCTGCACTCTCTTATAGTATGTCCATTACTGTTGGTTGCCTGGAAGAGATTACTTTTGTAATAAGGCCGCCATTGCACATTTACTTTAAATGTTGCTAACGTAATTCATATTGTTTATGTGCAATAAAAAATAATAAAATAAGTCACAGTACGCCACAAGCTTAAATACCATCCACACCACCTGGATGCGGGGCACTCCAGTACTGTGCGGTTTCGAAGGAATTTCCTTCCACGTGCCACTGAACTGTGGAATGGCCTACCTGCGGCAGTTTTTCCAGGTCGATACGAAATGGGTACCTTCAAAAAGCGCGCCTACTCCCACCTCAAAGGCCGGCAACGCACCTGTAGCTCCTCTGGTGTTACACGGGGCCGTGGGCGGCGGGGATCACTTACCATCAGGTGACCCGAACGCTCGTTTGCCTTGTCCTTTCCATAAAAAAAAATAAATAAATAAATAAAATAAATTAATCTAAAACATGTACTAGAATAGTAAAAGCTTAAGTAAAAACGCGCAAAATAATTGCCATCTGGCTTAGAATGTCTGATTTAATAGAAACGCTTCGGAGCTGGAAACATTGGAACAATATGTAAAGCAGTTGCTTTAAGCCAACTCGCTATTAAGGAATACGTTTAAGACTAATTCGCTGCGAGGCGCTTTTCTAGCAAATTTAATTATTTCTTAGGATGTTTATTAAAAGATATTAATATATGTTGTTTAATAATACTAGTGCCACAGATGACGCGTTAGCAACGCGTTATCTTTAGCAATGTGTATGTCACTTTATATACATGGTTTGCCACCATGGTAGTGTGTGTAACTTTTCATGATGCATTGCATTATTTTAAAAAAAATATTCGAATTCTGTACTCCTTCTCTATATAAACTATAAGTGTGCCAAATTTCGTGCTAATCCGTCCGCGTAATTTCCTAAAAAAGGGATCCTAAGTTTTTGCTTCACGTATTTATATTATTTATAGACTATATTTATACGTATTTATAGACTTTTCGCGTATATCAGGCTTTGTGATAAAAGTCTCTGTTTTTCACTTTCCAACTGAAATGGAAACATTGCTGTTTGAGCAGTGAAACTCAATACCGCGCTTTGTTTTACTGCAAAAAATAATTTAAATAATATCTTTTCCCAATTTTATAGTAGGATAAACAACTGGTCACCTTAAGAGGATGAATGATGAAAGAATGGTAAGAAATATATATGACGCAAAGGTTAGCGGCAAGAGAGAGGAGAAGGAAACCTCGGGAGACTTTCGAGAATACAATATCAATGATAGTGGCGTAGAGTCACGTAAAAAAACATGAGGACCCACCCAAAGATGTATGAAGAAAGAAGTATGCAGGGACCGTAGCGCTTGAAACTCCGTTCTCTTTGGCTACCCCGCAAAGGATAAAGTGTGAAGCTATATATGTATTTATGATTAACTATAACAATGTTCGAGCAATTGGGTCTAACGTTCGTAGTATATTTGTATGTTGCTAATTTATTAGGCTCAGTAGAGAGAATAAAATATAAGGCGAATATATTAGGCATTACAATTTTAGGTAGGCGTAAAGCCAACTAATATTTAATGAGACTATACTGGCGTTGTTGGACCCAACACAGAAATAACGATAATTTTGATAACCAAAATTTTTAACAAAACAATTTACTTGACATAAAATGCAAAAGTATTTTTTAAAGTATTTATATAACGAAAGAACTCAAAAAATACTCGTCTGATTTAAACGAAACTAAAATCAGATTAACACACCATGACCACATCAGGTACACTAGCTATCACATAAAAAAAGAATCATAAAAATTAATCTACCCAGTAAAGAGTCATGAGTGAATCTCATTGAGAACTTCCTCCTTTTTTTTTAAATATAACATATAGGCTACAATTAATAAAGAGTTCCTGTAATCTAGCCATAATATAATTCTAAGTACATACATAGCTTCACGCTGTATCCCGCATATAGTTGGGTAGGCAGAGGGAACCTAGTGTTAAGACACTCCGTTCATCACTTTCCGCCGAATTGAGGCATTGCGTGCTGAGTGGCGAAACTCAACACTGCTTTGCCTTGCTACCAAACACAGGAAATGAAAAATTACATTTCCTGGAGTGGGAATCGAACCCACAACCTGTTGCGTTTACAGTCGCACGCTTGCACTTGCGTTATAACTATAATTCTAGAATCTAGAATAAAATAATTCTAAAACTTAATTGTACACAGCTAAGCTTATCCTTGATTATTTTCATACAATCTTGGTTTAAATGGTAGCTTTGGATTGCATTGCGGAGTATCGATCCGATGCGCCAGCCTGCGGTTTGCTCGCCTTTTGCCTTTTTTGGATTAATTAAAAAAAAAACAACTACACTTTTATTATTTATAGAAACTATTATGAGAAAGTAAAATAAAAACTCCTTTTATGTAAAAAAAACAGTGCTAAATACTATTGTGTACTTGAATTATTACCTTGTTTTTTTTTCTTTATAATAATTTTGCATTTATTTGTGATTTTAAAAATATTTTATTATGTTTTTTGTAATTTGAAACAAAGAAACACGTAGTAATTTTCTTTGGTATGTTTTGGCGGCAAAATTTTGTTTAGTTTATTTTTTTGCTATGACACATGTACGAGTATATACAGCCAGTATAATTATTTTTACAAAAAATATTATTATAAATTATTTAGAAATGTCATAATAATATTTATTAATTTAAAACATAATCAGTATTATTTGTTTTATGATAAAGTCATAATGACTTGTTTCATTTCATTTTGTTGGTCTCGGCCTTTCCTTTCAAATATACAGGGAAAAATATTTTTAATTGAGATTGAGCTATTGTCGTGAATAAAAAAGTTTAAAATAATTAAATTTTATAATTAAAACGGTTTACATTTATAATTAACACAAAAGTCGATAACTAATATCGATATTTTTAACGAGCACTGATAAGAAAAAAATCGATTAATTAAATATAAATAATAATTGTATGTTTAGATTTACTGATAAAACTAATTATTATAAATGAAAGTACTAATAAATTACATTACTTCTTTTTTCTCATTTTGTTTTTTTAATGGTATTCGTTGTGTTGGTGGCTGCGGTCGTCGGTCAAACGTACGTTAATTTTTTTATCTATATTTCAAATTAATATGGCAACTTTCGAAATTTTTTTATACTGTATTCAACATTGTTCGCGTACAGAGTGCGTATCAAGAGATTTTATTTCACACATTATCATAATAATAATATATATCTTGGATATACATTACTTAATATAATATGTTTATTATTTTCTTTAAATTTTTTTTTAATGGATAACGGATGGCAAACGAGCAGAAGGACCACCTGATGGTAAGTGGTTACCTTCGCCCATGAACATCTACAACACCAGAGATGTTGTTAATACATTGCCAACCTACTGGATACAGAAGGAAGGGGAGGACAATGTAGTAATCCGCTATCGGAATCACCACATTTTGGGGAAAGGATGGGTGGGAAAGGGGAAAACCTGGCTTACATGCCATCGAACCGGAACAAATCATACAATATTTGGCGGTTCGTCTTTGACATGATAGTGGTCACGAGCCAGACGGAGGACGAACCTCCTACCACCTAAAAACATTGATTGAAATCTGAAATTGTTTACGGAATTTTAATATAAATATATCTCGTGTTATAAATGATTTTTTACTTTATTGTGTACGAATAGAAGGTCCGTTTTATTGATACGTTTCCATATAATTTTACAATTTTTTCAACATTACTTACAATTTGACTTAAATCACTATACTAAGTGCTTCCCACGACGTGGTTAGGTTACGCTATAAAACGTTTTTGTAGGAATTTAGAGAAATTCTTTTAGTGCTCCCCTAGACATCCCAAAAAGTTAGCATACCAAATTTCAACCTCCTTTGGGCAGTATTTTCGCTTGTACATTGCCTGTCAGTCACTGAATAACGCAAACATTTATATGTATCAGTATTTTGGCTGTGAACTTAATTAAATTTATTTATTTACCTTTTAAATACGTAACATCTTCTTTTTTATAATATTAATTCTGATGACCAACGCCTGACCACTAAGCCAACGCAACTCGCCCGCCAATAACGGTATTAGATACATTTGAATTTTCACCCTTCCCTTTGTTGAATGTTGAACGATTTCCTTTTAGATATACCTATTTCAATTATTGAAGGTAACGTTGACTTTAAAAATAAGCCATAGTCAAAGTCAAAGTCAAATAATTTTATTCAAAATAAGAAGTTACAAGCTTCATTTTTTGAACGTCAAATAATTTACCACATCCATAATTTACATTTCAAAGTATAGGTTTTATTAATTTAATTAAATACTAAGGTACTTATCATATAAAGATAAGTATCTTAGTTAGGTAGGTAGTTAACGCCTGTCGTGGCGTAGAGGCACAAGCGTGTGACTGTAAACGTGACGGGTTGTGGGTTCGATTGCCACTCCAGGAAATGAAAAAGTTTAGTATTTTCATTTTCTGGGTTTGCTACCAAGGCAAAGCGCGGCGTTGAGTTCCGCCACTCAGCTCGCAACGCCTCAATTCGGCGGAAAGTGGGGAACGGAGTGTTTTAACACTAGGTTCCCTCTAGGTCCGTACGTTTTATCAATTTTCAATACAATCTCATATTACTTAACTAAGGAAATAAGATTTTTTCAAAAAAATACGTTACATTTTATGCTCTTTTTTCTGATTTTCTTAATATTCTATTCAAGTATCGAATATATAAACGTACGAAGTTACGTACATATTATGTATGCCACGCCACAATATGTCAAGGCCGCATTGCGTCAATCTTCTGCCATGTTAGTGTTTATTTACGCACTGTTGTGTTTACTTTCGATGGCGATATTAGTAGGATCAAATTTGTTTAGCTTAGAGAGAAAAACAGAGAGAGGAACAGAGTAGAGAAGAGGGGGCTCTAAGGGGCCCCTTAAGTCTACACTTCCTTCCTATTTTACTTAACTAAATTTAAAAATTCTACTAATGTAACAATATAAATGTAGACGCGTCAAATTATTATCATTATATTAATATGTCAAGGGTTACTTTGAATCAGTTTTCATGAAAACTATACGGACAGAGGAGTATGAAACTTGGCATACATATAGTGTATATGGAGATTATTATATATTAAAAAAATATATCTCATACTAACATATAGTTTGACATACACTTTTGAATAAAATGATATAGACGTCGCTATTAACGCAGAGGCACAAGCGTGAGACTGTAAATGCAGTAGGTTGTGGGTTCGATTCCCACTCCAGGAAATGGAATTTTTCATTTTCTGGGTTTAGTAACAAGGCAAAGCGCGGCGTTGAGTTTCGCCACTCAGTATGTAATGCCCTAATTCGGCGGAAAGTGGGGAACGGAGTGTCTTAACACTAGGTTTCGTCTGCCTACCTGCTATATGCGGGATACAGCGTGAAGCTATGTATTTATGTATGCTATGGAAAAGTACATTTTACTCGTGAATAGCTAAAAACCCAAACGAAATAGTGTCATGTAGACTATTAGTCGAGTTTTCACTTTTAATTAGAACAAAAAAACTACATAAATATCCATAATCCAAGGCCGCTGTTATTATAATAAACATTTTACAAAGTCTTATTAAGCTCTTTCATATTGTAGAGTAAAATTAATGGAATTTTCTTCAGAATTCATTTATATTTACTAGCTTGTCTCCCCGACTTTGTGTGGACTGTAATACATAAAATCCAGTCTGTATGGACTGGAAAATCTAAAACGCAGTAATTCTCTATTTCTCGAAATTTCTACGAAAACTAGTTTTTCAGTTTTAGCTTTGTTGCCTTTGGTTTTATAACCAAACTTATATATACATATAATATATATAGACGCCTGTCGTGGCGCGGAGGCACAAGCATGCGGCTATAAGCGCGACAGGTTGTTGGATCGATTCCCACTCCAGGATATGGATTTTTTCATTTCCTGGGGCTTGGTATCAAGGCAAATGCCTTAATTCGGTGGAAAGTGGGGAACGGAGTGTTTTAACACTGGGTTGCCTCTGCCCACCTTGCTTTATGCGGGATACAGCGTGAAGCTATGTATGTATGTATGTGTGTAAATAAATGCCAAATTCAGTCACCCAATAACTCAAGTGTGTTGTTAGATTTTAATATCACCGCCAGTCAACTGTAACGCCGTGATTTCTTCCCAGAAAGTATTTACAAGGAACACTTTCCAATACTTTATTTTTCATTTTTGATTAATTTAGAGACACTGTGTTTTTGATGGCGGAATTTAACGACACTGTTTCTTTCCACAAAATATTACTCATTATAACAAAATCTTTTTAACTATCGATAATCGAATCTACGACAATCACGACTTACACACACACTTTTCGAGTGACTTACGATTATTACGCGTTTCGGACCCAATTGTCCTTATAAAATAAGATTTTTCTCATTTCGCAGATTATGCAAATGGTTATCATTAAATTATATTAATATTCATCGAGGGGAAGTTCGCTTACGTACGTAGACGCGGCGGCGGTTTAGTGTATACAAGTATATAAATATTTATTGTTCTAGAATAGTAATAAATTGTAATAGTTTATATGTAGAGGTTATCATGATTTAATGAGATAGGGTCTAACTGTAAGGCTGTTGTGGGTTCGATTCCACTAGAGAGAATGATAATATTTAAACTGTTTTTATATGTCCTCTTTGGTTAAATTCTTACTTCCTGTTGTGCGGGATAGAGAGTGAAGCTAAGAAGTCAATTTTTTACGTCTATGGATATTCTGCAACAATCATTTATTAGCATGTTGGTGACATAAGGTTTTCCAATCATAATTAAATTTCCTAACGATTAATGAAAACTGACTAAAAAGTAAAATTATCATTAATAACTCAAAAACAACTTGTTTGATATTAACTTAGTGTTAATGGGACCAACCATCACTAACTATCATATTAAAAATTGCTTCACTTAGTAAATAGTGACTCGGTAAGACACCTAAAAACATACAGTAGAATACAGAACCTTATATTTTCGAGTCGGTTAAAAATCGTCTAACGCGCCTATAGAAATTTTCAGTTCAAAAAAGATTCTTTCAACATTATAAATTATTTGCATACATTTTAAAAATGCTTACTACTTATTCTGTAACACGTTTCCACGTTTTACAATTTTCAGTTACAAAATGTTCATTTTTTCACGTGAGCTTTCGGACACTTAAGCTTTACAGCTGTTTTTACCGTTTATGAACTGAGTACTGAAAAAGCTGAACACTGCTGACCGAAGTTTAAACTTCCGTTTAAAATAGACCTATATAAAAGTGTATGTTTGTATGCATTATATTAAATACTTACCGTTATATTATGGCCAAGTTACACAAAAAGTTTTTTAATTGTTTATACTTAGTATTTTCATTTCCTCACTCTGGTAACAAGCAAAGCGCGGCGTTGAGTTCCGCCACTCACGCAATGCCTCAGTTCGGCGGAAGGTGGGGAAAGTATATCTTAAGAGAACGGAGTGTTCAAATACTTGGTTCACTCCGAAGTATATTTAAATTATTTTAATTTCTTCGTTGTGGTGGGTCAAAGCGCATCGTTGAGTTCCGCCTCTCAACATATGTTTTTAATTCGAACGGAAAGTGTACAACGGAGTGTTTTAACACTAGGTTCTCTCCGACTAATTGACTACCCTTTTTTATTCTATCTTACACCGAAACACGTTTATATTGTAGGTAATTTCCCTTGAGTGGTATAATTTTCAACTTTACGCACTCTTTAATACAATGTTACGCGAATTATAATTGACTTTATGATAAAATGCGAAAAAGGAATAAATAGTAATTATGTCGACGTTAAGAAATTTGCTATGAAAATATTTTTAATCAAGTTATATAGAAAAAAGAAACTTAAATATTATGGATTGTTTTAGGAATTTCATACTTATAGATCATTACATCATAGTTCTCTAAGACTAGTTAAGTAACAAAAAAGAAAAAAAAATTGTAATAATATTGAAAAATCTAACAAAAATCATGAAAAAAGCCATCATGGAACAATTCCATTAGTTGTGGGTTTGAATTTTACACTGGGAATGATAATATTAAGTTACTAACGTATTCTCACTCTGGTAAGACAAAGAAAAATGTTGAGTTCCTCTTCTACCACTTAACACACAATGTCTTCCTTTCAAGCGGAAACCTGTGAACGGAGTGTCTCAACTTTCGGTTATCTTTATATGCCATGCGGGAAAAAGCGTAAAGCATATATACACGCAAGCATTTCACGCTGTATCCCGGGTATAGCAGGGTAGGCAGAGGGTACCTAGTGTTAAGATACTCCGTTCCCCACTTTCCGCCGAATTGAGGCATTGCGTGCTGTGTGGCGGAACTCAATGCCGCGCTTTGCCTTGTTATCAAACCCAGGAACTTCAGGAAATGAAAAATTCCATTTCCTGAAGTGGGAATCGAATCCACAACCTGTCGCGTTTACAGTCGCACGCTTGTGCCTCAAGACACGACAGTTGTTATAAAGCGTTTTATATATAAAAAATGCTTTAATACTTTGCATTTAGTGAGTATAAATTACCTACGAACTATGAGTGTATGAGAATGTAGAGAGAAGGAGGGAGAATATCGAATTTTGCTAGAATAAGATGAACCAAATACGTGTTTCGTAAATGCAGGCTGAACTCAAATTGAAAATTCTTTCATTTTCGTATTAATACTTTAAGCGAATACGTTGCGGGCCTTTTACTGGATTTAACATTTTTAATATTTTTTACTTCTTATTCCTACACTTAGGATAAGAAAAATATTTTTAGGAAACGTATCAAAATATAAATACATTTAATACTCTCTCTTGCCAAACAATTTTTGTTCAAATCATCTTTGAGTGGCAGAAAGTAAAATCTCACTACAGAGAAGCTAATAATAAAAATAAATTGTAACAAGCGAATCAGAATTTCGGTGCACTATGATATGAGCGTATGGCGTAGTGGTTAAAACGCTTGGACGGTTTATAATTGGCGCGGGTTCGAATCCCGCTACGTTATAATTTTTATACGTTTTCTAAAGATTAATTTAAAATATTGAAGCTCAGTTTGTAAGAGTTAATAATATTATGAAATATTATAATATAGAGATAGTCTATTTAGATATAGGATAAATGTTAAAGTTAAATCTAAAGGGCAAATAATGAATGTGAAGGTAACATATATCTGATACTTTTTAAATTACAATTATTAACTAAATGTTTAAAAACTTACTTACTTAGCTTCACGCTGTATCCCGCATATAGCACTGCATATAGCAGGGTAGGCAGAGGGAACCTAGTGTTACGACACTCCGTTTCCCACTTTCCGCCGAATTGAGACATTGCGTGGTGAGTGGCGGAATTCAACGCCGCGCTTTGCCAAACTCAGGAAATATATTTATATATTATTACCTTACTTAGCGTATTTTATTTCTAGTCGGTTTTATTTTTTGTTAAAATATCAATTAATACTCACGGATCAAGTGATACATGACGTAACATCAGGTGATCCTATAAAGTTGTAAGTAAACCTACATAATTTTCAAAGACAAATTTAGTAAAGATCTAATTATTAGTTTTTGAGTTATTCGTAATAATGTTACCTATTTGAACTCGGTTTTTTTTTAAATCTAAATGATACCTCTCAAGTCTGGACACGGGCTGACATCAGGTAACCTTATATAGTTGTAAGTGATCCTAAATCAATTTACTTCGAAGAGCGCTCCCAAATATTGCAATGAATGCTGAAGATTTATAGCTTTCCGTTTCGCTGTCGACTGTTTTTTTATCATTCCCCCTTTTATTGTGAAATACGTGTATGAAAATTGTTATTTTTACATGGAATGGTTCTTTTATCGTGGCCCTTTTTTGGGCGGCTTTTATATGTAGCTTATTGATATTGACTAAACGTTTTTGTGAAATATCCTACTAATAATAATATTAGTATGTATATATAAATATAAGCGGCGCTCAGTTACGCAACTTAGCACCCAAATGTCTCGAATCCTAATTTACCCTGCCCCATTTCACTATTGGACCTCTAGGAAAACAGCTTTACGCCATCCGTACATAGTAGAAATTCCTAATCTACGGACAAAATGCTATGAGTCTACGTTTTTATTCGAACAGCGAAAGAGTGGAACTCATTGCCCGCATCTGTATTTCCATAGTCGTACAATTTGAAGATCTTCAAAACATGAGTTAATGGTTATCTTCTAGGCTAGCGTATATCATCGTAGACCGGATCAACGCTTAACAGGCTTGATGTGGTCAAACGCAAACTTATCATTTATATAAAAAAAAGAAGATTGTTTCTTTTTATAGCTTCACGGTTAATCCGCACATAGCAATCATTCCCTGGAGTGGGAATCGAACCCACAACCTGTCACGCTACAGTCACACGCTGTCCCACTGTGACCTCATATATACTATTGTTATATATAACAATATATTTACAATAAAAAAAAGATAGCTAAAACACCACCCTGAGGTCCTCCAATAAATCATACTACCGCTATTGAATGCTAATATAGCTTTATCAATTTACCGATGGGAGCTTAGAGCGCTTTGCCTGATTTATTGTTCACTTTGTTATAAAAATATAGGAAAAAACATATTTTTGGTTATTATTAATTGTACATGTTGAAACAAAGGATGTGGATTAAACGGTGTTGAGTTATTATACCTCTTTGTTTAAGTTTTAAGATTAATTTGTTGTTATTTCAGAAAAATATGTTTCGATTTGGAAATGTTGTTGGTGTTTTTAGGTAAACTGTGTCCAAATAAAGTGAATTAAAAAGACAACATTAACATTATTATGAATAACTCAAAAATTACGCGTCAGATATTAATAAAAACATCAGAAGCACTAGCTATCATATAAAAAACACTATCAAAATTGGTTCACCCAATAAAAAGATATGTAGTGGCACACAAAAAAAAATAAAAGAAATCAGAACATTTCCGCCACTCAGCACGCAATGCCTCAATTCGGCGGAAAGTGGGATACGGAAATTTGAAGAGAACACTTAACACTAGGTTCTCAAGTTCCCTCTATCAACCCTGCTATGTGCGGGTTACAGCGTGAAGCAAAAAAAAAAACAAAAAAAAAAGGAAAGCATCTGACTGTAAATGTAATTGGTTGTAGATTCTATTCCTACTCGGGGGAAAGACAATATTTATACAATTTTTTGTCTTCGCTCTGGTAAGACGGCGCGGTGTTGAGTTTCGCCATTTAATACGTAATGACTCGACTTCGGGCGGAAAACGGCGACTGGAGTGTCTGGACACTAGATTCACTCTGACTACCCTGATATGTGGAATAAAGCGTCATGCTGCTGTTTTTTCTATAGTATTGTTATTGATTTGTATTTAATATGTATACATAATGCCTGTCGTGTCAGAAGCATAAGTGTACGGTTGTAAACGCGACAGGTTGTGGGTTCGATTCCCACTCCAGGAAATGGAATTTTACATTTTCTGGGTTTGGTAACAAGGCAAAACGTGGCGTTGAGTTCCACCATTCAGCACGCAATGACCTCTCTTTTTAAACTTCTCTGCGAATGCGAAAAAATCGTGAAAATGATACAATAGAAAATATAAAATTTCGTAAATGAATATAAACTGGAGTCATTTTTGGTAATACTTTAGGATTTGAACGCTCTACTCTCTAGATTGTACACTACTATGCCACCAAACATAGCTTATATCAAAAATATTAAGTAATAAACGTATGGCTAGATAGAAAGACACTGGAATGAGCAATAACTTGAGATGACATCATATGTGACTCACTGTGAGTGTTCACGACATTGACGTCTTTGTTTGAATCCTATGTTATTACTTAACAAAATTTATTTTTAAATTATTTTAAAATTTTTTAAGATATATTTGTATATGATTTAGCTATATATAAATACGCGAAGGAAAAACTTTGGATCTCTTTTTACGAAAATTACGCGGACGGAGGAACATGACACTCGGCACTATGATTATATTGTCTAAAAGTAATGCATAAAAAGTATATTATAATATATATTAAATTAATAACACAAAAGGTCACGTTTTCTTTTTTTTTTTTTATACCACGACGGTGGCAACAAGGCACACGGCCCACGGCCCACCTGATGGTAAGTGGTTACCGTGGCCTATGGACGCTTGCAACACCAGGGGCATCACTTACGCGTTGCCGACCCTTCAAAACACGTAAAAAGCATGAAGAGGTTAATGACTGTGGACGAGGTGAAAGAGGTATGCAGGGACCGTAGCGTTTGGCGCCCCTTTCTCTCTGACTACCCCGCTATGGATAAAGCGTGAAGTTAAGTAAGTAAGTAAATTAATAAAATAAATGTTACACACACTACCATGATTTGACATCCATGTTTATATAAAGTGACATGCATTGCTAAAGGCAACGCGTTATTAACGCATTTACGGGGACACTAGTAATATACCTAATAGTTATCGTTATGGCCAAATGACATAAAATCTTTATAAATTTTAACCTATGTGTTATTTCATGTGTAAGCTATGTCTTGCTTTTCATTTTTTATATGGGTCGCATTGGTTTTCCTTGCTCTGTTAATAAAGCGCGGCGTTGAGTTCCGTCTTTCACCTCGCAATATCTTCTTTTGGACGTAAAGTGGAGAATTAGTGTCTTGACAATAGGAAATCTATGTAAAGCTTTCACCTAGATACGTTCAGTAGTTTTTGCGTAAAAGGAACAAACATCCATCTACATCATCACAAACCTTTGCATTTATAATATTTGTAAAACATTTTCAGAATAAGATAGAAAATAAAAATGGCTTCGTGGCGTAGCGGAACAATGTATGTCAGTGACTGTGTGTCTGTGAGTATGTCAGTGAATGTTTGTTACTATTCAATACTAAAATTACTGAACAGATGTACATGAAACTTTGCAGTAATATAGCTTATTTTTATTTTTTTACTTTACGCTGTAACTCGCACAGGGTAACATAGGGAACCTAGAAAATGTAGTGTTAAGACACACCGTTCCCCACTTTCCGCCGAATTCAGCCATTGCGTGCTGGCGGGCTTGTAACCAGAGCGAGGAAATGAAAATACTAAATATTATTTAATATTTTTATTTCCTGGAGTGGTAATCGAACCCACAACCTGTCGCGTTTACAATCGTACGCTTCTGCTTCTGCGCTACGACAGGCCTCGATATAGCTTATAAGCTATGTATATATCAGAATAACGTATAAGTTACACTTTACGGAGGTTTTGTACTATTTAGTCATAATATAATGATAAGTATATAATAATATCACATATGAAAGGACTATATTAATAGTGAAGGAAGAGGAAAAGCTTAGGTGTACCCCAAATACTGGCAAACTTAATAGGCGGTAATCAGCTTTTGGGTGGCGAGTAAGTGCCGGCTTTGTTGATGCACGCTTACATTGAGTGGTAATGTAGGGTTTGGGAGACTGTCTAATGAATGTATTAATTTTGCTATAGCATGGGAAAATATATCCATTTAACCGACTCCAAAAGAAGAAGGGATTTTAGATAAATTCGACTGTGTTATTGAAGTGAAAGCATCTTTAGGGATGTTGTGCACTTTTTGTGATGAGTAAAAAATGTTTAACTCGCGTCAGCACACGTGATTTGATCAAAAATTCGTTAGTCGAAATTGGTGTTTGTGTATGATAACCCAATAAATGAATATTGTGTTTTCCTACATAATTGATAGTACTTTTATAATGATAATTAAAGCAATTCGTGTAAAATTATTCCTTAAAGATTCCAAAATATCAAAGATGTACAAGGTTTATATTCAACTTTTCACTTTTGCCGGAATGTAACCAGTTGATTTTTTTTTATTTGTGTTGCTTCTGATGTGGTTCTGGTGTGGTTATTTATGGGGGTTTCACTCTCCTCCCTGGGGAGGAGGGGTGATGGCTTCAGGCTCTTAGGCCTATGGCCATGGGAGTCTTCTCCGTCCATGAACATGGGCGGGTCATCGGGTTGGCCCATAGAGCCTCTGTAGGGGTTCTATCTATGGTGGTTATTTAAGATCTGACGTGTAGTTTTTGTATTATTCGTAATAATTTTGCTGTTTACATATTTTTCTTTTTTTATTAAAAGTCTAATTATCAATTTTATTTTTTATGTACGTACTAAATATAATAATCAATTCACATTTATATACTTCAAAGTTTAAATAGTGTTACAAATCTTTGCCATAACATAAGGTTAAGTAGATAGCTTTTTTAATTTTTCTTTATTTTTTTTAAAACAGTATATCCCGCATATAGCAGAGTAGGCAGAGGGAACCTGTGAACCTAGTGTTTCGTTCTCTTTAACAATTCCGTTCCCCAGATACTTACATATATAATTTTATATATCCATTGCTCACACTTACCTCAATATATTAATAAGTATTACCAATGAAAACCAATTAATTATCGTAATATATTATTCATATTATCGTAATTTCTTTCATTTAAATTACACAAAAGCTTCAACCTACACATACAAAAGACGAAGGAGTTTTCATAATTTAAATATGAAACGAAATGTTCGTAGCGTGTATTGTAATAAGTGTTCCACCATTTTGAACTATTGTTGGTCGAAGCTTAATGAAATAACGCGGGAACGTGACGTGTGGTGTAGGGTTGCCATTGTCATTTAATTATTATATTAAAAAAAAGATCCTCGTCACCCAATTTTTGGGTATAACGCGTCCCGACCCCGCTTGAAAAGTCGCCGCGGCTCCATGCAATCCACCACGGCTTTAGATTGTGATCCGAATCCTGCCAAAGAACGGCTGTGACAGATTAACCATCACCCCCTCCCGGGTTTGTTCCTCCCAAAGAGAGTTTACCTCCAGGCCACATGCTACTTTGGCCAACCTGGAAATCGCTGAATTGCTTGCGTAGCCAGTTTGGCCGCTGCAAAGAACACCTTGCAAAGTGGGGATACATCCCGTAGGGTCACACATCTTGTGACTGCTGTGCCAACCCACAAACTATGGCACACTTGCTTGCCTGTCCCAACTGCCCATTCACCTGCTCAAACAACGATCTTATTGAGGCAACAGATGATGCAGTCAACGTGGCTACGCACTGGCAAAACATCATTTAGACATCTGATTCATTGACACGAAGAAGAAGAAGACTAGGAAAAAGGGATTTTAATGTATGTAGTGTAGTGGCCAGTAGTAGCCCAATGGCACAAGCGTGCGACTGTAAAAGACAGGTTGTGGGTTCAATTCTTAATGTAAGAAATTAAAATATTAAATATTTATAATAATTAATATTTAATATCTTCATTAACTCGCTCTGAAAACAAGGCAAAGCGTGGCGTTGAAATCCGCCGCTCAGCACGCAATACCTCAATTCGACAGAAAGTGGGTAACGGAAATCTTAAGATAACAGAGTGTCTTAACACGAGGTCCTCAGATTCCCTGTAACCTACCTACCTACGTTAGGCTTAAAAAGGTAATCTATGTATTAATAATCGTAGGTAGGTTACTAGTTATGTAACTTGTCTTCCCTTTGTAAAAATGAGTTTATTAATACACGCATTATATTCATTACAGTAGACAGATTACAGCCTTACGCCTTCCCACATGGTAGGGTAGGCAGATAATCTAGTAGCGTCTCTCTATTCTTTTTTATATGGACCAGATAACTAATAAATTATAGAGATACATATTCTGTATCCCTATTGGTTGAGATAGCAGTTTTGCTTTTAAATTGTTAGAATGGTCCGGTGCCGTGAATGTTGGCTTTATAGTCACAGTTATATATTTGATGCTTACGTTTTATTAGTCTGATTAGGTAAAGTTTCTCGTCCATATTTTGACAAGTAACAATTAAAATATAATTTTGAATCAAACAGTTTGTATTGGGACGGATCAAAATAAAAAAATCTCATAAAATATGTTAATTTACATTTATTGTTTTAATAATAAATTGTGAAAATATAATGTAGTAACGCATATAATTTAAAATACACAATCATTTCAAACAATAACATTTCTTATACATACATATATAGTCTGTGAACCCAATAAAAATATATAACTGTAACTTTATGTTAAATAAATAAAATAAATCCAATAAATCCAAACTGTATATATAATTCTCTATATCAGTAACAAATAATAATAATATATGTAATACATGACAACCCTGGCTGTATGCGGTCCGCCTCGTAACATTCAATGAAAAAAAAAAAGAAAATGTTGACGTCATTATGCTCAATGCGTCGTAATGGCAGCACAATCGCGCGGGAAAATAAACTTTGCAGATATGTTACGTTTTGTTAATATTAAGCTGACATTATTTTAAAATAGTAATATGAAGGCATAAAATATATGTGTTGTGTATCTATATAAACTAGTGTCCCCGTTGACGCGTTAATAATGCGTTTGTAGTGTTGATGTAGGTCGGTGGTAATAAAAATGTCTCCTCACGGTTAATATGTCCTTGTATTTCAACACCACTTGTTTTTAACGTACACGCAATAAAGAGTACATATAACTAAAAAGTAAGACGAAACACACAATCACAATAATGTACATAGATATAACAAACAAACATATATGATAAAGATAAATGACGATCACAGTAACGGATTTTGACATTTATGAGAACAAAGGGACAACAAGTGAGCGCAGTCGAGAGGCGAGTAAAGTCTGGTGTTATTTTAAACGTTATATTAATTGTAATAATATAAATGAAAATATAAATTATGATATGAATATGTATGTATATATATATATATATATATATAGTAAAATATATTAACTAAATTATAATTATATATAATAGTTCCTACACGTTATGTTAGCAATGTATACGTCCTATATAAACATGCATGTCAAACGCATGGTAGATATAACATTTATTTTATAAATTTAATACTTTTATGCATTATTTTGAAAAGATATTATGCACTCCTTCCTTCACATAAACTATAAGTGTGCTAAGTTCATGCTCCTCCGTCTGTGTAATTTTTCGTAAAGGGGTGCAAAGTTGGCAGCTTCACATATTAATATATAGGGTGAAAACGTTTCTTACTATACTGGCGATAGAAAGCTAAAATGTAGCATTTAGAGCATAATAACTGGGAGTGTAGAGGAGTACTAAGGAGGTTTTCTGAAATTCTATGAAAACTGGACCAAACAGAGTTTAAGGCTCTGGAGCAGGTTATCAATTCTACCACTGGCATATGTGTGTATTTCACATAACTTTTTACTAAGAATGAAAAGCCAATTTTCATGATTTTTACAATAGCTAGTGCCTCTAATGTCCCATTTATATAGTTTAGTTATGATCTAGCGATTAGTTTTAAGTAATGTAACTTTTTAGTGCATTTTATTTGAAATTAGTTTTCCATTTTTATTAAAAACACCTATCGTGGCGCAGAGGCACAAGCGTGCGACTGTAAACGCGACAAAAGTTGTAGGTTCAGATTCCTCTCAGGAAATAGAATTTTCCACATTTCCTGGTTTGGTAACAAGGCAAAGCGCAGCGTTGAATTCCGCCAATCAGCTCGCAATGCCTCAATACACGGCGGAAGAGTGGGAACAGGTGCCTTATCACTAGGTTCCCTCTGCCTACCCTGCTATATGTGGGATACAGCGTGAAGCTATGTATGTATTTTTATTAAAATCTTTTTTTTGGTTAAAACCAGTACTTATTTACTAAAATTTGTTCCAACCAAGCGAGTAACAGTTACCTCTTCATTCAACACGACGTGTAAGGCGATGTAACTCGGCGTGATTTGATATTGCCAGTCACGTTTTAGACTTTTATTATAACGCGAACATCTGGCGCGGAGGCGCTTCACGTAAAAAGCACCGTAAAAAGTAAATCTATATTTTTATGTACGCTCTCTTGATAAAAATATCTCAAGTAATAACTTGAAATGACGTGATATTTAATAAATTTAGTTATCTTTTATACTTACATAGAATAATCGGGGTTAAATGCGAGTACGTTTGATGCCCACTGTTAGAGAAAAGCGCGGCGTTGAGTTCCACCATTACACCTCGAATTTGAGAAGCGTGATGTGAACTAAAAACCGTTATAAAACGTTATTATATAACCTAACTGAACTTAATAATAAAATCATAGACAAATGTCGATCTTTTAAAGATCTTCAGCTACATATAAGGATTTATTCGTCTGCAAATATGTAAGAAACCAGGGTAGTTAGAGAGAGCCCCTGGGCTCTTTTCTCATGACACTAGTGTCAAGATACTTCATTCTCTAGCTTATGTTCGATTTGACAATATTACATGTTGATTAGATTTTTTTTTAATATGAATTAAATTACATCCACGGGCTCACGCTTGCCCGTGCCTTTTGTTTATTCTTTTTATTTATTATATTATTTGTTTAGTGGTAGGTTCGTCCTCCCGTCTGGCTCGCGACCACTATCATGTCAAGACGAACCGCCAAATATCTTGTGATGTTCCGGTTCGATGGCATGTAAGCCAGGTTTTCCCTTTCACCCATTCTTTCCCAAAAAATGTGGTGGTTCCGATAACAGACTACTACACATTATCCTCCTTCCCGTCTCTATCCTCTAGGTTGGCAACGCATCTACAACATCTGGTGGTGTAGATGTTCATGAGCAATGGCCACTTACCATCAGGTGAGGTCCCTTCTGCTCGTTTGCCATCCGTTATCCATAAAAAATAAAAAAAATATTTGTTTATACATTTGCAGCATATAGCAAAATAGAACTACTTAATTGTATCTTAAAACTATATGGTGAGATCCTCACCGACTTACTTTTTTCTTTTTTTTTTTATTTGTGTTAGTCAATTGTTTATAAATTTATGACCAGGTTAGCGACAGTTATCAAGGCGTACGTTTTACTTTTCTCATATCGCTAAGCTTATCATTGCCCCATGACGGCGTCATGTTGACCAGAAATAAATCAACGTCGCGGCTTGTCTTACCAAAACGAAAAAAAATATAAAATATAGGTAGATATATTTTTTAAAATAAAATGATGGTAAAAACATTTTACCATCTTTATCTATCAAAAATTCTTTTTGAAGTAACATTCATGAAAAATATTAAAAGGCATTAGTCTAGCGTTTAAGTTTAAAAAGTACTCGAGGAAACTAATTTCAGGCTATTTGCGCTCATCTATCATAGCACGAGTTTTAAAAGAAAAATGATAATCTCACTAACTTTGCTACATAAGAAGAATTTACGAAGTGTCCCTCGTGGTTCAGCGTAAACGCGATTGGTTGTAGGTTCCATTCCCGAAAGCAGACGGAGTTTCTTGACACTAGATTCTTTCTGCCTACTCTGCTATACGGGTTAAGGCGGTTTTTATCTACGAAACTTATTTTTCAATCTTACTTTTGATATATGTATTTGAAGTGACGCAGAAAAACCATAGTAGTCTGTCACCTTAACGTTCACTCAGCTACGATAGTTAACTAATATTGTAAATGTGAAGAAATATCATGGAGAATCTACTAAATTGATTTAGATGAAGTTTTACAGCAATATAAATTATATATTAGAATAACATTTTGTTTTAGCATCACGCTGTATCCCACACATAGCAGCAGAGCATAACGGGTAGGCAGAGGGAACCTGAGAACCTAGTGTTAAGACACTCCGTTTTCCACTTTCCGCCGAATTGAGGCATTCCGTGCTGAGTGACGGAACTCAACGCCGCGCTTTGCCGTGTTACCAAACCCAGAAAATAAAAATACTAAACTTTTCATTTCCTGGAGTGGGAATCGAACCCACAACCTATCGCGTTTACAGTAACACGCTTGTGCCTCTGTGCCACGACAGGCTTTAACTACCTACCTAACTAAGATACTTATCTTTATATTATAAGTACCTTAGTATTTAATTAAATTAATAAAACCTATACTTTGAAATGTAAATTATGGCTCATTTTTAAAGTCAACGTTACCTTCAATAATTGAAATAGGTATATCTAAAAGGAAATCGTTCAACATTGAACAAAGGGAAGGGTGAAAATTCAAATGTATCTAATACCGTTATTTGCGGGCGAGTTGCGTTGGCTTAGTAAAGCTTAGAGCTTAAAGCTTATTGTTTGTTTAGTTAATAAAATTATGACGCCATTGTAGCATAGTGGAGAGTTTTAACTCAAACGCGGTTGTTATAGGTTCAGTAACTTTGAAATTATGTATGTTTTATGCAAGATTTTTGTTTACTGCCTTTGGTAAGCAAATACGCGGTGTTAGGTTCCGTTTAACTACACTTGATGTAGTTAAGTTGAATGTACTCGTATAGTGTACAATATAGTGTCAATATAGTGTAAATGTGTTTTTCGAAATGCCAAGAAGAAAAAGAAAATGTTAAAATATAAACATTTCTACCCTGGAATCGAATTGACGACCATCTAACAATAACACTTCGCAATTATACTTTTTAATATTAGTTTTCAACTTCAGCTTCAAGCTTTATCCCGCAAACGTGGTAGGTAGAAAAAACCTAGATTCAAACTTTCGTCTTCGC
Organism: Philaethria dido; assembly: GCA_033558755.1. Classification (NCBI taxonomy): domain Eukaryota; kingdom Metazoa; phylum Arthropoda; class Insecta; order Lepidoptera; family Nymphalidae; genus Philaethria; species Philaethria dido. The sequence goes on along the minus strand of JAKGSA010000356.1, from coordinate 149,334 downwards.
GTTCCGCCTAAATTATTAACATAACATGTTGTGTGGCGGAACTCAACGACGCTCTTTATTACCAGAGCAGAGAAATTAATATAAAATAAATATAATCATTTTCCTGAATGGTAATCGAATCCATATACGATAGCGTTTACAGTCCCTGTCCCACTGAGCCATGATATATTCAAAAGTTAGTTTCCCCTATTCCATTTTCTATGGAATATGCTAATATTTCCCCATAGAGATTTATGGCTTATCCATTGATGGTTATGGTAAATTGGAAATTCTTGTTGCTATGTAATCCATGTTACGATGCTAGCTCCTCGTTAGATTTACGATGCTTTTGCATATTTTACTAATATTATAAATGCGAAGGTTTGTGAGGATTTGTTACTCTTTCACGCAAAAGCTACTAAATGGATCTAGATAAAATTTTATTTTAAAACCTATATAAACTTGAATGTAGCAGAATTCGAACCCGTGCTTCTTGTGTTCCATCGAAGCGCTTTAGGTAATTAAGCTGTAAGTTCTTATCGAGTTACGTTAAAATTATTATCCGCTTATTAGAACTTATTTTTATTATTTCTTCTACTTAAATATTATTTCTAAGAATGATCATTTGACAAGAGCTTTAGTATTAAAACATTGAAAATACTACTACATATAATGCCGAAGACAATGACGTGCTCTAGCAAGACAAAGCACGGCGTTGAATTCCGCCAAGCAATAATCAATGTCTGGATTTTTTACGGAGAGAGGAGAACGGAGAGCCTTGATACTTTCTTCTCTATATCTACCTTGTTATACGGCTTAAGCTTAAAGCTGAATCTATTATAATGTGAAATTTCCCTTACATACATACATTGAGGCAATGCCTGTTGAGTGGCGGAACTCAACGCCGCGCTTTGCTTTGTTTCCAAACCCAGGAAAATGAAAATATTTCATTTACTGGAGTGGGAATCGAACCCACAACCTGTCGCGTTTACAGTCGCACGCTTGTGCCTCTGCGCCACGACAGGCGACAGACAGACAGACAGCCTTCATTTTTAAGATAACTTTAATTTTTCTAGCGTTCGTTTTATTCAGTTACCGGAACACCATTAGGATAATGTCAAGATTTTAATATAATATTATAAAAAGAACCTATTAATCTCGTGGCCAGATAGGTGCGAAGCACTGCACTGTGAAGAACTTCGAGGTGAAATATGATAGGGGAATGATACGCGGGAACAAGGGAAAGTTACTTTGAAACTTTTATAACTAACAAATAGATTATTATTTTTCTTTGCCATATGGTTTTGACCGATTTTGAAAAAAGGAGGTTCACAATTTGATTGTTATTTTTTTGTATTTGTTACCCCATAACTTTCTACTGGGTGATGCAATTTTTATGGTTCTTTTTTTATGATAGAGATTCTTATGATATCCCATTTAAATTTAGTTAAGATTTGATATATAATCTTATTTTGTACTATATTTTATTTGAAGTCTAGGAAGTCTAGCAAGGGCCGGACTACTATAAAAACTTCTTCTTTAGGTTTATAGGGCTCAGTGTGTTATAATCAGTGTTCCACTTAGTGTTCTAAGTATATAAGTTCTGTGTTGTATGTGGAAGATAAACGTTTTGGAAATTAAAGGTATCTTAGTAGCTTCTTAGTAAGAATCGAGAAGAACGTGCTCAGATGGTTTGGGCACATCGAGAGGATGAATGATGAAAGAATGCTGAGAAAGATATATGAAGCAAAGGTGAGCGGCAACAGAGGTAGGGGAGACCACGGTTGACCTTTGAGAACTCAGTATCAATGATACTGGAGGAAGTTCACGTAAAAATCACGAGCACCCCCCGGACGGCATGCATGAAGAGGTTAATGACTGTTGACGAGGCGAAACAGGTATGCAGGGACCGTAGCGTTTGGCGCTCCGTTCTCTCTGACTACCCCGCTAGGGATAAAGCGTGAAGTTAGGTAGGTAGTAGCTTCGCGCTTTATCCTGCATAGCAGATAATAGAACCGAACATAGAAGTGATAAGACTCTCTGTTCACCACTTTCTGTCTAAATTCGAAACAGCGTATTAAGTAGCGGAACTCAACGCAATTTTCGCTGCGTTAATACTTAGGAATTACGTTGCCTAGTTGAAGATAGGGGTTGGTTTTTACGGTCTTATCTCAATATAAGGGTGGTTCTATATACAAGTTAACTCTATGGTGTAATGGGACTTCCCCTAACATCGTCGGTGGAAATGGAAAGGCTAGAGAATGGTTTCAGAATAGATTCTGTTTTCATGTGATCACTTAGGTTATTTCTTTTTGCTTTGATTTTGTCCATTTCTTTATTCTATTTATTTATTTATTAACATTACCAACGGTTTTTACATTAATATAAAACTAGTAAAAATAGCTTACAATCTAATACAATTAATGTAATACCTTTTAAATGTTACCACAAATATTTCTTGAAGTATTGAAGTAATTTAAATATTTTAATAATTTAGCTTGTCGTTTTATCTTGTATAGAAGAACCTAGTGTCAAGACACTCCGATCTCCGCGTTCCGTCTAAATTTGAGATATTGAGTTTTGAGTGGTCGTCACTTAATACTGCGCTTTGTTTTACTATGGCGGGGAAATGTAAATAATAATATAACTATGCCCCTGAGAGGTTATTGAATCCACAACCAGTCGCATTTATCGCAAGACTCCCACTGTGCCACGATGGCGTTACTTTTCTTAACTTTATATAAACATAAAAAAATTTATATTATAAATAACTTGGTAATTTTACGTGACCGCGAAGTATGAAAATAATATATTTTTTACCTGTTTGTTTATCATTTTGTATTCTAAATTTTTTGTCAACTTATAGAATATAAGTCAACACCTTTTTTATCTAGCTTAACAAATTCGGAAACATTCCCTCGGGCAGAATACGAACTTACAACCACCGTATCACCCAACACTTTCCCTGAAAGACAAAAACGTCTCTTTTAATTATTGCTGTTAATTATATATTTATTTATGTATTTCCGCTCTCATAATAAGGCAAAGTGTGGCGTTGAGTTCCGCTATTCAGCACGCAATGTCTCAGTTCAGTTGCAAGTGGTAAACAGAAATCTTAAGAGAACGGAGTGTCTTTACACTAGGTTCTCAGGTTCCCTCTGCCTGCCCTGCTATGTGCGGAATACAGCGTGAAGCTAGAAAAATATCATATATTTGACGAAAGCTTTAAATATTTATGCCAGAATTTGGCCCAAATGTAATTCGAGTATGTAAATAATATTTAGCATCGACAATTTACGACATAATTTCCTTTTCCGTTTATGTTTATAGCGCGAGGCGGTTTATTTTGTAGATTTTTCTTTTTGTTACAACGAAAAATTGTTGGTATATATTCAGCTTATTGTCCTTTTGGTTTAATTGAATATACACATACATACATAGCTTTACGCTGTATCCCGCATATAGCAGGGTAGGCAGAGGGAACCTAATGATAAGACACTCCGTTCCCCATTTTCTGCCGAATTGAGGCATTGCGTGCTGAGTGGCGGAACTCAACGCCGCGCTTTGCCTTGTTACCAAGTCCAGGAAATGAAAAATTCCATTTCCTGGAGTGGGAATCGGACCCATAACCTGTCGCGTTTACAGTCTTGTGCCTCTGCGTCACGACAGGCGTTTTGAATTGAATATATAATAATCGAAAAACATTTCTATATCGGAAAATGGGGAACGGAAATCTTAAGAGAACGGAGTGTCTTAACACTAGGGTCTCAGGTTCCCTCTACCTACTTGCTATGAGCGGGATACATCTGTCTATCAAGAAAAAGAAATTGTAAGAAACGTATAATAATTTCTACGTACCCTGGATAAGTACGCATGGCTTAATGCGGTCAGAGCGCTTGCACGCTCCGAAGAGACGAAGGACGAGCCCCGTTGCGTTTAAATTTTTTATACGTTTTTTCATTTCATGCTCGATTTTCGAAAATTTTTCAAGCAATCGTATCTGCCAATATATTTTTTTTTCATTAAAAAGTATCCTGTATCTTTTTTAATACCTCTAAGAATATGTTTACAAAGTTTCACTTCAATCAGTTGAGAAGTTTTGGCGTGAATGCGTAACAAACATACTTACATTCACATTTAAAACTAATCTATTTAGTAACCTAGTTATGAGAGAACTTAAACAGTGTTATAGAAAAAGATATCATGTATAAAATGTAAGTATAGTTTTAATCAAGGCACACGTTTCACGCTCAGTCTGTCATCGCTAGACGCTCCCTCGACGCGAAATCTTTGTATTTTAAATATTTATGAATAATAACTTTTATTCTATTGTATATAGAGAATACTATTTTAAGTATGATTATATAGCAGGTTCTCGCTTTTTCCCCACATAGCATGGTAGTCAGAGAACCTAGTGTTAAGACACTCAGACGACATTCGACTGACCACCGACAAGTGGTTTTTGAATCATTCGTAAAGCTTTACATGTATTTGTATTTTACTTTTTAGTCCATTTTTTAAAGTCAGTTTTAATTTTAATTCTTTTCATTTCCTGGGTTTGGTAACAAGGCAAAGTGCGGCGTTGAGTTCCGCCACTCAGCACGCAATGTCTCAATTCGGCGGAAAGTGGGGAACAGAATTGTTGCAAGAGGACGGAGTGTCTTAACACTAGGTTCTCAGGTTCCTTCTGCCTACTCTGCTATATGCGGGATAATAGGTGAAGTTAAAAAAAAAAAAAATTTTGATAAGATATAAATAATACTACACTTTTAAGAAACAAATTACTTTTGCGACGGTATTATTAAAATCTATGCAGAAGAAATACAGGAAGCCATTCTTTTTTAAAAAAATATAGACATATGTACATCAATAGAATATAACGTTACTAATAAATTTGAACCCACGATCTGTGACCAAATAATATGAGACAATAAGGTTCTACAAACAAATATAAGGCATTCATCTCGCGAGGCTTTCATTGTAAACAAAGAGGAAGTTTACTCCGAGACAATAACGTGGAGGACCAGAAAAATTTCGACGATATTCTTTTATATATAGAGCCCATTGTATTTTTGTATAAGGGAAAAGTGAATATGCGTTATAACTATCTTACTATGAAAATTAAGAAACTATATTTGTATGTATTTTGTTTAATTATTTAGTAGACCTTCCCTTCTCTTATTTAATGTACCATCACATCTTGGCAAAGTTTTTGCAGTTTCAGGCTTTGTCCCACTTAGTAGGGTAATTAAAGAGAATATAGTGTTAAGACACTCTGTTCTTCACTTTCCGCTTGAGTTTGGATCACTAACTATCCTGCTATAAGGTAAAATGCGTTAAGTTTGCTGCTGTAGCTATGTTTATATGGGACTGCATTATTTTAAAAAATATATAAAATGCTTAGTACTTTTGCATAATTTTCTTCGGCGTGTTTTTTTACTAATGTGTTAGTCAAAACGATAGACCCATGTTTTAGAAAACGTATAAAAATTTTATACGACGATCGGATCGATGATCGTCGAGTTTAATACGTCGGCTTTGTGGTTACAGCGCTTGGACGGCTTTTAACAGGCGGGGCAGTTCGAATCCCGCTGTGTTCGATATTTTTTTCTAAAAATGTTTTTGTAAATATATGATTAACACTTTAAAAGTATTAAAAATAGAGATCCATGTGTTTTTTTCTAATTTGTCAGTAAAAATATTGTAAGACAATAAAAATAATAATCGTTTTAACATGGCTCGTGCAAAGGCGTTAATTGGCTTAGTACCGCTCGCACTGGACAGATAAAATTGAATTCTCGCATGAGGGCAGTGGTTTTGTTGCCAGAGAGCGTAAATTACTGTTGGAATTCCTGTGGCATTCGAAATATTTTACTAAATAAAGGAGTAAATATTATTATGTATGTTATATGTACTAATTTTACTGAGATTTTGTTTGTCAGTCATTAAATAATACTATACAATGCATGACTGATTGACTACGCGTAGCTAAACCAAACTGCGCAAGAAAATTAGATTTTGGCATATCTGTTCCGTGGGCTGCGTATACGAAGTGCTAGAAGAAAATTTCCTGGTATTTCTTCTAAAACTAGTATTAGTTTCCAGAGCAGGCATTTTTAACTTATTTCTTTTCTTCTAAGCTTCACGCTGTATCCTGCATATAGCAGGGTAGGCAGAGGGAACCTGATAACCTAGTGTTAAGACACTCCGTTCTCCTTTAACATTTTCGCTCCTCACTATATTTAATAATTTATTTCCTCTATAAATAAAATAATCTTAATGCTTATTAATAATAAAAAAAATGTATATACAACAAGTTGAAGATGATGGAGGTCATCGATCCCTTAATGAACTGTTGCCAAAAAACTTTATTCAAAGTTACTAGGCTATGCCTCTTATTTCCGCCGGCGATTGTTTTCTCATTCGCTTTTTCCTACGATTGGGTTTTGATTGAGATAAACAATCATAGCTTCACGCTGTATCCTGCATATAGAGGGGTAGGCAGAGGGAACCTAGTGTTAAGACACTGCGTTCCCCACTTTCCGCCAAATTGAGGCATTGCGTGCTGAGTGGCGGAACTCAACGCCGCGCTTTGCCTTGTTACCAAACCCAGGAAATTAAAAATAGCATTTTGTGGAGTGCGAATCGAACCCACAACCTGTCTCGTTTACAGTCGCAATGTTTATTATTGTATCTTGATTTCATATCTCGTGGGATTACCACGTGGTTATTACTAATGTATTCTGTAGATTGGTAATTAATTATTGGTAAATATAATAATATTGGATATCTTTGTATTATTTACCAATAATTAATTACCAGTTGTGTTTGATTGTATCATCGTAGCCCAGTGGGACAATATCTGATTGTATACAAAATGAGCTTGGCGTTAAGTTCCGCCACTTAATAAGCGACGAACGGAGTGTCTTGATACTAGGTTCCTTCAACGCTGCTACTCGTGAAAAAACGTGAAACTATCTATGCTATGTATCAGCGGCGAGGGGTAGACATTTTAAATAGACAAGCCGGTAAATTTAGAGAAGCCGGTGTATATTTAGGGAAGCTGGTACATATATTTAGGGAAGCTGGTAATTTTTAGAGAAGCTGATATATTTAGGGAAGCCGGTATAGAATTTTGGCGATGACCTTTTTTTTAGGTTTTCTTGACGACCTTTTTTTTCAGCCACCTTTCTTGATCTTGATTATTTGCAAACTCAATTACAATTTTTAAGTCCACATTTACGGCGTTTAGTTCCGACCCTCAGCACGCAATGCCTCAATTCGGCGGAAAGTGGGAACGGAGTGTCTTAACACTAGTTTCCCTCTCCCTACCCTGCTATATGCGGGATACAGCTTGAAGCTATATATGTATGTATGTAGGTACACATTTTCCTGGGGACTTATTTTTTTAAGTCTCGTACTTGTACTTTGAAAAGTCAGGCAAGTTAGACAAGTCATTTATCTACCTAACAACCTTATTCGCATCTAGTATAGTATTTATATATAATATATAAATATCAATACATAATATAAAATAAAGCCCGTCACCTAGATTTCCCTGCAACGCTGTCAGTCTGTCTGTCAACTGCGATTTCCTAGTTCCGTGCTATATTGTTGCAACTGGGGCGTCTGTAGGAAGCTGCCTTCCTGCTCTGCCTTTACTTACTATATGTATAGAGGTTCGTGGCAGTTTTATATTTAAATTTTATATGGTAGTAAGCAAAATATATCATTTCAAGTAATATTACCCATATTACTTGAAATGATATATTTTGCTTAGAATAATGCTTGTTTTACGAATATTATTACGAATTGTACTGATTTTTTAAGGTACTTTTATCGTAATTCAATTGCCTATTGAAGTTCCAATTTACTTTATGAATCACTGTATTTACGTTAATTAATATTAATAACTATTTGAATCCCGCAATTTTGTTTGCGTGAATTATATTATAAACCAGATTTTCCCGTTTTCATAGGAATATAGAGAAATCCTCTCTTAGTGCTACACGCTACTTCTACTGATGCCTAAATTTCAGCCTTCTATCGCCTGTAGCTTCTCCTGTACGCTGTCTGTCAGTCATTCAGTGACGTAAGCGTTTTATATACATACTAGTGTAGTGACATATATGTCACTTTATAAATATAAACATGGATGTCAATGGTAGTATGTGTAACATTTATTTTATACTCCTTCGCTATATAAACTATAAGTATGCCGAATTTCATGCTCATCCATTCGCGTAATTTTCGCAAAAAGGGATCCAAAGTTTTTCCTTCACGTATTTATAGATATATCTATATAAATGTAGATTTTAAATTTGTTGCTTATTTTTATGAATGGTAGCTCGGTATATTATATTCTTTATGTATCTCTGTAACGGAAACTTTGGACGCGTTTGGCGTTTATTAAACGGTGTTTATGTTCCTATTTATTTTCGTTCCTTATTTCTTATTTACTTTTCGTAAAAAAATATCGAAAGTTGTTCCTTTGCGTATTAGTTGATATATTAAATCACAAAAACAATATTGGACTTATAAAATAAATATTAGATTTTTATTTTTGTAATTTTTTTAGCCATTTTAGTAAATTTGTATTGTCTTCTTGATAATTGTTATTCATGGAAGTAATATTTCCGGTGGACTGCTGCTTACACTGTACGCTACTTTAAAAAAAATGTTTTTATAAGGAACGCTGCAAAATTTTCGTGTCGCAGTGAGACAATGTCTGTCTGTAATCGCGATTGGTTAAAGGTACGATTCCCATTCCGGGGAATGAATTGAATTTCGCCACTTCACATACAATGTCTTGAATTCAGGCAGAAAGCGACGAACATAGACAGACAGACACATAGAAAATACAGTCGAATTGAGAACCTCATTCTTTTTTGAAATCGGTTAAAATATATTATTTCACTCTATGTATGTGAATAACACTTTAAAAACAAGTGTAAAGTGTGTAAAAATGAATAAATTATAGTACATATGATACATTTCAACATATTAAGTGTCCTAGTACAATTTCCGATAACCCATTGATTGCGTAATTGCTATAAGCTTTTTATCAGGCGTGTAATTATGACAGTAATATGTATTCGCCTGTTGTCGTTAATTGTGGTGATTCGATCATGATTTCAATTATTTAATGTGTTTTATATGGTTTTCATTGTTTGTAAGTAAATTTGACAAAAAATATTTTTGTAAAGCGAATATAAATATGAAGAAATGTTAAAAAAATGAACATGGCAGAGTGTTTCGACACTAAGTACTTTCTGCCTTGCTATGCAGGATAAAGCTAGAGTGACAAATTTTGCTCACTACTAGTTGATTCGGCGAATTTCGTACCGACATACTTTTTTTCTAGTTGCAGACTAAGGAAATGTAGCCCTTTTGATAAATTACATTTATAATATTAAAACAAATGGAGCTTGGTAACAAGGCAAAGCGCGGCGTTGAGTTCCGCCACTCAGCACGCAATGCCTCAATTTGGAGGAAAGTGGGGAACGGAGTGTTTTAACACTAGGTTCTAAGGTTCCCTCTGCCTACCTTGCTATATGCGGGATACAGCGTGAAGCTGAAAAAAATAGAGAAAAAATACAAATAGTTATACCTAGTCTTGACAAAAAGAAACAAAAAAAATATAATTTAATTTGGTACTATCCTTTGTAAGTTATGGGCGACAATGCATTTCACTGATTCATTTTTCTTTATATAGATTTACACTTTGCGGTTTATTCCGCATAGCAGTCAGAGAGATTTTAGTGTCAAGACACTCTTTTCCGCTTTCCGCTTCAATTCGAGGTATTGCGTGTTAAGTGGCGGAACTTAACGCCGCGCTTAAGTATATAAATTAAAGTTTTTTAATTTAGTTTTTACAGAGAAACAAAAAAAAAAACCATAAATTTATAATAAATTTTTGTTGGTTTTCAGGTAAATCATCATTTATCCACAATGTGACTTCATACAGGTAAATTAGACATTATTTTTTTTAAGGAAACGTTACTAATTTAAAATAGAAGTTAAAATAAAACATATCGGTTAAATATTATTCTTTAATATTAAAATTTATTAATATTTTTCACGTGAAACTTCTTTGGAATCGTTGTGATTTGAAACTCAATGTAACGAAATAACGACACGAAAGAGAAAGAACTATATAAATGTATAGGATTAAGTTGGAGAGAGAATGATATAGAAAATATTTTACACAACATTTTCTATTCTCGGTATGTATTATAACATAATATATGAAATATCTAATATATTTAATGCTATCCTAATACTCCTTTATTCTATATTTATCTCATTCTCTCATTGATTACTTTTTTAAAGTTTCACTTCTGCCGTGTGTATGCAATAACAAAAAAAAATGTATGTACCTCACACACACGCACACACACACGCACACGCACACACACACACACACACAAACACACACACACACACACATTTTATATTTTTGCTTCAAAATTATTAGTATATTTGAAATTGAGTTCATGTTAAATTTACCACCAATAACTGTACAATCTCAATTCTAACAATACCAATTACACACATATATATAGTTCAAAGTAATTATCATAAATACTAAATCTGAAACGTGACAATGTTGGTCACGTGTGACCTGTATACATCATGTGGATATTCAGCCTTTACGACGTTTATAATAGTCGAAACGTGTTCGTCCCTTTTGCCTTCAGCTAGGAATAACCTAAGTTGGTATTTGGAACTGGCTGTTATCAGATATGATAAGAGACGTTAAGATGATAATCTTGGGATTTTCGTAGGGTTGCTAGTATTTTGTGGTGGAAAATGGGTGGAGTAATACGATTTTGGGATTTTGCGATTTTTGAACTTGAAAGAAAGGAGGAGGTTCTAAATTTGACTTTTTTGTGTTGGTTACCGCATACAACAAATAAGTATTTTTGGTTACTCTTTTTTATGATAGTGCTTCTTATGCGATCTATTTAGCTAACGTCTGAGTAGTAGCTTTTGTGTTGTTCGTAGTAATAACTTTTTAGTACTTTTTAATTGAAGTCGGTTTTATTTTTTATTAAAATTTTAATAATATATAAAACTTTTTTTTCCGGATTAGTATGAGTTTGTCTACTTTTGACATGGAATTCTGTAAAGTAATCGAAACGCTGGGTTATGTTGTTAGCAGCCTCACGCTTTATTCATAGCAGGGTAATAGAGGAAAACCTAGTGTCATGACACTGTCTTACCTTTCGCCTGAATTGGAGAGATGACTTTAGATTGCGTGTTAAACAGCGGAACTCAACGCCGCGCTTTGAAGAGAAGAGAATGGAGAAATTAAAATAATTTAAATATGATATCCTACACAATAGAGATTGAACTCGTTACAATCGAGTTTACATTAGATTGTGCCACGATGCTCTTTAGATACGAGTATATGTAAAAATAAAAAAAAAACATATAATTTCTAAAAATTACATAATAACAATGGCAGGAAATAGGCATTCCGGTTAACACCAACCCCCTCGTCTGATGCTGACGACATATGACTAAACTTTACAGATAAATCTCACAAAAACTTGCCATGATAAATTTGGTGGAATCGTTTTTTGAATTGGAAAAGTACTTTTCTAACTCCATGATGTATTTTAGATGATTTGATGAATTCAATTTCTTCTTTGTTCGATGAGGATTGAATATCGATTGTGTTATTCGTATCTAGTTTTTGACCGATTTCAAAATAGAAGAGGCTCTAACTTCGACTGTATTTATTATATGTGTATAAGTTTCTATTGGGGGGACCAATTTTGATGATACAAATACAAATACAAATATTCTTTATTGCACACAAATAAACAAATAACATAGATGCTGCTATGCAATAATATAGATGATGCTATTTTTATATGATGGAACGCCTGTCGTGGCGCAAAGGCAAAGGCATGCACCTGTAAACGCAACAGGTTGTGGGTCGATGTCGATTTCCACTCCGGGAAATGGAATTTTTCATTTCCTGGGTTTGGTAACAAGGTAAAGTGCGGGGTTGAGTTCCGCCAATCAGCACGAAATGCCTCAATTCAGCGAAAAGTGGGGAACGGAGTGTCTTAACACTAGGTTCCCTCTGCCTACCCTGCTATATGCGGGTTAAAGCGTGAAGTTAAAAAGAAAAAAAAAAGTGCTACATATATATAAGTCAAAATATTAACATGTTAACGGCTGGTAAAGATATTCATATAACCATGTATGTACGTAAGTATATTAAGACGTCGCGCCGGTAAATTGTATTATCGTTTGCCGATGAAGACGTTAAAGGTGATACGAGGAGTATGAGGTGATTGAACTTTGTATTAAAATGATTATTACAATTAAAAACACTACAAGAATGCCACTTAATAGACTTTAACGTCTCGAATTCGGGCAACGCACGGAGTGTTTTGTTTGGTGGTAGGAGGTTCGTCCTCCGTCTGGCTCGCGACCACTATCATGTCAAAGACGAACCGCCAAATATCTTATGATGTGTTCCGGTTCGATGGCATGTAAGCCAGGTTTTCCCCTTTCCCACCCATCCTTTCCCCAAAATGTGGTGGTTCCGATAGCGGACTACTACATTATCCTCCCTTTCCATCTGTATCCTCTAGGTTGGCAACGCATCTAGTACATCTCTTGTGTTGTAGATGTTCATGGGCGAAGGTAACCACTTACCATCAGGCGGTCCTTCTGCTCGTTTGCCATCCGGTATCCATAAAAAAAAAAAAAAAAAAAAAAAGTGTCCTGACACTAGGTTCTCTCTGACTACCCTGCAGTGGCGAAGTGCGAAAATTTTAGTTAGGCAAGCCGGTAAATTTAGAGAAGCCGGTGTATATTTAGGGAAGCCGGTACATATATTTAGGGAAGCCGGTATATATAAGGAAGCTGGTATAGGTTGTAAAGGTATTTAGTAATTTTTCTATCGAATTATGGTGAAGACCTTTTTTTTATGTCTCATACTTGTACTTTAAAAAGTTAAGTAAGTCGGTGAGAGCCGTGTTGTAAGGTCCCCTCCCAATTGCTACCCTGCTATACGGGATACAGCGTGAAACTGCTTCCTTTTACATATATATTAAATTCTAAATTAATTAAAGATAACTCTAAATATTTTCTAAAACAAAAATATAGTAAAAACATTTTAAAAATAATCTTCTTTTATACATTTCGATGTGAACTGAGTTGAACTAACAAATGGACAAATGTTTTCAAACAAGTTTCAGTTTTTATAGCATACAAATAATCATTTGAGCATAACGAAACCTGATGTATGTTTTTTTTTAACTAAAAACGAATCGTTCTATTTTTTTATATATACTTTCAATTTTTCGAAGTTGGTTTTTTTAACTTCACGCTCTATCTCGCACATTGCAGGGTATGCAGAGGGAACCAGGGAACCTAGTGTTAAGACACTCTTAAGATATCCGTAGCTCTCCGACGAATTGATGCCTTGCATGCTTAGTGGCGGAGTAACTAGGAAATAAAGTTACTAAATGTAAATATTTAATATTTTCATATGTTGGAGTGGGAATCGAACCCATGACTCGTCGCGTTTACAATCGCACGTTAGTGACTCTGCGTTACGATTAGCCTCTGGTTTATAAGGTAGTGAGTGAGAAAATAGTGATAATTTTTTATTTTCTTTTCATATTTTTACCCGTTTTACGTCTACCTCTATCATGTACTTGGTATTGTAATATTCATGCTGTGTGTTCTTTACTGTGGTTTTCTGATTTCTTTTTGAATTTAGTTATGTCTTAATATTATTAAACTATTCTATTTTTGCAGCTTTGTCTATTTTTTTATCTCAATTTTTATTTATGTTTTGTGTATACTTTTGGGATTTTTACTTATCATAAACCAAACTATTTTAAATCTGAAATGCCATTAACAGTAGCATTTTTGACTGGGTCAATGAATTCATATATCTAGTAATGCAGGATAACATTGTATCTTCTGAAATAGCAGGAGATTAATAGCGGCGAATAAATACTATTTCGGACTGCTAAGATACTTTTAATCCGAAATGCTTTTAAGGAGCATAAAGCTTCTTTTCTATAAGACCTTATTAAGACGGACATTTACATATGGATTAGGAAGTTTGTGTACTGGGCAAAAAGGACGGGAATTTACTACTTGTTGTTGAGCGTTAAATACTGACAACCATATTCAGGGCAGTGGTAAAAAATGAGAGATGGCGAACTGGTAGATGGAAAACATGAACTCTAACATATGTACCATGAACCAAACATGCTTAAAAAAAGGTTGGACGCCTACGATGGGTGATAGACCATGACCATCACCCATCGACGGACACGTTGAGAAAATGAGTGATTCTAGAACACCCAAATCGAGGTAGACTAAAATTCAGACTGGAAACAACAAGCAAAAGGAAGAAATAGCCAAGATTGGGGCAGAATGGAAAAATATTCTAGTCCAGGCAAGGCCCGCCTTCGGCTGTAGTGCCTGATGATGATAATAAGTTGAAAACATTTTATTTCGCCAATATTGACAAAATGGCAATCAAGCCGAATCTATCAAAAAGAAAAAAAAGATATAATTTTTTTTGTTAATATAGTTACTAATATTCGAAGTCTTTAACTTTAACACAATTGTAAAATAAATTGTGTCAGTAATGTCAGTAATGTCTTATTATATAATAATGAGTGGGCGGGCTTTTCTGCATTTTGTATCGGAACACTTCACGGTCAGATGACGTAGTGACAACGTCGCCGTGTCGCCTTATCGCTTAGTCATGCTGTCTGAGAGTAAAAATAGATTTTTCTTTATATTTTCAGCTCATTCTATGAATCTAAACTTAAGGGTATTTATTCTATACATTTCAATTGTAGCTTATCTATATATGTTTCTACATTGCGTTACTTAGTGAATGAAAGATAATTACAGGCAAAACTACCATAGGAAGCTGAAATTTGGCACGTAGACCTCAGAGAGATTAGAAGACCACAGGAGTTAGAAATAAGACCTCTCTTACTTCTTACTCTTGTGCTCTCTTCTTTTTCGAAATTTTCACGAAAATGAAAATAAAAACGGGATATTACGATAAATACTGGATTTCATGTTTCTCTTTTTTTGTAATTAATATGGGTGTACAATAAAGGATTATTATTATTATTATTATTATAAATACTGGCTGTATTTATATAAAAACTTGTTTGTATTTCTTAAATCTACATCAACATAAAGCAACATTACTTAAAGTATCGCGCGTATTCTTAAATATTCATGATATGCGTGCAACGTGAACGTGAACGTGAAGGCTTTTTAAGTAACAACCTATGTTGTAAAAGTTAACAGCCAGCTGAGAGGGTGTTATTGGTGTTTTAGCTGTAAATTGTGTATATTACAGTAAATATATTCAGTTATATGTACGCTTTTAGTTGTATTGTAGTGATAGCAAAAGAAACAATCTTTTTTAAAGAATTTATTTAACCAACAATCGTAAGTGACGAAAATTGTAATTATGAATATGTTTTTATAATTTCTGGTTGAAAATCATAAGTACGGCATATAATGCCTTATATTGCCATATAAGTAATACTGAATGTAAACCACGATGCCTCAAGCTAGGAAGAAAATTGAACTTGACAAAGCCACCTATTAGCTCTATCGTTTCAAAATACTGAAAATGTAATTTATGTCGCACACAACACCTTTATAAATTGTAACCTATGTGATTATAAGAGTTATGGTAATATAAAGTATCATGTAGATCCGTTCTATAGTTTTTGCATGGAAAAGTAACAAATAAACCTCACAAACTTTTTCAGTGACAGGTGAAAACGAAATATAAGAATTCAACTTTACAATTTTTTTTAGATGCTCTTTAATATAATGGAAAGTAAAGACCGTCGTGGCGCAGTGGATCTTCGATTCATGATTGATTATATTTAAATGATCTATGCTTATTTGCGAAAAATCATGCAATAAAACTGCACATTTATGAAATGATATGTAAACTGCATTTATGAATTTTCTTTTTTATGTTGATTCTCCATTCCACAATTCACCGGCTATCGCAATAATAACACAATTATTGTCAAAAATTCAAGTTTATCAAAGGGTAAGACAACGCGGCGTTGAATTCCGCCAATTAACTATAAGTCTGGAATTCGAATGAAAGCAGTGAATGGAATATCTTAACACTAGATGACTCAGACTTCAGTGACTGTACAACTTTTTCAAGAAATATATTAAAATTCAAAACAGTAAAAGATTTCTATTTTAAAATCCGCCGCAAACATTTTCATATGTTTGACACGACGTTGTGTAGAGAAATGAAACAAGAACGAAAATAATAACGCTAATTAAAGCTTCATTAGATGATAACACGCTCACCGCTAACGAGCTTCGTGTTTTGTGGATTTCATTCTGTTTTATAAGTCACAAAAGTTTTAAGTCATGGTGGCGCAGTGGGATATCTGACTATAAATGAAATAGTTGTCGGCTCGAATCATACAGAGGAATGGTGTAAACATAACCATTTCATTCTCTGGTAAGGTAGGGACAGGCGTTGAGTTCAGCCACTCAATATGCAATGTCCCGAGTTTGGTCGTTTATGGAGTACCCAATATAACAATACACTTTCGTTGGTGTGTTAAAGGTTATTACCTAATTAGTGATTTTATAAACGATAACACACCTTGGGAATGAAATGCTCGCTCCAGTCTGTTTCAAAGGTATCATTGCCAATAATAAAGAATTGTAAACCATTGTCGAATATAAAAAAAAAAAATAGTCCCGCTGAGTTTCTTGCGCCGGTTCTTCTTAGGTCTGAGGCATTAAATTTAGTGAACCGGTGGTAAATTATTTGACGTTCAAAAAATGAAGCTTGTAACTTTGCTTGTAATTCTGAATAAAATTATTTGACTTTTGACTTTTGACTTTTGACTCCCTATTAATGTTAAGTTCTTTTCGCCTATCCTCGTATGTGGGACATAGCGTGAATATTAAAAAGAATGTCATTACAAATATTAATAACGCCTGTCGTGACGCAGAGGCACAAGCGTGCGACAAACGCGACAGGTTGTGGATTCGATTCCCACTCCAGGATATGTAAGTTTAGTATTTTCATTTCCTGAGTTTGGTAACAAGGTAAAGCGCGGCGTTGAGTTTCGCCACTCTGCGCGCAATGCCTCAATTCGGTGGAAAGTGGGCAACGGAGTGTCTTAGCACTAGGTTCCCTCTGCCTACTCTGCTATATGCGGGATACAGCGTGAAGCTAAGAGAAGAGAGAGAAGAGATTACAAATATTTTTCTTTGGATAATTTAAAAGTTTCTAAAAATTATATTATCATGGGGATAAGATTTTTTTTAAATTTTTTTAAATTGTTGTGTTATTACTTTAATATTTTTTTATATTCGCATGATTTTACTAGCAGCTTCGGTATCTATACGAGTATAATTCTAAGAAAGTCTTCAACGTCATATAGATCTACTTACTGCTGTCTAATTTGCTGGAAAATTTGAGCACATGTCCGAATCCGATGACGATACAATTTTTTTTATCATGTACTTGAAATCCTTGCTTAGATGACCAGAATCAAATGGACCAATTCAATTAGGCACGTAACAACTGCAGCACTATGCCGTCTTCCAAGTTTTTAGGGTTTTATTATACTTTAAACTAGCTGTATTTCGCAACTTTACTTACTTGGACTACAAAGCCTAAAATCTGTTTCTCCGTTTCCGTCAGGAATTGCGAGAAACCCTCTCTTATTGCTCCCTTACACTCCTCAAGGAGCTTGTATGCCAAATATCAGCTTTGTATGGCCAATTATTTCGCGTGTAAGTTGCCTTTCAGTCTGTATATAGATCTTTGTAAAAATAATATATGTTCAAGTTAGCGAAGCGAAGACTAGCGCCCGTCTTCAATTAACTTGCACCCATTAACACGAGCTCTTTCATCCAATTCATCCTCCAATTACGTTGGAATAATTAACGCTTTTTCTCAAACTTTCGCTGCGATCTTTCCGATGTGGGTCAGATTTTTGTTTCTTTACCATATTTTTGTTTTATACTGTTTTAGTGAAAATAATGGATTCAAGTTTCAGCTTTTTCTGAAATGCAAATTGAATATATCGAGGTCATCATTGCACAGTGGGATAGTGTCTGTTAACTCGATTGGTTATGAGTTCGATTCCCACTCTAGGAACGAATATATTTATGTTATTTTCGTTTTCACGCAATGCCTCTATTCGGCGGAAAATGGGGAACAAGGTGTCTTAACACTAGGTTCTCAGGTTCTCTCTGCCTACCCTGCTATATGCGGGACACAGCGTGAAGCTAAAAAAAAAACATTTTCCCGCTCTGGTAAAACAAAGCGCAGCGCTAGGTTCTGCCACTCAACACTCAATATCTCTAATTCGTACACCTTGCTATACGAAAGAGTGTACGAAAGAATGAAAATACGGGAAAGAAGTGAAAATGCTTTTTTTCTCTAAACTATACAATAACTATGTTTCCTTTGACTTCAACCGAAGATCAAATGAATTATTCAAGTAAGTGTTCTGAAGCCATCATTAAACGTTTCTTTTCTATATATACGTCAATAATTCATATAGACACTATTATTAAAGTAACTTCGTCTGTTCTGGTGCATTTGTACCTGACGGCGTATTTTTATTCAACAAGATTCATTATATTCTAGTAATTGAAATTTATTCCAATATTTTTTTTGTGAGAATGGTATTTTTCTTTACCCTCCGTTCTCTATTAACATTTCCGTTTCCCACTTTCCACCGGGTTGAGGTACTGCGTGCTGAGTGGCGGAGCTCAACGCCGCCCTTTGCTTTTTACCAAAGCGAGGAAATGAAAATACTAAATATTATTTAATATTTTCATTTCGTGGAGTGGGAATCGAACCCACAACCGGTCGCTTTTACAGTCACACGCTTGTGCCTCTACGCTACGACAGGCTCCATTTATAATATTAGTAGGATGTTCGTATAAGAATATAATTTCACATTTTATATACAATTTAGTATATCATAACAAAGCTTGGAAGTTTGTTTCTTGAAAGTGGGACGCGAACACAAAGTTACAGTCAGATATCGTAACTGATAACAGTGTTAAGAGAAGTTAATCGCGTTTTGGTGAACTTTGGAGGAAAGCTCCAATGTTGCTATGAGATATTATATGGCTTACCGAAATGTTTGCAGATATGCGTGTTCTTTTCTTATACGGTTAATAAAGCGTTATTTATTTTTGTTCATATAAGTAAAAGCGCTTGTCGTAGAGGCACAAGCGTGCGACTGTAAAAGCGACAGGTCGTGGGTTCGATTCCCACTCCAGGAAATGAAAATATTAAATCATATTTAGTATTTTTATTTTCTGGGTCTGATGACAAGGCAAAGCGCGGTGTGGAGTTCCGCCACTCAGCACGCAATGCCTCAATTCGGCGGAAAGTGGGGAACGGATATGTTGAAAGAGAACGCAGGGTCTTAACACTAGGTTCTCTGGTTTCTTTTTTTATATGCGGGATACAGCGTGAAGCAAAAAATATATATAAGTTATTCTTTTTATTGAGTCTGTAATATCTTACTACTTTGCTAGGGAGCTTCATGCTATACATGAAGCTAAGTAAGTCTGCAATTTTATATATAAACTTGAAAAGACCATCGTGGTTTATTGGGATAGTGTTTGATTATAAACGCGAGATGATTGTCGGTTCTTTTCCCAATTACGGGAAATGATTATAATATTAAAATTATTTTCATTTCTCTGTTTTGGTTAGTCAAAGCGCGGCGGTAAGTTTTTCCACTCAACGCGTAATCTCTCCAGTTTGGTCAGAAAGTGGAAAATAGAATGTGTTAACACTAACTCCTACCCTGCTATGTAAAAAACAGTGTAAGCTACAATTATCAAAATATATCCATAATCCAATTTTAATAGCTTTATAACATTTTCTTCTATTTTACTTAACCCTTTATCCCGTAAGAAAGGCAGTACGAGAGAACCTAGTGATAAAACACTCCGTTCTCATTTAACGCTTACAATATATTCCGTATGAATAAATTTCACCGTAAAATACCCAAAGGTTAAATCACAAATACGTTAGTTCCCATAGAAAATAATCCAGTTAACTAACCAGAGAGGAGTTTTGTTACTGCGGTAAACCCCGCGCTGTTAGCAGGTGAAAATATATCCGTTTCCATCCCTTGTTCGTCTGTACGTGATTTAATTAATGCACTTTGAGTCTGAAGAGTTGCTTTGTAGGGATTACAGTTTTTGATTCTTATTTTTAGTTGTGGTTTGCTTTTCTGTTTGTTGAGACAAGCAGTTTTGTATGGCTTATTGTGTTAACCTTAAGTTCTGATGAAAATATCAGTATTTTAACACGTAGTCAAATTTGTCAACCTTTTATTAGAGACCTATGTGTATTATTACATAGCTTTTTATTGGGTTAACCAATTTTGATAATTATTTTTTTATATGATAGCTAGTACGTCTGATTGTTTTTTATTTATATATAGTTGAAATCTGATAAGCAGTTTCTGAATTATTCATAATAATTGTACTTTTTAGTGCATTTTCTTTAAAGTGGGTTTTCTTTTTTTGTTAAAATCTTAATTATATATACTTTAGATATATTCAGTACGCAATATCGAAAATAATGACATTCCAGGGCAAATATTTTTAAGAATTACTTTTTTGACTTAAAAGTATTCAATTAGCATTTTTTTTTGATTTGGTTATTTATTCATACTATTAATTTAACTGATATATCAATTTATGCTACATGAGATAATTATATAACTATTATATGAACCAGTAAGTCCTTGTATTATTTTATTTAAACGCTAGCGTCAAATATTTCAACAACTATTACTATTGCTAAGAAAGTTTATTTTTTAAATTATAATGTTTCGCCTGTCATGGCGCAGAGGCACAAGCGTGCGACTGTAAACGCCACAAGTTGTACTTTCGATTCCCACTCCAGGAAATGGATTTTTTCATTTGCTAGGTTTGGTAACAAGGCAAAGCGCGGCGTTGAGTACCGCCATTCAGCACACAATACCTCAATTCGGTGGATAGTGGGGAACGGAGTGTCTTAACACTAGGTTCCTATGCCTACATTGCTATATGCGGGAAACAGCGTGAAACTACGTATGTATGTAGGTTTCTACAAGTAGAAACTATCTTTTCTGCTTCATTCTAGGAACTGAAAAAGTTAAAATATTTCACTCAACTCAAATGGTTTCGCTTAAAATGTGCGAGTAATTTTTCGCAAAACCGCACTCGAAGGACACGACTAATCCATTCTACGTAAGGACTTTTCAAGTAGTTTTATGTGTCAGTTCTCGTTTCGTTACGTTAGGGAAAATATTGAACTGGATTTACTAGTTCTTTTTTTGTCTTTTAGGTAAAAGGCCATTGCGTTTTAGAGTTCAAATGAAACTTTTAAAGTTTTTTATATCGTTAAGCTTTATTTTTAAAATTGTGTCTTACAATGAATTTTATGTTAAAAAAAATATTAAAAAGTACAGTACGTTTAATTGAATAACTACTTGTCAGATCTTAACTAAACTTATATATGACCACATCAAAAGCACTATCTAATATATAAAGAAAATCATCAAAATTGCTTCTCCCATTAAAAAGTTATGCATAACAAACTTAAAAAAAATACAGTCGAATTGCTAACTTCTTTTTTGAAGTCGGTTACAAAGCCAAGTGAAGTTTAGCGTCAATTTCTATGTTGAAGTGTCAACTGTGTCATACCTTTACATAAGCACTGAAATATGACAACCTTCTGCGAAACAAAGACACGTCTCAGATGTAAGGTGCGAGTGGAGCGACTCCTGTAACTGTTACTGAACAAAGTTCTCAACTATTCTAATAACTTGTTGTATTTGATCTGTTGAGTTTTCAAGATTACTTGCTTTAACAGAATAAGATTTGAGATTAATAATATATTTTATAAACGAACATCTTAATCGAAACGAAAGGTTGATCGTATGGATGTTTGTATTGTATTATGGAACAATAAGTACTACCACTACTAACCATATAAGGCACGATTTCAAATTTAGCAATCTAAAAGCTACTAATATTAATCGAAGGGTCATCAGTTCTATCCCCATCTGCGCAACCAAAACTGGCTTCATCCAGACAACCTGTAATTTAAAGCATAATCTAATCATACATAGCTTCACGCTGTAAAGTCAAAGTCAAAATCGTATCCCGCATATAGCAGGGTAGGCAGAGGAAACCCAGTGTTAAAACACTCCATTCCTCACTTTCCGCCGAATTGAGGCATTGCGTGCTGAGTGGCGGAACTCAACGCTGCGCTTTGCCTTGTTACCAAACCCAGGAAATGAAAAATTCCATTTCCTGGAGTGGAAATCCAACCCACAACCTGTCGCGCTTACAGTCGCACGCTCTGCGTCACGATCAACAAATCACAAAATCTAATGGTATGGAAATTATCAAACGACTTTTCAAACCATTATAAAGCAACCATTCTACCAATCTAACCTCAGAGGATTTTCTAAACAGTAACTGTCAAACAAATTTTCATTGCTTACCACTTGGGACTCAAGTTTTTAACTATTTTATTTTAGGTTTGGAAAACACAATATTTTTTTTTTATCTTCACGCTGTATCCCGTATATAGCGGGGTAGGCAGAGGGAACCTGAGAACCTAATGTTAAGACACTCCGTTCTCTTACAACAATTCCGTTCCGCACTTTCGGCCGAATGGAGGCATTGCGTGCTGAGTGGTGGAACTCGACGCCGCGCTTTGCCTTCTTACCAAACCCAGGAAATGAAAATATTAACATTTCCTGGAGTGGGAATCGAACCCACAACATATCGCGTTTATATTCGCACGCTTGTGCCTCTGCGCCACGACAAGCGTTACACACAATAATAACACTAAATATTATTAGTATTAGCCAATAGCTAGAAACCTAGAAGTCTAGAAATTAGAATAGAATTGTATTATTTTTAACTGACTTAAAAAAAGAATGAGATTAACAATTCCAGTAGAATTATAACATATTTTTTGTGTTAACTTTTTACCGGGTGAGCCGATATTGATGATTCTCTTTCTATATGATAGCTAGTGCTTCTGATGTGGTCATATATAAGCTTAGTCTGACAAGTAGTTTTTGAGTTATTCGTAATAATTGAACCATTTATATAAAATCTTAATTATCATTGTCATGCAGTCATTATAAATCCAATATAATCTCAGAGGATTGTCTAAACAGTAACTGCCAAACAAATTTTCATTGCTAATCTCTTGGGAGCCAAGTTTTTAACAGAGCTGTCCAGAAAATACTATTGCCTATATAAAGTTTTCACTCTCTTAGGAATTGAATAACTAGAGAAGTCTAGAAGTCAGAAAGTGGAAAATTGTATTATTTTTTAGAACTTTATTTTTTTTATTTTTCACCCTTTTCGCATAGTAAAGTAAATAGAGAGAACGTAGTCAAGATACTCTGTTCTCTCTGCGTAATTTATTCAACTACTTCATTTCCCCGAGTGGGAATCTAACCTGCAACCGGTCGTGTTCAAAGTCGGAACTGGCCTAAATAAATAAGTAAATATATAATTCATTTTACAACCTTAGCCTACCCTGGCTATATACCTTCTCTCTGACTACCCCGCTAGGGATAAAGCGTGAAGTTAAGCCTACCCTGGAATGCGTTTAAAACTAGAATGACTGACTGACACTCTAAAACTCTCTCTTTGTTTGGTGGTAGGAGTTTCGTCCTCCGTCTGGCTCGCGACCACTATCATGTCAAAGACGAACCGCCAAATATCTTATGATGTGTTCCGGTTCGATGGCATGTAAGCCAGGTTTTCCCATTCCCACCCATCCTTTCTCCAAAATGTGGTGGTTCCGAGAACGGAATACTACATTGTCCTCCTCTTCCATCTGTATCCTCTAGGTTGGCAACGCATCTACAACATCTCTGGTGTTGTAGATGTTCATGGGCGAAGGTATCCACTTACCATCAGGTTGTCCTTCTGCTCGTTTGCCATCCGTTATCCATAAAAAAAAAATATTTTTTTTTAGCTTCACGCTGTTTTCGCATATAGCAGGGTAGACAGAGGGAACCTGATAACCTAGTGTTAAGACACTCCGTTCTCTTTTAACATTTCCGTCACATTAAAATAAATGAACCTTATTTTTAAGATACACAAGAATCGCTTTCGATTACAAAATATAATAATAGTCAATAATCAATTAAATAATAAAAATCCATTCATATTATTCAAAACTTGAGGTAAAATACTGAAAATGTAATCAACGGTTTTGATTTTCAAATACAATTACAGGTTTGACCGCATTACCAGAGCTGACCACAATTCACAGGCGCACTAATCGCTCGTATCAATTCGCGGGGGGTTAGTTAGGTGGGGTCAGGGGGGACCCCACACCTCAACCCCTCAACCCCTCGACCTGTCCCAATGAATTATAACCCCTGGCGTTTTTCTTTGACCCCGCATTAATTATCAGATGGACCATTAGTTCGAATGTGCTACGACAATAGAGTAATTAACGTATACTTCTGGCAAGAGTTTAGTGATAAGACACTCATTTCTCCATTTTTGAAGTGAATTTAGTATTGTTGAAAGTAAGTCATTGTAACGAAAATGCGTCACAATAAAGATTCAAACACATAAATTTATTAAGTCACATGCAGACATGGTATTCATTTATCATGCATAACAGCAAGACTGAGATAATAATGTTCAGATATTTTGTTCTTCGTTTTAATTCGAGACAGCGTTGAATGGCGGACGTGTTGAGACACTCCGTTCTCCACTTTCAAAATCAAATCAAATCAAAATCAAAATATTCTTTATTCAAATAGGTTATTACAAGCACTTTCGAATTGTGACCTCCCGGGTGAACGTCAACAGCATTTAATTCCACACATTGACATCATTATAGTATTCTTGGACAGAATAATATACTTTTTTCAATAATATGTTCTTAATCTTAACTTTAAATTGTTGAAGTGGCAGATCTGTAATTTCTGTGAGTTCAGGAGATTGCGTATTAAGTGGCAAAAGTAAAATTTAACATCGCATCTATTAACCAAAGTGGTGTAATGAAAAGTCAAAGTCAAAGTCAAATAATTTTATTCAAAATAAGAAGTTACATGCTTCATTTTTTGAACGTCAAATAATTTACCACCAGTTCACCAAATTGAATGCCGCAGGCCTGAAAAGAACCGGCGCAAGAAACTCAGCGGGACTTTTCTTTTTTTTTCATTCGTCAGTGATAATCATTCCCCCAACTAGGATTCGAATCGACAACCATCTTATTTACTAGTCAGGCACTATTTCACCTTTCCCTAACAAATAAGAAAGTATTACTGTCACTACGAGAACGTCAACACTATATGTATGAGTACATTTATTTAACATATGCTTGCATGAGGCATGTCTTTTGTTTAGAGCATTTTCGGGTCACATCGTAGTTTTATATAGGTGTTCTGTAAGCTCACGCTTTTTGTTCTGAGCTTTTAAAATGATTGAAGATATGATATTTTTTTCACGCTTTTTTCTGCTTGGTAATCAGGGAGAAACTAGTGTCATGACTCTCTGATCTTCACTTTCTGTTCAAATTTGAGACATTGCGAATTAAATAGCAGAGCTTAACGCTGTACCAAAACTTTGAAAAAAAATATAAAACCACAAATTTGATTTGACCACACAATCGTTGCTTAAAGTCACAATAATGGTGTAGGTAAATATTGTACCTTTTGTACTGTTTATTTTGTAAAAGAAATTAAGAAATTATCTTTGATAGAACATAAATATTCATACCAGGTGCGAATAAGCAAGCAAAAAGTATTGTGCAATCCTAATTTATAATCTTAATTTTGAGTGATTTTTATATTATTTAAATGCTTTTTCATCTAAAAGTGTTTGATTAAAAACCTTACAAAAAATAACTCCATATATATATATATATATATATATATATATATATACACAAGTCGACTTACCAATGTATTCACGCTTCCTACAAATATAAAGACTCGCCCAAGGTCAGATTAATGAAGCAAACTCGAAATATTTAATTCCATATATATTACGTAAGATGCCTTCTTAATCCTACGGGAGGTTTTTGCATACGTTAACTACGATATTAACTATTCAAGCGGTTGTAAAGTAGGGTGGTTTATAATGTTTTGTAAAGGGTACAGGGTTTGAGGATTGCGGCGAGCGGGTCCACGTGGATGCGAATAATCTACGCGTATCTTTACTTAAATATAGCTTTCCATTTGTAATTTAAATTATTATTATAATTTTATATGTAAATTTATTATTTAGTGGCTTGTAATTTAGTATACTCATACTAGACATATTTTGATGGGTGTGTAGATACCTTAACGACTGTCGTGGCGCAGAGGCAAAGGCGTGCGACTGTAAGCGCGACAGGTTGTAGGTTCGATTCCCACGCCAGGAAACGGAATTTTTCATTTTCCTGGGTTTGGTAACAAGGCAAAGCGAGGCGTTGAGTTTCGCCACTCAGCAATGCCTCAATTCGGCGGAAAATTGGGAACGAAATCTCTTAACACTAGGTTCCCTCTGCCTACCCTGCTATATGCGGGATACAGCGTGAAGCTATGCATGTATGTATGTATGTATGTATGTATGTATGTATGTATGTTTGTATGAAAAAAAAAATATGTATGTATGTTTGTATGTATGTATGTATGTATGTATGTATGTATAAATAATTCTCACCTAACCGATTTTAAAATAAAAATTCCAGTTGAATATTCCGATAATTTGTCATACTTGAGATGCAAATGGTGACGATTAGTCAAAACTTTGCTGCACCAAACTTTGTTGTAAGAAGCTTTTAGTTACAACTGCATCCGTTTAACATTTAAGCTTCTTTCGTCTCTTCTGAAATGATTTATTATGGTTATACACTCGTATAATATGAATATGGCGGAAAGAAGAGAACGAAAATAATATGAGAACGGAGTGTCTTGTATCTACGCTCTCACTAATTGGTTATGTGAGAAAAAGCGTGAAGCTACACAATTAAGATTTTAACAAAATAAAGAAAACTTTTCGAATAAAATGCACTGAAAACGAAAAAAAGATAATTACGAATAACTCAAAAACTAGTGATCAGATCTTAACTAAATTTAATTGTAGTTGGTATCAAAATTGGTACATCCAGTAAAAAGTTACATATGAAAAAATGAATTTAAAATCTTCTGTAAAGTTACTAATTTTTACATCCTACAATGTTAATGACACACGATTTGCTTATATATTATCCTCGCTCTGATAAGACAATACGTGGCGTTAAAAAGCGACGAACAGAGAGTCCTGACACTAGGTTCTGTTTAATTACACTGTTATACGAAAAAAATAATGAATCCGAAAAAAAAATGTAAATAACTAATTTTAATTTTAAACTTCCGTCCTGAATTTCGTAGTCGTAATTGAAAACTGAGGGAAAATTTTAAACGAGATAGCTTAAGCAAATTGAAATATAAAAGCTTGCATTTAGTTTAATTATATTTGTTTTTGTTTGGACTCCTCAAAAAGTTTTGATGGCGGTTCATTTTTTTTCTACTGTACAAGTATCTACAATACAATATTGCTGTTTTTTAAAGTGTTTTGCGACACCTGTTTTAAAGTGACACTTGAAAGTTTGGAAGTGTTTTCCGTTTTTCACCTGTACGCTTTATCCTACCTAGCAGGGTAAACTGAGAGAACCTAGTGTCTCTTCTTTCTGCCCGAATTTGAGTGACTGAACTCAACGCGATGAATATGATATGACATCATTTTGCTTTCTAAATATTTATAATTCATATGTACATACAAAGCTTCACGCTGTATCCCGCATATAGCCAGGCAGAGGGAACATAGTGTTAAGCCACTCCGTTCCCCATTTTCCGCCGAATTGAGTCAATGCGTGCTGATTGGCGGAACTCAACGCCGCGATTAGCCTTGATACCAAACCCAGTTGTAATACTTATAACATATTTCTAATATTTATTTGGGTTCCGCTAACGAACCTTATGGTAGAAGTGATGTAACAAGACGCAATATCCCGATTTGTGGCGTAAAGTTGAGAACAGAGTGTTTTTACACTACGTTTTCTTTATCTACCATACCTTGTAGGAAAAAGCGAGAAGCTACAAAAATATATATATTCTTTATTGCACTTTGTAACAAAATAAATACACATATTAAAAAAAGTTGTTAGCAAAGATGGACTTATCTCTGATAGAGATTTCTTCCAGTCAACCTATGGGTATGAATGAGAAGTAAAAGATTTGCGAGTGTGGAAGTGCGAAAATGTAACAAATACATATAAACACGAGTACATATAATTAAGTACACCTATTATAATAACAATAACATGATAAATGTTTCAAGGAGACTAAACGTCAGTTATGAATAGTAAGAAACAGTTAAATGTTCCTATTTCCATTCCATCGATGCTATTTCCTCGAGATGTGACAGATATTATTCTGATCACATTCTTATTCAGGTTGCGGCGTCGCTTTGTTCTACCTTTACTAACCGACTTCACAAAAAGAGGAAGTTTTCAATTGTATTTTTTATGTATGTTACCGAATAATTTTTTACTGCGTTAATCAATTTAGATGATTCTTTTTTTATATGATAGGTAATGGTTATGGTGTGGTGCTATTTAAATATTGTTTAGATCTGATAAGTAGTTTTTGAGTTATTCGTAATAATTTGACATGATTTTAGTTTTTGTTACATCTGATTCATGCGGTAAAACGTTATTCGGTAACAAAATTAAAAAAATACAGTCGAACTGAGCTTTCGTTTTGGAAGTTTATTCAAAAAATGACTTACTCTTTTTCTTCATGCTTTATCCCGCATATAGCAGGGCAGGCAGAGGAAACCTAATGTTGAGACACTCCGTTCCCCACTTTCCGCCGAATTGAGGCATTGCGTGCTGAGTGGCGGAACTCAACGCCGCGCTTTGCCTTGTTATCAGAGCGAGGAAATGAAAATACTTAATCTTAATTGTTATAAATATTTAATAATCGCATTTCCTAGACTGGGAATTGAACACACAACCTGTGTTTACAGTTACACGCTTGTGCCTCTGCGCTACGAGAGATAATCATTCTAATATTACGTTTACCTAAAACAGTAGGTTTTACGATAAAATTGGGTTTTAAGTCAGCTCTTAAAAATATTTGGTTACTTTAAAAATCCTAGAACTGAGAAATTGCCTTCACTTCAATACTAAAAGGTATCTAAGATAAGTCTTTGATATTAAATGCTAAAAAAATAAAATATTTTAATCTTGTACAATAATAATTCTTTTTGATAAACGCCGCGCTCATTTATTTTCAGGGGGTCTTCACTCTCCTCCCTTTTGGGGGAGGAGGGGTGATGGCTTCAGGCTCTTAGGCCTATGACCATGGGTTTCTTCACCGTCCATGAACATGGACGGGTCATCGGGTTGGCCCATAGGGCCTCTGTAGGGGTTCTATCTAAATCTTTTTATATTTTTTTTTTTTTTAAATGTCAGTGAAAAATAGTAGTAAGAATAAAAAAAAAACGCTTTATCGGATAGCAGGGTAGTCAGAGTGAATCTAGTGTCCAGACACTCCGTTCACCGCTTTCTGACCGAATTCGAGACATTGCATATTAAATGGTGGAACACAACGCCGCGTTTTGTCTTACCAGTGCGGAGAAATGAAAATAATTTTAAAATAATCTTTCCTTCGAGTAGGAATCGAACCCACAACCAATCGCGTTTACGTACCATCAAAGTCTAAAGTAATAGTAGTAAAAATATATATCATCAAAAATACCGTCAAATCTCAAGGAAATTGTCATTTTCGCACTCTGGTAAGAAAAGCACGGTGTTGAGTTTCGTCTCTTGATACGCTGTGTCTAGAATTCAGGTAGAAAATAGAGAAGGGAGTGTTTAGACACTAGGTTACCTTAACATAAATATTATAATAATAAAGTATTATTCTCTCAGCTGAAGCGATACGAAGGTACTACGATACTGCTACGATACTGAACGATACTGCTACGATACTGCTACGATATTGAAGGTAGAAGGCTACTTTTAAAGATAACATTGCGTAAATTATATCGACATAAAGGCATTGGAAACATTAAAAATGTTATAAATCAAAATATGTTTTTCGTTTCTTAGGAAACACTTAGGTGTGTGATTAACAATTTACATACATGAATACATAGCTTCACGCTGTATCCCGCATATAGCAGGGTAGGCAGAGGGAACCTAGTGTTAAGACACTCCGTTCCCACTTCAAAAATAAGTACAAATAGTAACATCATCAAAAACCTATTACACAAATGCTCATTTACAAAATATAAGTCATCGGCGAATAAAAGACGCCATGAAAAATGAAGTAGTATTAAGCGTTGTTTAATTTCGCCATTTGCCTCCGCCGGAGCCGGGACGTGCTTCAAGTGAAACAAAAACAGAGGCAAATAATGTGGGAAAGCGGAAAAAGCGGTCATTTGGGTTAAAACGGTCTTAAAAATGTGTCGGCCGTTGTTGCTTTACAGCGAGAACAGCTCAGATAGCTACGAGTATTCGATTTGGATGCTCGTACTTTTGATGTCGTGACTTTGATTTAGACTGGAGATTTGTTCAAGTTTAGCTTTTTCTCAAAAAAATTGCTTTGGAATTTTTTTAAATACATTGCTTCACGCCGTATCCCGCAAATAGCAGGGTAGGCAGAGGAAACCTAGTGTTAAGACACTCCGTTCCCCACTTTCCGCCGAAGTGAGGCACTGCGTGCTGAGTGGCGGGACTCAAGAGAAGGAGCGCAGAATGCTAACATTTTTTTAAAATATTGCATAAAAAGTATGTTAAATTAACAAAATAAATGTTACACACACTACCATGGTTTGACATCCATGTTTATATAAAGTGACATATACATTGCTAAAGTCAACGCGTTTTTGCCGAGTTAACGGGGACACTCGTATTAAAAAATACAGCCGAATTAAAAACCTCTAAATTAAAATGCATAAAATATAATAGGAAAGGGAATTTTTCTCCTGGGTTTTGTAACAAGCGCGGCATTGAGTTCCGCCACTCAGCACGCATTGCCTTGATTCGGTGGAAAGTGGAGAACGGAGTGTCTTAACACTAGGTTCCCTCTGCCTACCCTGCTATATGCGGGATACAGCGTGAAGCTAATAAAAAAGAAAGTATTACCATATAATTAAATTAAGTTTCCGCTACATTATATTACAAAGAGAATAGTCAATTTCTAAAACGAAGCGAAAGTATAAGAGACAAGTAGTTAGATTTACTTACCATAGCGGTCAAAATGATGAATGTTTCATCACATTTATATAGATTAATGAGGTTTTCTCTTTAATATTGAATGGTTTAATTTGTGCCTCGCGGTAGGATTATAAATTTAGTTAATTTTCCGGCCTTACAATCGGATCAGCTTCACCCACTCTTAAATACGAGTACGAACAGTATTAAAATAATGCTTCCAGAGATATTTGGGTACGTATTTAATTTCCTCTGAGAATATGTTAAATTGGAGGTAATATATCTTTATTAACGCGAATATACTTTTGTTATATTAATTATTTATGTGATTAAGTTTCCGGCGGAAAACGGAGAGTGAAGGTTCTCTCTGAATACTCTGCTGTGCGGAAAAAAGTACATACATACATACATAACTCCGCGCTGTATCCCGCATATAGCAGGGTAGGCAGAGGGAACCTAGTGTTAAGGCACTCCGTTCCCAAATTTCCACCGATTTGAGGCATTGCGTGCTGAGTGGCGGAACTAAACGCCGCGCTTTGCTTTGTTACCAAATCTAAGAAATTAAAAATTCCATTTCCTGGAGTGGGAATCGAACCCACAACCTGTCGCGTTTACAGACGCATGCTTGTGCCTCTGCTCCACGACAGGCGGAAAAAAGTGTAAAGATGAAATTAAAGTGTTCTCATGTTTCAGCAGTTTCCTCTAGTTTCCAGTGGTAACTTCAAGTGGCACCATTCATGTTTAGTTATTTTTGCACTGTTTAGCTTCATTTTTCCGCTCTGGTAAAATAAAACGCGGCGTTGAGTTCCGCCACTTGCTATGCAATGTCTCGAATTCGGACAGAAAGCGGCGAAAAGAGTGTCTTGACACTAGATCCACTATGATTATCCTGTGAAGTGGCACAAAGGGAAAAGTCGTTTTTTTTTTAAATCAGCATAAATATTTTTTTATATTTGACTAGTGCCCCCGTTGACGCGTTGACAATGCGTTGCCTAGCAACGTATATGTCTTTTTATATAAACATGGATTTAATACCATGTATATATATGTGTACGAGTATGTGTAACATTTATTATTATTCTGCACTCCTTCGCTTTATAAACTATAAGTGTGCCAAGTTTCATGCTCCTCCGTCCGCGTAATTTTCGTAAAAAGGAGTACAAAGTTTTTGCTTCATATATTAATATATAGACAATTGAAGAAGAGCTTTCTTTGATGCATATCAAAAGAGAAGAAAATATCACACCGACTACACCCCAAATTTTACTGTATTAACCACAACACTGCTATTGACACTTGTTAAAAAATTTTACATTTTTTAACACTTTACTTGAGCAGTTCATTAGAAGTGTCAATTTATACTAACAATAGCGCTGACACTTTCCTTACAAAGGAAAATGTTTCAGCATTTCCAACACGATATTGCTGGCTCAAAGCAATATAGGGGACACGTCTCGGGATATTCCTATGATAGGATCTCTAGGAAAAATTGAACGCTTCCCACGGAATAAGCTTTTGTCTCGGACCGTTTGTCAAGTTATTCAAAACGTGTTATATTGTATCATTATAACTAGCTGAGCCCGCGGTTTCGTCCGCATGGAATTTAATAGAACATATTAAATGATTTTACTATTATATTATATTTAACTGTTTTGGTGGTAGGAGGTTCGTCCTCCGTTTGGCTCGCGACCACTATCATGTCAAAGACGAACCGCCAAATATCTTATGATGTGTTCCGGTTCGATGGCATGTAAGCCAGGTTTTCCCATTCCCACCCATCCTTTCCCCAAAATGTGATGGTTCCGAGAACGGAATACTCCATTGTCCTCCTCTTCCATCTGTATCCTCTAGGTTGGCAACGCATCTACAACATCTCTGGCGTTGTAGATGTTCATGGGCGAAGGTATCCATTTACCATCAGGTGGTCCTTCTGCTCGTTTGCCATCCGTTATCCATAAAAAAAAAAAAAAAAATTAACCCGATTATTTGCGTATATTTTAGCATTAGGAAATACATTTTTGGAACCTGATGTTTACACTTTGCCGTCCGTGGTAATCGGTAGACTGCATGTCTATTTGACTTAGTCTAAAAATAATAAATTATGCGCGATTAATCCGGTTGAAATATTTTCATTTAATATGTGTAGAAATCGCGAAAATCAAAGATCCCATTCATTATTTAACAAAAAAGTGGTATTTTAATATTACAAACAGACACTCCAATATTATTTATATGTATAGATTATATATGAATATTGTCTATATTCTGTTCGGTAAGAGATAATCCCCACTTGGAAAGTTTATACTTAAACTTCATTTCCACATTCTGATAAGACAAAACGGCGGTCGCGGCGTTGAGTCCTCCATTCAATACGCAGCAATATTTTGAATTCCGGCAGAAAGAGGAGAAAGAACTGTTATGAGAGCCACAAGCGTACGACTGTAAACACGACAGGTTGTGGGTTTTTTTTTTAACTTCACGCTGTATCCCGCATATAGCGGGGTAGGCAGAGGGAACCAGATAACCTAATGTTAAGACACTCCATTCTCTTTCAACATTTCCGTTTCCCACTTTCCGCCAAATTGAGGCATTACGTGTTGAGTGGCGGAAATCAGCGACGCGCTTTGCCTTGTTACCAAACTCAAGAAAAGCAAATACTAAATTTTACATTTCCTGAAGTGGGAATCGAACCCACAACCTGTCGCGTTTACAGCCGCACGCTTGTGCGTCTGCCCCACGACAGGCGTTACACAGACGATATTAATTAGAATACCTTTATTCCAATGTATCATAATATTTTCCGTATCTGGTCGCATCATTTTATATACATACATATTTTTAAATTCTTTGTCTAACATTTCCTTTGTATGGCCTGAAATAAACATTGGGAGCACTCATCAAAACTAACTAGATTTTCATACATCAGATAGAAATCGTAAGTGTCGTTTCAAAGTGAAAAGCGCTCTTTTTAAATGAGACTGTTTTTTCTAAAAAAACCATTTGCTGCAAGGAAAATAATATTTAGTTTTTACAATATATATTATCATGTCGCAACGGTGCGCTTTACTGTTAACGCGAAAGTTGCGGGTTCAATTCCCTCTCGGGCGTAGTATATTTAAATAATAATATTTTTTTTTTGCCTGAAAAGACAAAGCATTTTTAATTTTTTCACACAGAAGTTGATTCAAATTCAGGTGAAGAACAAGTAGAAAATGGAGTAAATTAACGTAAAATTTATTAAAGAGGGTAATAATAGCAAAAGATGTTGAACCATATGTCTTATGTCCGTGGTAAGTGAAAGACATAAAAAATGCCTGAAACCGTGCTTTTCAATTGTTTTACCACGCTTTTTCCTGCAAAGTGGGTAGTCAGTTCAGTTGGAACCTAATGTCGACCTTTTATTCTCCACTTTCTGTCCAATTCGGTGTTAAACGACATTGGGTGTTAAATGACGAAACTCAACGTCGTATTTTACCTTACCAGTCCAGGCATAAAAATAAAATCACAAACTTAAAATTTAAAAACCTCCCAAACTATAGAATTGTAAAGCAAAAATAAACCCAAACGAGCTTCACAACTTTTATCTGTGTTTCGTGTCAATTTTACGTCAGGAAATCTTTCTATTCATGTTGAAATGTTTTATTTCCTTGACTGGTTATTCATCGCGCAGTTCGAGATCGTCCGCTGGGATCTAAGCTCTATTACTTCCATTGAAACTCTTCTAACTCACGTACACATCATATAAACACTGTATATGTAGACTATCCGTTGAATTTGGAAATATATGTTCAAAAACACGACGTTTACAATAGTCAGTCCAGTTCTTTAATTATGACGCTTTGAACGTGCCAGTTAGAGTAAATCACTTCGCGAATGTCATGTTAAATGGAAAATACACGAAGGAGGATCAATCGATGAAAAGGAGATTAAGAATATACAGTGGTCCACGGCCACAGGACTGAGGTGGCATTCGTCTGGTAATTGATAAAATTATTATATCAAACTACCGCCAACTATTTCTTAGTTGCATCGCGTATTGGCCTGGATTCTTTCAGAATTGCTGTATCTTGCCTTTTAGTGTTGTGGGTTTGAGACTTCAAAGTTTTTAGAAGTAGGTTCCATGTAATGAAAAACATCTTCTTTAGTGGAATTTGTATGTTTTTGTATTTCAATTGCCTCGCGGATCATCCTGGGATTATATATGTTTTCCCTAGCGAGTATATGAGGTATAATGAAACCTGATGTTTTTAATTAATGTAAGGTAAGTCACACTATCTAGTTCATATACAGTTGCACATTGCCAACAAATATTACTCGTGGTCTCAAGATTCGCTTGAAATAGATTCATTTAAAATGTATAAAAATCGTAAAAAAGAAAAAAATCTCGTGAAACTGTTCTTTTAAAAAAAATTTTTTGAACTTTGGCCAAACCAAAATAATAAAATATATTTAATAATAGACTTTTACATTATCATCATCCTTTCTTACTCAAACAAAGAGAAATACAATACAAAATATACAAGAAGTCTCTATAGAATAAAACTTGATTGTCGGACGTATCTTATCAACGAAGGCAACCGTGCGTAGAATCATCGGCGATCGAACGTACCTTCGCTGCCTTCTGAATAACAAACAGATAATGTTGGACACATTTCAAATAAGTTCTAGACAATTATTACGAATCAAGATTAAAAAAGATATAAAAAGGCAGCTTTATACTTTTTCCCGCATTGACTACCTAAAGTAGATAGATTCCGTTCACCGCTTACCGCCCTAATTCGTGATATTACGTATTAAGTGGCGGAACTCAACGCCAGGCTTCATCTTATCAGAGCGGGAAAACGAAATTTGTTTTTTTTTACGCTGTATCCCGTATATAGCAGAGTAGGCAGAGGGAACGTGAGAATCTAGTGTTAAGACACTCCTTTCTCTTTCAGCAATTCCGTTCCCCATTTTCCGCTGGATTGAGGCACTGCGTGCTGAGTGGCGGAAGTCAATGCCACACTTTGCCTCATTACCAGACCCAGGAAATGAAAATACTAAACTTTTACATTTCCTGGACTGGGAATCGAATCCAAAACCTTTCGCGAAACATGCAACGAAAATAATTTAAAATAATCATTCCTCCGATTGGAATATAAGTTAAATAATTTATACAATTTTCCGTTCTTACATTTGTAAGGTAAATCCTGTAAAGGCATGTTATTCAAATTACCGGCCTAGATATTTACAACTTAAGTTCTTCTTTTATGAACAAAGTTAAAATCAATTTGAGTACTTTCCTCAAATATATGAAGTTTCACTTTGTATTTTACGTTATAACTCACATTTCCCATTTTAGCCGGCGATAAGAAAAGATTTGTTTCTTAAAGCTTGGAGCTGGAAATCTCAAGATAAATTTATAAAGATACGATGTAAAGGAGATTACGTTTATATTCATTATACCTTTCTTTCGAAACACGTTTTACACACAAAACGGAGTTCATTTACTACTAACCTAAAATATACCCTATAAAGCCTGTCATGGCGCTGAGGCACAAGCGTGCGTCTATAAATACGACAGGTTGTGGGTTCGATTCCTACTCCAGGAAACGGAATTTTTCATTTCCTGGGTTTGTTGGTAACAAGGCAATGCGCGGCGTTGAGTTCCGCCACTCAGCACGCAATGCCTCAATTTGGCGGAAAGTGGGGAACGGAGTGTCTTAACACTAGGTTTCCTCTGCGTACTTTGCTATATACGGGATATAGCGTGAAGCTATGAAGCTAAAATATACCTTGGGTTGTGCCGAAGCAGTGTCATCTTTGGAAAGGCCTGCTCAGTTACTAATAGATATTTAATAGACTATGTCGTAGTTGTATACGAACTGTAATGGGACCTATATAAACAATAATACTTATTACTGCACTCACTTATATTATTTAACAATTTTTTTTTCTTTTTTTTTTAAACTTCACGCTGTATCCCGCATATAGCGGGGTAGGCAGAAGGAACCAGAGAACCTAGTGTTAAGACACTCCATTCTCTTTCGACATTTCCGTTCCCCACTTTCCGCCAAATTGAGGCATTGCGTGTTGAGTGTGCGAGTTAAAATTTACAAACGAAACTACTATTTTAATAGAATTTTAACTCTCCATTAGAGGGGAAGTATTTGGTTATGGAAGGTATAACCGATAATAGACGACATGACCGCTTCGTTCCTATCTTTTACGGCCGTCTTCAAATTATACCCTACAAACCAAAGATATAGTGTTAGCTTCACTTTTTTTGTTCGCTTTACTGAGAAAACGTGCTCTTGAGATCAGCACGCAATGTCTTAATTTTGGGCCAAAACTTGAGCAGTCTTTCGATTCTGGATTCTCTCATTCTAACCTGCTATGAGGGAAAAAGTATAAGCCTAGATTGCTGTACTGAGTGAGTTTTAGACAGCGTACAAATAAAAATACTGGCCTTAGAAAGTTTAATTTTGGCATGTAGTCTTCTTGGAGGGTATATTAAAGCACCAAGAGACGATATTTCGAAATTCCTACAAAAACGTGGAAGCGCAGGTTAGGTTTTCAAGTCAACGCGAACGAATTCACGGGATACAGCTAGTATTATATAATTTATTTGACATAAAACCGTGATGAAACGTTTATTTCAATATAAAACAAAGCTTTTATGTAACTGAAATCAATACCTGTTTGACATAAATTTTAATGAATGACGAATATTCAATTTCAATAGGCGTGGGGTGAATCTGCCAAAGAACGAACCACAGGGTGTGTAATTTATAAGGACACTCAATTTATTTGCTAACAAGTTAACTAGGAATAAAAAATTTAATAAAAGCTTTATATATGAGATTATAGCGCAGTGGGACAGCGTCTAATTGTAAACGCGATAGGTTGTGAGTTCGATTCTAGCTCGAGGGAATGATTATATTTAAATTATTTCTATTTCTCCGCTCTGGTGAGACGTAGAGTCGCCACTTAACCACTTCACGGCGCAATATTTCGAGCGGTAAGCGGAGGAACGGAGTGCCTTGACACTAGGTTTTCTTTGACACTTTGCTATAAACTGTGAAACTACTCGCATTTGTACAAGGTATAATTGTCGGTTCAAATTGTAACACGTATAAACATTTCAAATATTTTCATTTCCCCGGGTAATAAAAAGTGTGGCGTTGAAAACCACTCAATGAAAAATGGAGAACAGAGTGTTACTACGTTCGTACGTTATTACGTTCTCTATATATACTCGTATATCCTCTGTTACTGATGGGGAAGGCCAAATAACGAATTAATATTATACACCTTGCTCTGTTTAGGCAAATTTATGCATTCAATTCCGCCACTCAGTGACCAATATTTTTAAATGAGGGTCAGTCCAGAACAAAAAGACTTATAATTGGGTCCCCTGCCTATTCTAATGGAATACCAATTTGGTTTGATAAACTTAATTTCGTGTTATTTTTACCAGAATTGGTGGAATATGGAAAATTGAGTGGAATATTACGTACTTGTCCTTTATTACAACTTTTTTTTTTACTTACCGTGTTAGTTATTGTGGGTCAACTAAATTTGACGCATTTTTTAGTGTTCTGATGAGATTTTTTTTTGATTGAGATTGAACTGCAAATTTTTGTCCCCTTTAGTTCTGATGACATATCAATTATATAGTCTGTATTGTTGTAAATACAAAATGGTCGCCACAACAAGATGGCCGGAGGGCGTGTATGGAGAGGTTAATAGCTGTAGACGAGGAAAAAAGTATTTAAGGACCGTAGCGTATCGCCTCATTCTCTCTGACTTAAAGTCCATTTAACAAGATGGCTGTTTACATATTTTTTGTATAACCCACCTTATATAGATATCAGTGAATGAAACGGAGTGTCTTAACACTAGGTTCTCAGGTTCCCTCTGCCTACCCTGCTGTATGCTGGATACAGCATGAAGCTAAAAAAATATATATAGATTTCAAACGAAAGAAAAAATGTCTATAAGCTTTACTTATTGAAAATTTACTTTACGGATATTTATTAAAAAAAACACCAAATATAAAATGCATACAAAAAGTGCAATAACTTAAGCAACTAGTAACTTATTACAACGTCTGCTTTCTGCCAATGCTTCAATTTCAAGTACCACGAAAAAGAAACATTCATCATAATATTTGAGGCAAAGCCAATAAATGCCACCTGTTGTGAGAGTACCGTTTGCTTTGGATACGAAATGTATGAAATAACGAGATAAGATTTTATTTTTTGTATCTTTAAAGTACTTGTTGTAGAAAGACGTATTTAAGTTTTTAGTTGATTTATTAATTGGGTATTAAAGCAATACATGTCTTAAAATTGAGTTAATCATTACTGTATATATGCCTATATCTTTAATAGGTAGGTACAACCTATTTACTGTGAAATCTTTAAAGTCAATCTGTTTTATTCAAACGTCTAATAATACTCGTATACTAGCTGTTCACCGACACTAGAAAATCACACAATAGAGTCTTTTCTACTCCTAAGTTGAAGTTCTTTAGGTGGTAGGAGGTTCGTCCTCCGACTGGCTCGCGACCACTATCATGTCAAAGACGAACCGCCAAGTATCTAATGATGTGTTCCGGTTCGATGGCATGCCCTTCCATCAGTATCCTCTAGGTTGGCAACGCATCTACAACATCTCCGGTGTTGTAGATGTCTATGGGCGAAAAAAAAAAAAAAAAAAAAAAAAATTATTGGAGCGACTGGTGTGAACGTTTCATTGCCAAGACGTGTTATTATTTTGTAAGTTCATTAATGATGTAATAAACTTTAACACAAAAACGTGTTGTATCATTATTTTCACTTTTGAATTTGTTTTTGGATCTCTTTTTCTCTCTCTCTGTTCTCACAGGCTTTTTATTTCAATATTTTAAAGACTTTATCCTGACCCAACCTAAAGTCCTGAATTTTGTAAAATTTTTGAGTTGCAACATATACATTTAAATAATATATTAGAA
Organism: Philaethria dido; assembly: GCA_033558755.1. Taxonomy (NCBI): domain Eukaryota; kingdom Metazoa; phylum Arthropoda; class Insecta; order Lepidoptera; family Nymphalidae; genus Philaethria; species Philaethria dido. Next base: position 109,096 of record JAKGSA010000356.1, on the reverse strand, counting down.
TAGAAATTAGCCAACGTGTTATTCTGATTCATACATCAGATTAAGCTTATTGATGTATTACTGTAAAATTTGATCTTGATCCATTCGGTAGTTTTTGCGTAATAGAGTAACAAACATCCATACGATCAAACTTTCGTTTTGATTAATGTTTTCGTTTATAAAATATATTAATCTCCAATTTTCTTTTGTTAAAGCAAGTAATCTTGAAAACTCAACAGATCAAATACAACAAGTTATTAGAATAGTTGAGAACTTTGTTCAGTAACAGTTACAGGAGTCGCTCCACTCGCACTTTACATCTGAGACGAGTCTTTGTTTCGTAAAAGATTGTTATATTTCAGTACTTAGGTAAAGGTATGACATAGTTGACACTTCAATATGGAAATTGGCGCTAAACTTCGCTTTCTTCTTTGTTAAATTATAAGCTGTTCGACTTTAGAAATGTTTATTTCGTTTTATTGGATGCGGTGGTTCAGAGTTCGTTTCCCATTCAGAGTATTTTGATATATATATAAAAAAAAAACTTTGTATTTTTCAGTGACTGACAGACATAGATAATAGGAAGATAAAATTTACAATTTTTCATAACTCCCATAATAATGGGAAAAAAAGGAGATTTTAGTTTTCATAGTTCACATAAAGATCGCGGGCCTTTAAACCGCACATTTGAGTTTCACTGTACAAGTTATTTTCTCTACATAACCGAATTCGAAATGATCTAACTAATTTCGCTTTAGAAAAACCTTTATGAAATGTACTAATGACAGCTCTAAATAGAACGAGATTTTGGCAAGAGCTTAGTGATAAGACACTTTTCTATTTTCCACCCGAATTCAAAATATTGAGTATTTAGTAACGGAACTCAACGCCCCACTTTCTCTTAGAAGAACGGAGAAATAAAGTAATTTCAACATAAACATGCCCTATATGCTATGCTATCACTGTGCCACGAAGACCTTTATCTTACGTTTGAAAAGAATAAAATACAAAGAAATAATTTGTTTCTACAAGTTGATCCCAGCTTCAGCGAAAGCTACCACAAAATAAGCTATCATCAAAGAAAACCAAACCAAAAGCGAAAGGAAATATAATATTCCCCAGCGTCTGTCTCTCGCCCGTCCATATTTTATATACAGTAGATGGTGTAGTGTAGATGCACACGACTAGACAAGCCCGCTGATTACTTCGGTAACGCTCCTCAAAGCTTTGTGGCTTGTTCCACTGTTTCAAATTGCTTCTTAAGATCTTTTAATCTTAGTCTTTTATATATGTATGTATGTCTTAGTATAGAACGGTAATGTTTTTAGTGTTGTATTATAGATTAAAAAAACTGACTTCAAATTAAAAAAAAAATTATAATATAATTAAAAAACTACTTGTCAGATATTAAATAAACTTAAATGGAATCACATCAGAAGTGATAGTTCATATATATGATAGTTCATAGAAAAAAAGTATGGTTCAGTAATAAATTATGCGGAAACACATCAAAATACAGTCGAATTTAGAACCTCCTTCTGTTTAAGCTAGTTCAAGCTTTATCCCACGCAGTAGAACTTAGTTTTAAGACACTCTGTTCTCTTTCCACCCGAAATAGAAACACTGCGCGTTGAATGATTAGAAAACGTATAAAAATTTGAACGCACCAGGACTCGAACCCGCGCCTCTTGGAAACCGTCCAAGCGTTCTGACCGCTAAGCCATGCGTTCTATATCCAGTTGTGCTGAAATTCTTATATGCTTGTTACAACTTATTTAGATTGTTAGCATCTCTCTAGAGGCGCGGGTTCGAGTCCCGCTGCGTTCAAAATTTTTTATACGTTTTCAAAAAATGTTTTTCGTTTCCTAAGTGTGTGATTATCACTTTAAAATTATCAAAACGGGTTATAACATTTTATTTCATTAGATTTTTATTCTATTCACATGATTTACATTTTTCTCAATATGACATTGGACGCGACGTTGAGTTCCGCCACTTAGCATGCAATGTCTGGAATTCTGACATAGTTAACGAAATAAAAACTAAATATATATATATATAAAAATAACTAACATAAATTTCCTTAAATTATAGCAAGTTACAAGAGAATAAATACATCAGCTTTATTACTAATGTCAATACGAGTTGGCTTATCAAAGGGGCGGTGTTATCATCTCGTAAATCTTTCCATCTTCATTGGAATTTCGGTTCAGGTTACTTTAATATATTTTTATTTCATTCTAATTTTGTTTCGTGTGAAGAAACATTTTTTTTAACGGATTTATACTTTTTTCCACTTAGGAGAACTTAGTGTTAAGACACTCCGTTCTCTACTTTCCACTTGATTCGAGACATTACGTGATAGGTGGCGGAACTCAACGCCGCGTTTATAATTTTAAATAAACGTATTCGTCCTAGTCTGAATTGAACCCATAACCCTGAAGTTAACAGTTAGACGCCGTCAGACTACGTCCCGTAATTTAATAGCTTGTAAGAACATGTAATGTTCGTAGAAATAATCTTTGGGTAATAAGCAGAAATTTGTAAAAATCTCCCTAAAGAGATGCTAACAGAAACATAAAATGTAACAAGTGTAGAAGGATTTCAAAATAGCTGGGTAATAACGTATAACTTAAGTGGTTAAAGCGTTTGGACGTAAACTAACGCCGCAGGTTGTCTTTCAAAAACTTATACATTTCCTATTATCATGTTTGAAAAAAAGTTTTTTTTAATAGCTTATGTAAGCTCATATATATGATCAAATTCCGCTTTAATTATAAGAATATTTAACAGTTTAAGTCGTTTAGTTAACCTTTTTGAAATTTTCATACAAAACTTTAAATAAAAATTCTCTAAATTCGAAAATTGCGACATATCTTGTCATCCAGGGAAAGAAAATATTAAAAAAATATAATAATTAATATTTAGTATTATCGTTTTCTCGGTCCGGTAACGAAGCAAAGCGTAGCGTTAAGATCCGCCACTTAGCACGCCAATCAGTCTGAACCAATCAAATCTATTAACTAATAGAACAAAGTGTCTGAGCACTAGTTTTTCAGGTTCTCTCTGCCTACCCTGCTATGTGCGGGATACAGCTTGACGCCAATAAAAACGTTTTAAGCCCATGGGCTTGGGTGGAAAGCTTAAGGAAGTTATTACCATAAATTACCATATATAAATACTTTTATAGTAAGAAGGTCAGTACATAACGGTTCTTTTGCTAGCCGTTCTATCAACGTCACCCTCGTTTGATATCATCCGGTACTTTTTTCACCTGAAATTTCGCAATGCGGTCTTTTCGCGAACAACCGGCAGTCGGCAGCCGGGTGTTCCCCGATTGCTATCTTGTAAAGTAATTTCGATGTAATTGTGTAGAAAATTGTGATAATTTATAGCGATTCACCAACCACTGTAATTTGGCGGCGTTAAACGATGCCGTGGTTACGGTTTTTTTATCTTTTATGGGCTCAGTGTGGTTTTTTGAATTTGTGAGGAAAGGAAAGTTTTTTTGATATGTGAATTTGGTGACTATTTCTATGCTCTTTCTTCTAGGTATTTCTGCTGTTTAAAGTTAAATTCGTGATTATAATTTTCCTGTACTATGAGACGCTTATATATATATTACTTTACGATTATAATTACTTTAGGAAGCCATTATGACTTAGAAGGTTAGCTTCTGACTATAAACACCCTTGGTTGTTGGTTTGATCTTGGTTGTTGTTTGATGAAATATTAAAAATTTAACAAAAAACAAAACCAACCTGAAGAAAATGCATTAAAAAGTAACATCATTACGAATAACTCAAAAATTACACGTCAGATATTAACTAAATTTAAAAGGAACTACATCATAAGCGGTAGCTATCATATAAAATGAAATCATCAAAATTGGCTAACTCAAAAAAATATAGTCAAAAATGATAAATATAAAATACCTTAACAATAATATTTTTTGGTAGATTTATAACGTAAGATCTTATTCCAGACACCTTAAAACTTAATCTGCAGTGTGAAGCTATTCCGCGAGTCGACGAGATCGGTCTCAATAACACCTGTCGGAGTTTCTAGTACTTTTGAACTGATTGCAAGCTACCGAGCTACCTGTTAATTGAGTTCTTCGTAGTCGCTCGATTGCATTGATTCTTCGTTTATGTGATTGATTTTAAGATAGTGGATTATTTTTATTTTTTCTCTTAATTAGATAGGAAATTTTATACGCCTGTCGTAGCGCAGAGACACAGGCGTGCGACTGTAAAAGCAACAGGTTGTGGGTTCGATTCCCACTCCAGGAAATGAAGTATTTTCATTTCCTGGGTTTGGCAACAAGGCAAAGCGCGGCCTTAAGTTCCGCCACTCAGCACGCAATGCCTTAATGACTTGACACTAGGTTCTTTTTAATTAAAAAACGTGAAACTTGGACAATTATACTTTATTTTAGCTTTCCCAATGCAATACTATGGGCTCTACAACTTATCTCAGTTCAGTTCTTCAGTTACTTATCAGACAAAAGAATATTTTAGTTATTTTTGAAGTTTTAAAGTGTTAATCCCACACTTAGGAAACGAAAAAGTTATTTAGTAAACGTATATATATTTTTTAATAATATAAAAAAAAATATAAAAAAAAGTAATAATATAATAAATAGTATTATCTCTGTCAAATGATTGTTCTTTGAATTAATGTTTTGGGTAGCAGAAATTTGTAAAAATGTCTCTACAGAGATGAAAAACGCTTGTTACAAGGGTATAAGAATTTCGACGCAGCCGGATGTAGAACGCATGGCTTAGTGGTCAGAGCGCTTGGACGGTTTCCAAGAGGCGCAGGTTCGCGTCCCGTTGCGTTCAAATTTTTATACGTTTTCTAAAAAAAATATTTTAGTTTACCACAAATATTATGTATGTAGTAACGCGGGTCATACACAACAATTATTATAAGCGAGAATATCTTAGGAAAACGCGTAAACGGCAAAAATATATACAAAAATTACGCAGATTTTTACACAATGACATAAAAGTAAATCACGAGACACCTTTCAGCGTAAAATGTGGATATTATATGAAAAATGTATGAAAAAATTCTCTTTTATTCACATATCGCCTTTTATTACGTTGTCAGAACAGAAATACTGTAGTGTGTAAAAATGTCAACATTATTGAGTGTCGCTGACTTTCATTTTTTCATTTGATTTATATGATAGTTTCTTAGATCTTAGAAGGGATAGACGTGGCATTTCTCGAAAATAATATATATTTTTACATACATACATACATAGGATCACGCTGTATCCCGCATATGGCAGGGTAGGCAGAGGGCATCTAGTGTTAAGACACTCCGTCCCCCAGTTTCTGCCGAATTGAGGCATTGCGTGCTGAGTGGCGGAACTCAACGCCGCGCTTCGCCTTGTTACCAAACCCAGGAAAAAAGAAAAATTTCATTTCCTGGAGTGGAAATCGAACTCAAAACCGGTCGCGTTTACATTCGCACGCTTGTGCCTCTGTAACACGACAGGCGTTATATATATTTTTTGTATTTAGTGTTTATTTTTTCTTCATTTGAGGCTATCGTAGCGTAGTTAGACGTTTGATTGTAAACGCACTATGTTGTGGGTTCTGTTTCCTTTCGGGGGAACGATTACAGAAGTATTTAAATTATCATTGATTTCTTTCTTAATTTCTTTTGTATTTTTTATTAAAAAAAAACTAGTAATTATTGTTTTTCTTTCAGCTCAACGCTTTATATAATTATTTCATCTTTGCGCCGACTCTGTAAAGACAAAAAGAGACTTTGAGTTTCGCCTCTCAGTACGCAATGCCTAAAATTTCGGACGAAAAGTGGACACCGGAGCATCCTAACACTAGGTTCTCTATTAACTCTGCTGTACTGAATAAAGTGTAAACCATCTTTTTTAATGATAAAAAATATTATTATTCAAAAAATTACATACTCTAACAATATTTCTTGACAATTTTGTGAGGTACCTGCAGGCTACAGCGCCCGCGCCCTGTCACGAGCATATTGCCTCTTAAAAGGGTCTTTGTAGTCACATATGAGTTGACAACTGATACATACATTATATCTCTCACACGCTACATATTTTGTATGAAATTTAGTATGATTTACATAACAACTGTTGTTAGTTGTAAGAAAAATAGTCTTAAGTTCTTTTTATTTTTAACCGACTTCAAAGAAAGAGGAGGTTATTAATTCGCTTTTTGCTGTATAGACCAACTTTGATAATTCTTTTCTTATATGATAGCTAGTGCTTTTCATATGAATTTTAAATTACTTGTAGTGTACCGAGTAGTTTTTGAGTTATTCGTAATAAAGACATTGCGTATTAGTTGGCAAAACCTAATCATCTCCCATTGGGGAGAAATCAAAGTAATTTAAATAAAGCCATTCCCCGACAGGGAATCGAACCCATAACCAAAGACGTATGAAAACACATCTGAGAATGATCTGAAAACGTTACTCATAAGTATATAAGATATCATGATACTAAAGTCAAAGTCAAATAATTTTATTCAAAATAAGAAGTTACAAGCTTCATTTTTTGAACGTCAAATAATTTACCACCGGTTCACTAAATTTAATGCCTCAGACCTGAGAAGAACCGGCGCAAGAAACTCAGCGGGACTATTTTTTTTTTTTTTTACTATGTAATATTATAAATGCGAAAGTTTGTGAAGATAAAAGAATGTTTGTTGCTCATTCCCGCTAAAATTACTGAACGAAACTAGATGAAACTTTACAGCAATATTAGCAATTTATATCAGATTAAATACAGGTATCAGTTTATAAAGATTTTTGTAATTTAGCCACAATACAATGATCTAGTATAAAATAAGCAATGCAAACTCATATTGTAACAAGCGAATTTCGATGTAGCGGAATAGGAACGTATGGCTTAGCAGTCAGCAGAACGCTTCGATAACTTTCAAGAGGCGCGGATTTGAGTCCCGTTAACTTTAGTTTTTTAAACGTTATTGAAAAATGTATTTCATGTCCTACGTGCGTCATTAACACTTTAAAATAATGTTTAATTTAATAAATAATAATTTGTTGATTCGATTTCCACTCCAGGAAACGAAGTATTTCCATTTTCTGGGTTTGGTAACAAGGCAAAGCGCGGCGTTGAGTTCCGCCACTTAGCACGAATGCCATAATACGGTGGAAAGTGGGGAACGGAATTGTTGAAAAATAACGACATATCTTAACACTAGGTTCTCAGGTTCCCTCTGCCTACCCTGCTATGTGCGGGATACAGCGTGAAGCTAAACAAAAAATGTTAAATCATTCATATATTGATGAAAAATTCGAATCGAAACCAACATTTTCACAGTCATATTTAAACAAAGCATAATCGTAAAAGTAACCAATAACTTGCCGTAAGTTCCTAGCGTTTCGCGTTTATTTTACCGAAATTAACAAAGTTTTGTATGGCGCTGTTACTTTTTACGATTCTTAACCACAGACACCTAAGCTCTGTAACAACTAGCATTATTAACCGATTTACAAAAAGGTGGAGGTTCGACTGTATTTTATATGTGTGTTACCGCATATCTTTTTACTGGGTGAATCTATTTTGATGATCATTTTTTTATATGATAGCTAGTGCTTTTGATGTGGTCTGATGTAGATAAGATCTAATGAGTAGTTTAGGAGTTATTTATAAAAATACTTTTTTTCAAATCTTTTTTCTTTTTTTGTTAAAATTTTGATTATTCTTACGAATTGGTAGATATAATTTTCTTTTTATATTTATTCTTATATTACTGCTAAATTACATAAAATCTTTATGAATTGCAGCCTATCTATTATTCTATTGTATAAGTATTCTAATGTGTAACGCTTGTCGTGACGCAGAGGCTCAAGCGTGCGACTGTAAACGCGACAGGTTGTGGGATGAATTCCCACTCCAGGAAATGGAATTTTTCATTTCCTGGGTTTGGTAACAAGGAAAAGAGCGGCGTTGAGTTCCGCCACTCAGCATGCAATGCCTCAATTCGGCGAAAAGGGGCAGACGGAGTGTCTTAACACTAGGTTCCTTTTGCGTATTCTGCTATATGCGGGATACAGCGTGAAGTTTAATCTGGATCGATTTAATGGTTTTGTGTAACAAGCATTTACGCTTACAACAAAATTGAGAGAACAAAATGAGACGTCATTTAAATTTTGTCAAGGTCTGATGACTAGTTTTTGAGTTACTCGTAATAATTTTACTTACTTTGTCAAAATCTTGATTATTTTTGTTTAACAAAAATATACTATTTCATAATATATAAAACAGAAAATGCCCTTGACAAGCTTTTGAAGCTTTCATTTAAGCTCATTGTATTCGTCAAAGTTAACGTCATTTCATATTACATTACAGAAAGACGTTAAAGTGAACTACTTTGTTTCATTTATATTTTAAAGTACGAATTGCTTACTATGTTTATTTTTCATTTCTCATTTTTGATAAATAAGCGCGGCGTTGAGTTGCGTTAATACGCATCTCGATTTCGGGCAGAAAGTGGTGTGTTTAGTCACTAGGTTCTGAAAGTTTTGCAATATATATTCTTTATTGCACTTAAAAAAATACATGGGAAAAAGTAAATACATTTTTTCTAGTTTACAAAGGTGGACTTATTCCTGAAAGAGATCTCTTCCGGTCAACCAGTGGAAGTGCATGAGTATGTTACTGTATGTGATAATAAGATTTAAACAAAAAGAATCAACTTCAAATTAAATGAATTAAAGAGTAACATTGTTACGAATAACTTAAAAACTACTTGCTGAGCTTAATTTATTTAAATAGGACTACCACAGACGCAAAAAAATTGAAAAATTACTCACAGTAAAGAAAGTCATGCGGTAATACACATAAAGACACAATCAACTACAGAACCTCCTTTTCTTGAATTCGGTTAAAATGCCAGTCAGTATAGGATCACAATTGCCCTACCCAACATAAAGCTATTTACAAAATACATTACATCAGCTTTTCCTTATGGCTCGAACAAAATCGAAATCAGTATCGCTTTCCCCTGTAACGTCGGGTAAATTCGTTACATTGGAATAACAACGTGTTACGTGCCCCAGAACTTATACTTAGTATTTGATTTGTATGGAATATGTTCATTTTTTATATGTACATTTTGACTTCATTACCCGTCTTGTCTTATCAGTACTCTGATAAGAAGACGCGGCGTTGAATTCCGCCACTTAACATGCTGTCTGGAATTTAGGCGAAGAACTTAGCAGAGAGTGTCATGACACAAATTCTCTCTGGTAACGCCGGAAAAAGTTTTAATCTTGGCGCCCTTTTGTTTGACATTATACAGAGACCTTGGTCATTTTCCCACTTTGGTAACATAAAGCGCGGCGTTAAAATGCGCCGCCCAATACGCAATATCCCAAAATTAGTTGGAAAGCAATGAAGGAAGTGTCTTAGTATTAACTATTCCCAAAACACCTGTCCAACTTTAAGTAAATATTGTTAAATATATATCCATCTGTTTTTGCTTAGTTTATTATTTTTATTATATTCTACATGACACCACACTATCACCACTAGAGGCTACAAACAAAAACATTACATTCAATTTGTATGGTAACATACGTGACGTACTCAATTCATAGTCGTGCGAATAAACCTTGAAACTGTTTTTAGGAAAAAAGTAATATTATACCTTAACACGTGAAATATAATAAAAACAGGAAAGCGATACTAACAAAAACGTTTTTCTATGAGTAGAATTTAGAAATACTATAACCCTTCCAAAAATATAAATGTGAAAATGGGAGACAAGTTCAATATGAAGAATATGTGTGACTTCGCTGATAAAAGAATTGGACAAAAATGGGTACCAAGTTCTTTAGATAATTTAGTAATTTACTTATTCGTAATAACACTTACATTTTTATCTATGAAATTAAATATATTTTGAATGACGATATATACTTTGAAAATTGTTTCAAGTGATGAGTGGTAAAGCAACCGCGTGTTGAATATTCTATACAGTAATGAGGATGATATTGGCACATGTTGCTTTTAGTAAATTTCATCTACATCTGTTCAGTAGTTTTAACGTGAAAGAGGAATAAACATTCATCTATCCTCACTTAAGACTTGTTTTACATTTAACTAACTAGATTCTCTTTTTTTTTCAGGTAAAGATATTTAAGAAAAGACTTGTTTACGCTGAAATGGATAGTGCTGAGTGTTCAAGTAACTGTATAATTTTAACTCTTGTCAATTATTATTATTTAAAGAACAGTGACAGACACGGTATAAATACAAGAAATAAAAATAAGCTGATCACTCCTAGTTTTCGCCTTTAGAAGGTGAATAAATCATTTATGTCACAAGGTATACGTATGTATAACAAAATTCCACAAGTAATTATAGACCTGCCATTTGAAAAATTCAGAGTCGAGAATAAAAATATATTATTAAGGAAAGTATATTATTCTGTCCAAGAATACTACACAGATGTTAATGTGTGGAATTAAATGCTGTTGATGCTCGCTCAGGCTTATCGTTGCTGTAAATTTATTATAAAATTTTATTTGAAAAGAGCAATTGTTGAGTTTCTTACCGGCTCTTCTCAGCAGAACTGCCTTCCGAGCCGGTGGTAGCTTCCGCTAGGACTGACACTCCTAACATCCTTTGTAAATTGACGATTCAGAAGTGCTTGTAATAGCCTATTTGAATAAAGAATATTTTGATTTTGATTGCTTGGAAGACAAAGTGTGACAATGAGATTTGCCACTTAGCACACAATTTAGCAACGAATTCGGGTGGCAACCAAGCAGTGAACGGATTGTCTTGACTCAGTATGACTGACCTGTTATGCGAGATAAAGCGTGAAACTGCTTCATTTATTTATATTTTGTTACTCATATTAAGAAAATAATAATTTTAAATTCTTTTCATTTCCTCGCTCTGGTAACAAGGCAAAGCGCAGCGTTGAGTTCCGCCACTCAGCACGCAATGCCTCAATTCGGCGGAAAGTGAGGAGAGTCTTAACACTGGGTTCTCAGGTTCCCTCTACCTACCCTACTATATGCGGGATACAGCGTGAAGCTAAAAAAAATCTATTCGCGTCAGCTCCTACAGTTGACTGTTTTTGATAGTTAGAAAATTAGTTCGCTACTTTGAAAGTTATTTCATTACACGTTTCGTACTGTTATCACGACATGAAACTTTTACTTGCAATATAGTTTAATTACCTTGTTAAAATGTAAGTCTTTCTATGGATTTTTGTTGTTTTAACCGATTTCACAAAAGGAGGTGGTTCTTAATTCGACTATATCTTTTTTATGTTTGTTATCGCATAATTTTACTGTGTAACCCACTTTTGATGACCTTTTTATATGATAGCTAGTGGTTCTGATGTGATCCCATTTAGTTAATTTAGTAGTTTATTAATTTTTAAGTTATTCTTAATAATGTTCCTTTTTTGTGCATTTTATTTAAAATCGATTTCCTTTTTTTATTTTAATTATATATTTGTGGGACAGTGTCTCATTTGAAAGAATGATCATATTTAAATTATTTTCGTATCTCTGCCCTGGTAAGACAAAGCGCGGCGTTGAATTCCGCGACTTAACACCCAATGTCTCTAATTCGAGCGGAAAGTGAAGTGTCTTAACATTAGGTTCTCTGCTGATAACACTGCTATGCGGGATAAAGCGTGAAGCTAAAAAGAAGCAAACTTTTCTAAAGTGATTGATTAAAATAAGCTGCTGTAAGGATCAACGCTGAAAGCTTATTAATAATGAAGAACTTTTAACTTTAAGCTTGCTTCTAAAAATTACTGAGCAAGTAAACGGGTGTTTTAGATTAAATTTCTTTTTATAAGTTGGAAAGAAAAATTTTCTAACTTTCTAGTCCTAGACGTTAGTCGTGTAAGTTTTTAATCAACTTCCTTTTTGTACTTCCGGTACAAGTACAAGTCTTTCCGGTAATAGGTTGATAAGTTGACTTGTATATATACATATATTGTTTTAATATATTAATAGACATTTAAATGTTAATTGATTTTGGACACCCGCATGGTTAATCCATGGTGGACTAAAGAGTTTCTTCTCCTAGTATTTTTAAATGAAATTCCTTTTATAAGTGAACAAGAACTGAAACTTCGTACTTCTAGTCGTAGTCGTCTTTTTAATAAACAGCTACAACGTGTAAACGCTGCTATTTTCCTTTCTGTAGCAGACCAAATTAAAAATTAATTAACTATAACTTGATTAAACTTTGTTTAGTAAATTTAATTAAAAAAGTTTAATATTTTGGCTTTCGAAGTATATATGTCGCTTTTGAAACTGTTTTTGAGACGACTACACTGATGTGTGTCATCATTCTTTTTTTTTAGCTTGTGTTGTCTTTTAGTGGCGCAGAGCCACAAGCGTGCGACTGTAAACGCGACAGGTTGTGGGTTCGATTCCCACTTCAGGAAATGTAAAATTTAGTATTTTCATTGCTTGGGTTTGGTAACAAGCTCAACACGCAATGCCTCAATTCGGCGGAAAGTGCGGAATGGAATTGTTGAAAGAGAATGGAGTGTCTTAACACTAGGTTCTCTGGTTCCCTCTGCCTATCCTGCTATATGCGGGATACAGCGTGAAGTTAAAAAAAAATAAAATATTACATTGTTGTAAGAAAATATTAATATCATTCGAGTGGCATTTGAAAGGCTGTGGTCACGCCCTGTCGATGACTTTACTATTATGAGTAGACGTTGGGTGTTCAATTCCCCACTCGGGGAAATAATTTTATGTAAAATATTTTCTCGCGCTGTTAAGAATAAACGCGGCGTTGTGTTCCGCCATTCAATACGTAATTTCTAGATTTGGGATGCGGAAAGCAGAAATCAGAGACACCGACAGAATTTTTACACTAATTTAGTAAGCTTTGCTACATGAGAAAGACATGAGGCTGTATTTTAAAAATGCACTAAAAAAATAATTATTACGAATAACTCTAAAACTACTCTTTAGATATTCACAAATATTCAAATTATCATCAAATCAATCAAGAACCTTAGAAATCGGTTAAAAAGTACATAAATATTTACAATATTATAAAAAAATATAGCGAAACTGTAAAGATTTTACAACTTCAGCTTATTACGACGGTCTTTTCGCCGTTAATCGTAATTCTGGCCTACAACTGGCGCATGGACACTTACTCGTAGCTTTTTACAACACTTTGAGTTTTCATGGTTTTTCATGATAATATTAGAGATATCTTACGAAGCCTTTTTTCTTGCTTATATAATCAGTTTATTTAATAGCGTGAATAAAGCAGCAAACTATAACTTTGTAAAAAGTACTTATTTAGTAAAAAAAATTGCGGTAGCACACCAAAAAACAGTCGAATCGAAGACCTTTAATTTTCGTTTATATTAATTTTCTTTTGATTAAAATTTTTTTTATTATCGTATTGGTTGTGACTTTATTTTTGGGTGAGATTAGAATCTGTTTCACGTAAATACTTACAAAAATTAAATCGGTTACTGTACACCCATGCTTCTTATCATCGTCAGCCGGAAGACGTCTACTGCTGGACATAGGATAGGCCTTCCCCATAAAACGCCACATAGAACGATTCGATGCCTCAATAAAATATTATAAACATAACATATTAAAGTCATAAAAAATAGAGACTAGACTAGACTAGAGTGGACACTAGATTCTCTCTGCTTAGCTCGTTACGAGGGATATAGCTTGAAGCTGAAAAAAGCTTAATAAAAATGTATCTCATCTCATTATATTAAGTTTAGTATTTTCATTTCCTGGGCTTGGTAACAAGGCAAAGCGCGGCGTTGAGTTCCGCCACTCAGCACGCAATGCCTCTATTCGGCGGAAAGTGGGGAACGGAGTGTCTTAACACTAGGTTCTCAGATTCCCTCTACCTACCCTGCTATATGCGGGATACAGCGTGAAGCTAAAAAAAAAGTCACAAAACAATACAGATCATTGAAAATTCACAGCGAAACTTAAAATTAAATTTGCCAAGACAGAAGCTTTACTCAACCAATCGAAGTAAAAACACTTTGGAAAGTTAACAAAACTTGTCTATGTTTTTGTTTAACATCGCTTTTCTTAACTTTACTACAAAGGGAATTGTTTGTTCAATAGTTTAGTGCTTTGTATGAGATTTCTATTTAAAATAATGATTTTGTATCAAAAATCACAATATTTTTTTACTATTTGACATAATTTTTTTTTAATGGATAACGGATGGCAAACGAGCAAAAGGACCACCTGATGGTAAGTGGCTACCTTTGCCCATGACCATCTACAACATCAGAGATGTTCTAGATGCGTTGCCAACCTAGAGGATACAGATAGAAGGGGAGGACAATGTAGTAGTCCGCTATCGGAACTACCAGATTTTGGGGAAAGGATAGGTGGGAAAGAGGAAAGCCTGGCTTACATGCCATCGAACCGGAACACATCATAAGATATTTCGCGGTTCGTCTTTGACATGATAGTGGTCGCGAGCCAGACGGAGGACGAACCTGTAAATTAATTGACATAGATTTTTTTACATTTTTTGTGTTGTGGTCAAGTAACAATATTTATAAATTGTCTAGCCTATACGAGTATGTTATTGTAACATATAAGCAATATTACTTTAAAATTTCATCTAAATCGGTTTTCAGTTTTTGTGTAATAAGCATCTGTACTTATAAGCTTTCGCATTATAATTCTTTATTCAGTTAAAATGTTTTATATAAATTACATACAAAATATTACAAGCCTTATTTTTACAAATAACTTAAAAAATAAATATTTAGACAGAACCATTTCATTTCTCTGATTTAACCAAACAATGCATCGTGTATTTAACACGCAATCTCTATAATATGAAAAGTGGAAAACGGAGTGTCTTAACACTATGTTCTCTCTGCATACGTCATATGCATGAAAAAACAAACAGTACGTACAAATTGTACGTTAGCAAGCATTTTAGGCTTTTATTTACAAAAACTAAAGCGCTACGAATATTCATAGATGATTCTAAAGTGTATTTATGCGGAACCACTTTGCATAGTCATGTGTTTGTTCTTACTACGAATTTTAAATGCTGTGTGCTGCTGGAAAAATTTTATGATAGACGGAAAAGAACGTTGGTAGGTAGTGGTACATTTTTGTCGTATTTTGTAACATGTTAAATGACATATAAGCAGAAAACTAAGTGATAAATCACTACCAAATTCTTGGCGGTTTTTTTAGCTTCACGCTGTATCCCGCATATAGCAGGGTAGGCAGAGGGAACCTGAGATCCTAGTGTTAAGACACTCCGTTCTCTTACAACAATTCCGTTCCCCACTTTCCGCCGAATTGAGGCATTGCGTGCTGAGTGGCGGAGCTCAGCGCCGAGTCAGAGTGTTTCGTAAACATATTATTTACTAAACAATCGTATGGTAAAGTAGCTCTTACAAATACATTTGGAATACATTTTAAGCTAGACTGAGGTAATGAGTGGGGAGTGGGGAGTGCGGAGTGCGGAGTGCGGTCCTCCCAACCAACTTTATTGCTTAATTATTAAACTTGTAGCTGAGTGCTCGTTGAAACCTCTTTATATAAACTTAATCACACCTCTCGAGTTTGTTACTAAATTAAATTTCATACTTTGTTTTATATGGCTATTGTATTTGGGGTGTCAAGTTATTTTGAAGTATCTTTTTAGGTACAGTGGTACAGTGTCTGCAAATTTTAATTGTCGTGGGTTCGATTAATAATGAGGAAATAATTATATTCAACATATTTTCATTTCCACACTGCTTAATAGAAAGCTATTTTTGCTTTACACCGTTTTAAAATATTTTTTCTAATAAAATATAAAACGACTAGGCCTTGCCAACCAAACAAGGAAGACGCACATGAATAAACATAGGCGGCTTTACGTTACGTGTTGAGAGGCGAAACTCAACACTGTGATTTGTCATACCAGAGAGATTCCCCTAAGTGGGAATCGAACCCACAACCAATTGCGTTTACAATCAGGCGGTATGCTACTACGCCACTAAGTTTTACATATAAGATCTGTTAAAATTAAAATTTTTATAAGACAAGTTTCTCATTCTACAACGATGAATATTTTAAATGAAAACTAAAGACTTCCGGTTCCTTTCAATAGTTTTTAATTGCACTGTTATATTGTAATAACTTTTATTACATTTCGTGTAAATGTGAGCTCGTTAAAGATCTTATAATGAGAGGGTTCGTTAGGACTTCGCAGGGGGTCCCTCAAAGCAGGTGGACCCCAAGGGGTGGTCGTATAGAAACTATATGGGACATTTATTTATCCTTGAGGTCATCGTGGCACAGTGTAGATACCTAACTTTAAGTTAGTAATCTCTGTGGAGAGACTTTTACAATTACTGCTACCCAAAGATTATTTCTAAGAACAATCGTATAACATGAATGCTAACAACAAAAATAAATTAAGAATTTTAACTTTGCTGGATAAAAACTGTGACTTAGTTGTCAGAGTGCTTAACCCGTTTCTAAGGGGAGCAGAGTCGAGTCCCGCTTAGTTCAAATTTTTATAGGTTTTCTAAAAATGCTTTTCTTATCGTAAGATTCATAAGTATTAACGAAGAAAAACTAATGAATCAAAAAATGTATATTTAAATGATCATACAGCTTACGGCTTCTCATTTTATTCCTTTATTCCGCATAACAGGGTAGTCAAAGAAAACTCAGTGTCAAAGCACTCCGCTGTCCGCTTTCCACCGGAATAAGAAACAATAGATATTTTGTCGCGGAACTCAACGCCGCGCTACATCGGCTTAAACCGTCATAATCTATATATAAATACGTGAAGCAAAAACTTTGGATCCCTTTTCACGAAAATTACGCTGGCGGAGGAGCATGAAATTTGGTACACTTTTAGTTTATATAGAGAAAGAGTGCAGAATGATAACATTTTTTTTAAATAATGCATAAAAAGTATATTAAATCAACAAAATAAATGTTACACACAGTACCATGATTTGACATCCATGTTTATATAAAGTGACATATACGTCACTCCGCAATGCGTTATTAACGCTTTTACGGGGACACTAGTAACTATTTAAAGGCAATTAAATCAATTTTAAACGAACAAGTGACCTAAATAAACATGACAAGCTTGAACTTCTAAGAGTCAAGATCACAACTTCGATCTGCCGTCAAGTGTACTTAAGATCATTGAGCTAATGATATTGTTAAGTACCTTGTTTTTACAAGCTTTTACAAGCATTTACGAAGTTTTACCACCTCTCTTTATGTCTGGTTTTAGGTTCAACCCAATTAAACTTTTTGCGTATATATGTATTGTATTGTGCCTAAGTTAATTTATTTTTTATGTAGTTATTTTGTATTGTGGAAAGTAGAGAGAAAAATAAAGCGTAGTGACTCGTGTTTCACGTTTTATTTAGTTTTTTTTATCGTCACGTTGTATCCCGCATATAGCGGGGTAGGCAGAGGGAGCCTGATAACCTAGTGTTAAGACACTCCGTTCTCTTACAACAATTCCGTTCCCCACTTTTCGCTGAACGGTGGCATTGCGTGCTGAGTGGTTGAGTTTTGCTTATAATGTATTGGAACTTTATATTATTACGTATTTCATCTTAGTGTAAATAAATTAAATAAGAAGAGTAACTAAAAAGCATTCGTTAGTAATATCACGATTTTTATGTGACGTGTTGTCTCTATCTGTGCACAGAATGGCTCATATAACAGAAATAGATTAGACTTATCTATTGTTTACAATATCAAAAGATAACGCAGCTTCACTACTTATCTAAAGCAGGGTAGTCAGAATAAATCTAGTGAAAAAACACTTCGACCTCCGTCTTCCACCCGAATTCGGGACAATATGAGCTAAGTGGCGAAACTTAACGCCTTCTTTACCACTGAGAAATGAGCATTATTTAAATATATTTATTTCCACGAGTGGGAATCGAATCTACAACCATCGCGTCGCAACATACACCTTAACAATAACACCTTACAATATATTTTAAAACAAAACCATAAAATAATACCACAAAACCCTTTAATAAATTGAAACAATACAGTCGAAAATCATCCTTCCATTGTAAATGGGGTTCCAAATTGATAGCTATATAGCGGATCACAACCGCCATCGATCATCGTATCCTCTCTGAATGTTCTCGGTCTCGTACCAGAGTAGATATGGAAATATAATGGGGTTAATAAAGGTGTTAGGACTTTATTATTAATGTTTGTTACTTTGTAATGTTTGTCTGTTTGTGATAAATTATATATATATTTTTTTTTATTAACGCCTGTCGTGGTACAGAGGCACTAGCGTGCGACTGTAAACACGACGGGTTGTGGGTTCGATTCCTACTCCGGGAAATGTAAGTTTAGTATTTTCATTAGAGGGCACCTAGTGTTAAGACACTCCGTTCCCCACTTTCCGCCGAATTGAGGCATTGCGTGCTAAGTGGCGAAACTCAACGCCGCGCTTTGCCTTGTTACCAAACCCAGAAAATGAAAAAATCCATTTCCTGGAGTGGGAATCGAACCCACAACCTGTCGCGTTTACAGTCGTAGGCTTGTGCCTCTGCGCCACGACAGATTATTTTTTTACATATAAAACTTAAAAATATTTGTCTTGAAGAGTATGCATTCTCGATTTATCAAGTTATTCACGCTTATTACGGTTAAGCATCTAAATGTGATATCTACGTAAAGCCGTAGAAAGCTGGTATCTGGCGTGCCAAATTCCTTACGGACTGTAGGAGTACAAAGAGATGATTTCTCGACATTCCTATGGGAACGGTAAATTACGGGACTACGTTTTACAGTTGAAACACTGGAAATTAGAAATGGAAATAGCATGCTAAGGGTCATAAAGTCCATGTCAACTAAGTTGCTTATAATAATCTAGCTTTTACCCGCGGCTTCGCTTGCGTTGAGGTCTTTAAATAAATATAAAAAAATATTAAATTTCAAAATAACTGAATCAATATTTTATTTAAGACCGTTTATTTAATTAAAAAAATAACATATGTCTTTTTTAATACCTTTAAATACCTGCACAAAGTTTCATGATAAACGATTGAGTAGTAACAACTGAGCGCAACAATTATCAGCTTATGGAAATTTAATTTTAGAGTTAAAAACTTATTAAATCCGAAGCAGACATGAATACAAAAGGCGACTTCCATGTATTTTTAAAAATACTAGTGACCCCATTGACGCGGTAACAACGCGTTGTCTTTAGAAATGTATATGTCATTTTATATAAACATGGATGTCAAACCATGGTAGTGTGTGTAACAGTTATTTTGTTAATTTAATACATTTTTAGTAATGTTAGCATTCTGTACTCCTTCTCTATATAAACTATAAGTGTGCCAAATTTCATGCTCCTCCGTCCTCGTAATTTTTGTAAAAAGGGGTTCGAAGTTTTTGCTTCACGTATATATATTGTTAAAAATATTAATAGGCATTAGGATGGCTTTAAAACAGAATTTACAAATAAAACTTTGTTCTAAAAATGATGTCCTGAAAATAGTGATTTTGTATTTACCAACATATTCACGCCTGCAGATACAACCTACATTTTATTTTATTTCTCATCACTGTATTCAACCGTTCATTGTTAATTTAATTGTTTTGTACAAAACGATTTCAGTTAAAACATGTATTTTTTTATTTATTTTTATTATAATAAAAATCACTTCAATTTTATGATTCAACTATATTTTTTTATTTTTTTTGGTGCGGTTCGTTTAATGCAAGCCATATATGTGTTAATATAGAGTATGTAATAAGTATATTGTAGTAAGTATGGGTTCGATTCCAAGCAGGTGAATGTATGTTTTTAGCTTCACGTTGTATCCTGCACAAAGCAGAGTAGGTAGAGTGAACCAGAGAACCTAGTGTAAAGATACTCCGTTCTTTTCCCTATTTTATGACGATCCTTTCCCTACTTTTTGCCGAGTGGAGGCATTGCGTACCGAGTAGCGGAACACTGCATTTTGAGGGCCGCACGGAACGAGGAAGTGAGAATACAAATATGAATATTTAATATTTTTATTCCCTGAAGTGGGTATCAAACCCAAAACCAGTCACATTTACGGTCACAAACTTGCACCTCTTCGCCACGACTGGCTTTATGATAATGGAGTGATTATATTTAAATTATTTAATTTCTCCGCTTTGCTAAGATAAAGCTCTTTTTTTATTGATGAAGGATGGCAAATGAGCAGAAGGCCTACCTGATGGTAACCTTCGTTCATTGACATCTACTACACCAGATGAATTTGTAAATGCGTTGCCGACCTAGTGTTCACATGGGAGAGGGAGGAAATATTGTAATGACCGCGGCAGTTTGCCATCGAAAGGAAAGGATGAGTGAGAATGGAGAAATCTTGGCTTACATGTCTTCGAACCGAAACACATCATTAGATATTTGGTGGTTCGTATTTGACACGATAGTGGTCGCGAGCCAGTCGCAGAACGAACCTCTTACCACCATGCAATACATCGAATTCGGGCGATAAGTGAAAAATACAATGTCTCTACACCAGATTCTACAAATTTGTTAACAACAATTATCCTGTAACAAAGTTGGACGTAGTTTAATGTATGCAAAGTGTCCATTGGGCGTAACTTGATACATCGGAGTGGCTGTCTCTGAGGTGCCTCTGGAGTGTACGTGATACGGTGAAGTTGTATTGCAATGTAGAGACAAAGTTTATCTTTATATCTATATATAGGTAGAGAACAGTTGAAAATTAAAAGTATATATTTTTTTTTATTAATTTCAAAATGAGGATGTTCTCAATTCGACTGTATTTGTTTTTATGTGTGTTATCAATTAACTTTTTCTTGGGTGGACCAATCTTAATGTTTTCTTTACCGCAGTGTTTGAATTGAACCATTTTTTTTATTTATTAATTTATTCACCCAATGAATATTTCTTATTATTATATAAAAAAATATATAATTTGTTAAATATATAGGTCGATTTATCAACATATTGAAAATCCAGGCTGTATGTGTGTTTTCATCAACATTAATTCGTTCAGTATTTTTTTGTTTACAAGAGTAACAAATTACCATCCATCCTCACAAACTTTTGCATTTATAATATTAGTAGGATATGCATCGAACATTCAGTTTAAATGGTCTTACTTAATTCACTTCACGCTTAGCGGGGTAGTCAGAGAGAACGGAGCGCCAAACTCTACGGTCCCTGCATACCTCTTCATGCATGTCCTCCGGGCGCCCTTATGCTTTTTACGTGATCTTCCTTCAATATAGTTGATACTGTGTTCTCGAAGGTTAACTGAGATCTCCCCCTACCTCTCTTGCCGCACCTTTTACTTTTACTCCATATATGTTTCTCAGCATTCTTTCATCACTCATCCTCTCGACGTGCCCAAACCACCTTAGCACGCACATCCTCGCTTATACCTGTCTTTCTAAGTATAGTCAAAAAAGTTCATAACAATTAACCACACTTTAAAAAAAAGCAGCTTCACGTTTTCATTTTGCATATCAGGGTAGCCAGAGTGAACCTAGTGTAAACACACTCCGTTCACTTTCCGCCCGCACCTTAGATGTCCACCGCAATGTCCACCGCATTACACTCAACGCGCTTTGTCTTACCAGAGTGACTATATAAAAATAATTACTAACTAATTAATTAACAGAGTGAAGAAATGAATAAAAATTTTATTTGAAAAGAGCAACTGTTGAGTTTCTTACCGCCTCTTCTCAGCAGAACTGCCTTCCGAGCCGGTGGCAGCTTCCGTTTGGACTGACACGACTGACACCTTTGTAAATTGAAGATCCGAAAGTGCTTGTCATAGCCTACTTGAATAAAGAATATTTTGAATTTGATTTTTAATTCGAATATAACCATAAACCATTCCTTGAGTCGGAATCGAAACCGTCGGAAACTCACAACCAATCGTGTTTACAGTCACATACTGTTCCACTGTACCGCGATGGCCTCAGATTTCAAATTAGCTCGAAATATGCAATATCTATAGAATTCAGCTACATTCAGTCCCTTTCATAGTCGTAACTAACATCGTGTTTCTGACTCCTAATCTGTGTTCCAATTTGGGAACTTTGTAACTAATAGTGGCTAATGTGAAACTGTTGTGAAGTCATACTGAAGCTTTCACACGTCGCCATGTCGTAAAGTTCTCCTTCTATATTGTGTATACTATTGCTATATATATTATATGGAATATTAAATATAAGGCCATCTTAGCGCAAAGGGATAACTTCGACTGTTGACACAAGTGCTTTTTTTTATGGATAAGGGATGGAAAACGAGCAGAAAGACCACCTGATGGTAAATCGCCTTCGCCCATGGACATCTACAACACCAGAGATGTTGTAGATGCGTTGCCGACCTAGACGATACAGATGGAAGGGGGAGACAATGCAGTAATCCTATCGCTAGCTATCGGAATCACCACATTTAGGAGAAAGGGTGGGTTGTAAAGGGGAAACCTGGCTTACATGCCATTGAACCGGAACACATCATTAGGTATTTTGCGGTTGGTCTTTGACATGACAGTGGTCGCGAGCCAGACGGAGGACGAACCTACTACTACCCAACTTTTAAACCTTATTGTTGATAAATTTCGTAGTTTTTTTGATATGCAAATTTTTGTCACACTTTTTTTCGCATATCAGGGAGAACCTAATGTAAAAACATTTCGTTCGCCGTTTTCTGCCGGAATTTGAGTTATCATGTGTTGGATGGCAGAATTCAACGCTGCGCTTAATTTTACTAGAGTGGAGAAACGAAAATAATTTAAATGTAATTATTCCTTCGAGGGCAAATCGAGTCCACAACCTATCTCGTTTACAGTTAGATGCTCTCCTACAATGGCTTTGTATCTAATAAAAGTGGTAAGATAATCCATTATATTATGAAAAAATAACATTTACTAAGCAATTTCAACTCTTATTTCCAAACAAGGGTAAACTAGTAAAAGGAATGTACTATAGAAACTGGAAACGTACACAGCATTTAACATGCAACGCAAACGGCAGCGGCCTCTGCCTGATGACTGTTTGCGTCAATTGGGGGCCGAGTGCCCTCTACTTTGTTGCCGCGTTATAGTTCGCGGGCCTTTGAAGTTTTTTCAAATTCACCATACTTTAAGCTTCCAGTTGAAAGCTTTTGTGCTTTTTTTTGATAAATAACTTTGTTGTTTTATTTGATATGCAGCTTCTCACTCCAGAACTTAGTGTTAAGACACTCTGTTCACTGTTTTCTGTCTGAATTTGAGACATTACGTGTGGAATGGTGGTAGTCAACGTGATGTTTTGTTTAACCAGAAGAGGGAAGAAACTTATAAAAATCAAAATATTTTGTATTCAAATAAGTTATTATAAGCACTTTTGAATTTACATGTAGTCATTGCAAAGCATTACAGGCAAAGCGCGGCGTTGAGTTCCGCCACTCAGCACACAA
Source organism: Philaethria dido (assembly GCA_033558755.1). NCBI lineage: Eukaryota > Metazoa > Arthropoda > Insecta > Lepidoptera > Nymphalidae > Philaethria > Philaethria dido. Next base: position 85,647 of record JAKGSA010000356.1, on the reverse strand, counting down.
TGCCTCAATTCGGCGGAAAGTGGGGAACGGAGTGTCTTAACACTAGGTTCCCTCTGCTTACCCTGCTATATGCGATATATAGCAAGATATATAGCTATGTATAATCATTCCCCAAAGTGTAGATCGAACCGCAACCATCTTGTTTAAAAAGACACAGTCCCACTGCGCCAAGATGGCTTCATATTCATATGTCACCAGTTTAAAAAACGTAAAACTCTTCCAAAAAAGCTTTACCTAAAATCGTTTACATAATATCTTTTAAATGATATTCATACGGTACTTCCAGAAGTTATTATATACCTCGGGGGTATTTGTAAGGGATAAGTATAACCTGTACCGAATTGAGTTACAAACTTCTCTGCGTACCGGATGTCGTCGTTACGATATTAAACTTTTTTATTTATATTCATATCTCTGTTACCAAAAATTTTGTTTTAATATGAGTTTATTTTAACATTGTTTGGTGTCATCGTGTGTGCAACGTATGTAATGATAGTTAGGAGTTCGAATCTCGACGGGGGATTGTTTTATTAAACGTTTTTTGCTATTTTCCTAGTTTTTTTTTGACATTTCTAAGCGATGCTAGGTTTTGCTATTTGGCACGTATAAATACTGAACAAAAATAAAAAGAGGGGACCAAAAGCGGCGTTAAATTCCGCCATTTAACATATTGCATACTTACTATACTTTACCTACTTAACTTATGATTACTATAAAGCAAAAAACGTAAAGCTGGTAAAAAATACGGAACATTATTACATATAACATATATATTGAACAGTCTTATTATAGATTTCACTTTTTACTTATTAACTAAATAAATAAATAAATATGATATTTCAAATTATTGCTTGTGAGTGACTGTTTAATCTCTTAAAACATATATAGAAAACGTGTAAAAATTTGAACGCAGCGGGACTCGAACCCGGACCTCTTGGAAACCGTCAAAGCGCTCTGACCACAGCGCCATGCGTTCTACGTCCGGCTGCGTCATTCTTATACCTTTGTTATAACTTATTTATATTGTTAGCGTCTCTGTAGAGAGATTTTTACAAATTTCTGCTACCCAAAGATTATTTCAAAGAACAATCATTTGGCAAGAGAGAATGCTATTTATTAAATATTTTTGAAGTTTTCAAGTGTTAATCATACACACACACACAAAAATATATACGCGGGTTCGAGTCCCGTTGCGTTCAATTTTTTATACGTTTTCTAAATATATTTTTCGTTTCCTAAGTGTGTGACTAACACTTTAAGACTTCAATAATGTTAATCTCTTCTTCGTTTTAAAATGCAGTACCAAAATCGAAAACCACACAACATAAAATTAATTATCATTTCCATAACTACCTTGTGTCAATATAGTTAAGAGTGCAATTATAATAATATGTAAAATTAGCGACTGCCGTAGTAGGGCGTGTTTGTAGCAAGCGCCGCCTACTACGTGCGATACTGTTTGTTTGTTGGTTTACAATATGTATGTAGAAAGTGATTTGCTAACTTAACTTTGTACTTCTTAAAGCTTCTAAAAATTGAAACATTATCTTTCATTTAGAGGAATATTTATATTTAAGGCCATGATTTCCGGTTAGCACGCAAGGTTTTGAATTCGGGTGGGATGTGGCGAACGGAGTGTCTTAGGTTCATTAGATTTGGTTCTCCCTGACTCTTCTATTGTGCAGGATTAAGCGTGAGGCTAAATAAAAAAAGATTATTTATATTTTTAAATAGAAAATCTAATCACGTATCACGTAAGAAGAAGGTATAAAAATATACAGTTTGTGATTACCATCGCAATACATAAGACTATTGAAACCGATTTCCTAAGCTCCACAAAGCAGAATAGTCAATGAAGTTCTAGTGTCACGACACTCTGTTCTTTATTTTCTTCTCAAAGTCGAGACACTGCGAGGTGATTGGCGAAACTTACTTGTCAGACTTACGTTACGCCTGTCGTGGTGCATAGGCACAAGCGTGCGACTGTAAATGCGATAGGTTGTAGGTTCGATTCCCACAACAGGAAATGTAATGTTAAGTAATTTTAATTTAATTTTCATTTCCTGGGTTTGGTAACAAGCCAAAGCGCGGCGTTGAGTTCCGCCACTGAGTACGCAATTACTCAATTCGCCGGAAAGTGGGGAACGGAATTGTTGAAAGAGATCGGAGTGTTGTTGTTAATTGTGATACTAGGTTCTCAGGTTCCCTCTGCCTACCTTGCTGTATGCGGGATATAGCGTGAAGCATACTTTCGTTACATGTCTTACTTAGTAGGGAAATAATAATATTTCTTACCTCGAGTGAAAATCGAACCCACAATCAATCGCGTTTGCAACCACTATCCCACTGCACCACAAAAATTGACAAAACTTGGCAAAAATTATGAATTCACGACAAATCCCAGTATATGGGTTTTGTTTTCGTATATTTGCATCTTTTATTGCTTCTCGTTTCGCCTTTGTACTAGCACGAACGTGATACGAACGCCGGATTGATATCGGGAGACAATGCTCTTTTGTTCTGTATATATTTTACAACTAGATACAACTGTTATATAAATAGATGATTTTATCGATGAAATTTACAATCGGTGCATGAATGGACTTCTAGATTATGTGCTAGAATAGAATAGAATTTGGTTTATTTTGTTGTTAAACATTTTTCTTTAGAGACTAAAGTAGAGACTGAAATTTGAATTTGTTTGTTAGAGAGGTTATAGTGACACAGTGTGAGAATGTCTGTCAACTCGAGAGGTTATAGATTCGATTTCAATCGGGGAAATGATGATTTTTATATTTATTTTCTTTGATAAAACAAAAACAAACAAGAACAAAAACAAAACGCGACATGAAGTTCCGCCATCTAATAGATACGTGCCGAATTTAGATGGAAAGTGGAGTGTATCATAAACTTCATAACTTTATAGATTTTTTTTTGCTCCACCTGCATCCCGCATATAGCAGTGTAGGCAGAGGAAACCGGAGAACCTAGTGTTAAGACACTCCGTTCCTTTGTATTTTATTTTTTTCTTATATATGATTTGATTAGATTATGCAGGTTTTTTTACTTAGACATGCATATTGCAGGCATGCATATAACTAGGTAGAAAGAGATATTATTATATTAAGACACTCCGTTCTCCATTGAAATTTATATCGTTATTCAATTTGGAAGTTACAATAACCTTTGGATCTGACGACTTAAATTAACTAAATGAATTTGAAACTGCAAACGTACATTTCAGTTCAGTTTCAGAAAGTCCGTTCAGTTTGGCTTTTGTCTCATAGTAAAGTGACTAAGATAGCCGCTGGTTTGCTCTAGAATATTATACTAGGAAATTAAACTAATATATTTTTAGCTTCACGCTGTATCCCGCACATAGCAGGGTGGGCAGAGAAAGTCTGAGAACCTAGTGTTGAGACACTCTATTCTCTTAAGATTTCCGTTCCCTACTTTCCGTTGAATTAAGGTATTGTGTGTTGAGTGGCGCAACTCAACGCAAAGAAATGAAAATATGAAATATTAATAATACTTAATTAAATTAGTTTTTTTTTTTTAACTTCACACTGTATCCCGCATATAGCAGGGTAGACAGAGGGAACCAGAGAACCTAGTGTTAAGACACTCCATTCTCTTTCAACAATTCCGTTCTCCAATTAGTTTATCAGTACAATAATAGGATATAATAATTAAAAACCCAAAGCCTCGAATTCGGTCGAATGCTATGCGGGATAAAGCGTGAAACTACTTTTTTTAAATATAATTGTTTAGCATCTATTTAATACATTGTTAGGAAAAGAGCTAGATGATAAATTACCTACATTCCATTCTGTTTCATTAAGACTCGTTGCATCATCTGACTCTAATCGCGATGATTGATTCACACTCACATAATTAATTATATTTAATTAAAATTAAAAAGTTTGCAAAGCGCGGCGTTGAGTTCCGCCACTCAACACCCAATGCCTCAATTCGGCGAAACGTGGGGACGGAATTGTTGAAAGAGAATGGAGTGTCTTAACACTAGGTTCTCTGGTTCCCTCTGCCTACCCTGCTATATGCGGGATAAAGCGTGAAGTTAGAAAAAAAAAGTTTATGTAAGACAGTGCGGTGTTGAGTTCAGTCACTAAAAACCCAAATTTTCAAATACGGAAAGTACAGAGTAGTCTTGATTGTATTCTCTCTTTCTAACGTTCTCTTACTAAGGCGAAAAAATGACAATAAATTAATTACTTATATCCATTCAATTCAATTCCATCGAACTGGAAATCGAACCCATAACCAAGGGTGTTTACAATCAGATGCTCCCACTGCGTCAAAATAGCTTCAACGTAGTAATACATTTCTAATCATTTTAAAAGACCGAAATTCTACAATGTGTTTCTCATTTTGTGTACAAAAGAGGGTTATTTAAAACATCCCCAAGAGGTCACTCGGCTATTTGCTTCAGCTTACCAACTGAGCCCTAACGAGGTACTTCCGCAGATGTTTGTATGCCCGCTATATTTTACACCTAATTTGGTATGCTTTTTGTAATTTATTAGCGTTCTGTATACATATGTAAGGGATATTGTATTGTGTGTGTCGTTTTTAATATTCTTGAAGTGTTTTTATTTCACACTATTGTCCCCATTGACGCGTTAACAACGCTTTGTCTTTAGTAATTTATATGTCACTTTATATAAACATGGATGTCAAACCACTACACCATCATTCTGCACTCATTCTCTATATAAACTATAAGTGTGTCAAGTTTCATGCTCCTCCGTCCGCGTAATTTTCGTAAAAAGGGGTCTTAATATAAAAAATATGTATTAAATTTATTATAAAATTTTAAAGATTTAAGTGGATTTTAAAAACACCATTTGTAACATCACTCCATAATGATATATAAGTAAATGGTAGAGCATTAACCGGAAGGGTTAGGTCATAAAATGTAATGCTTCCTTTATTTTCAACTAGGAGCCCAGCTTATAAACTCTGCTTTAACAACTATTGCGTTTTATAACCGCACTTCATAAAAATCTAAATAGAGCTTTTAAAAAGCTTAAAAGCTCTATATATAATATTTGCGTTACTGGGTGACTGACCCATAACGTGTTTGTAGTATTTTTGGGTAGTGCCTAATTTTTTTTATGATCTTAACTTTGTTAAATATACGATTTACTCAGCATAACCTCCTACCACCTAACAAGTGCATATTTCGAATAAGGAAGAAATTACAAAACAGCAACTTCCTGTTTTCCTACATTATAGAACACAAACAGATTTCTCTTCACTTTTAACAATATTTTGCTTGAAAATGTGAGCTTTTGCTTACATAATTAAGATATTAAAATAAAGAAAGTTTTCTTTTGACTTCAAACTAAATGCACTAACATGTAATTTTTTTTACGAAATAATTCTAACACTTACTAGTACAGTCAGATCTTAACCAAATTTAAGATTAGAAGCATTAAAATTATTTTTTTTTTTTTAAATTCACGCTGTATCCCGCATATAGCAGGGTAGGCAGAGAGAACCAGAGATCGTAGTGTTAAGATACTCCGTTCTCCTTCAACATCTCCGTTCCCCACTTTCCGCCAAATTGAGGCATTGCGTGTTGAGTGGCGGAACTCAACGCCGCGCTTTGCCTTGTTACCAAACCCAAGAAATGAAAATACTAAATTTTACATTTCCTGGAGTGGGAATCGAACCCACAACCCTTCGTGCTTACAGTCGCAAGCTCGTGCCTCTGCGCCACGACAGTTGTTAAAAATTTAAATTTGATGACTCATGAAAATTTGGTTCACGCAGTATAAAAAAAAACAATTAAAGAAATCCAGTGAAATTGAGTGTGCTCTTTTTTTAAAGTCGGTTTAAAATGGCAGAGAACAAAACGTACACTTTTTATTACAATATAAAGAGATTTGCAAAGAGTGCAGACGATAAAAGCTCCGTCATAACATTGAACTCCTAACAACTTTAGGTCATTCCGAGAGATAGTAAAACTAAAACCGTTTCACCAAAAGTAATAAAGTAGATAGTGTTTTTAACGGGATGCTACAATTTATGCATGCAATGTACGATGAACAATAAATATTTTCTTTATACACGTCTGCAGTCTGTAGTTTATCCTTACTAATATTATAAATGCGAAAGTAACTCTGTCTGTCTGTCTGTCTGTCTGTTACACTTTCACGCCTAAACCACTGAACCGATTTTGATGAAATTCGGTATGAAGATAGAACTAAACTTGGGAAAGGACATAGGATACTTTTTATCGCGAAAAAAATGATAGAGGGGGTTGAAATAGGGGATGAAAGTTTGTATGGAAGTTCCTTATTGTCAAACATAAAATCATGTAAGATTGTTTAACTGTTTACAACTTCACCACATAAACCACTTAACCAATTTTGACAAATAGTCTAGACCTTGGGAAAGACTATAGGATACTCCTTATCATATCGCGCGATATAACCGAATTTCACGCGGGCGAAGCCGCGGGCGGAAAGCTAGTGTATGTATATATTTTAAATTTTATTTAAAGTTTTAAAATTGTGAATTTGTTATGGACCAGAACGTGTTGGAGTTATAAGATTAAGTTTTGATTCGATTTTTGATGTTCTCTCAATTTGGATATATTCTTTCTTTTCTTTTTTTTCACAGCTTCACGGTTTTCTCAAATGAATGATAAAAAGCTAAATCAAAATATTCTTTATTCAAATAAGCTATTGCAAGCTCTTTTGAATCGTCAATTTACAAAAGGATGTCAGTTGTGTCAGTCCTAACGGAAGCTATCACCGGTTTGGAAGGCAGATCTGCTGAAAAGAGCTGGCAAGAAACTCAATAGTTGCTCTTTTTAAACATTCCGTTCTCCACTTTTCACCCGGTTTCCATATAATGTGTTTTGTATGGCGGAAGCTTAGAGAGCGGTGAAATGAAAATATTTTATTAGAACATCTTTCTGAGTGGGCCCGAACTCACAACCATTCGAGAAAAGTCAGACTGTGTCCCACTGTGACATGACGATGATACCTTTGAAATGGACTGGTGCAAACATTTCATTCCCAAAGCTTTATCCTCTATATATAAAACTCTTACGTCCTTGAGTGACTGAAAAATAGAGTACAGGCGAAACTACTAGGCGGAGTTGGCTTATAATTAGCATTTAAGTTCCTTGGAGATTATAAAGAAACGCTTAAAGGGAATTTCTCTAAATTAAAAAAGAAACAATAAATAACTACAAACAAAGTCACGCAATACAGCTAGTTATTCATAAAACCATTAATGTGAATGTCTTAAACCAAAGGAATGCGAATGATACGTAAAGATACTAAACGCAAAGCACATAAAAATTTCAATCTAATAGCTTTCAAAAGCTACTTTATAAGTGTAATAATACCTACAAGTGCCTTCTCAGTACGTACGAGTACGTATCATGTAAGGTATGACATAAGTAACGGTATACGATGGAGATAATGTCGATCTTTGGCGCTCTTCCAGCGACTCTATTGTTATTACATACCATATTATTATAGGTTGGACTCAAGTCACTATTGCTTTCTACCCAGTGAATCTGTTTTAAAGATTTTCATCTTAACCTTTGATAGGTTATGTGAACGATTGAGTTTTATGCTTCTAAAGGTATCTCATAGGTGTCGGATAATAGGAATGTCTTTAAATATGCATCTGTATTTTAACTTTTCTTTATTTTATCTCGGCCTAGTCGGCAACGCGTAAGTGATGCCCCTGGTGTTGCAAGCGTCCATAGGCCACGGTAACCACTTACCATCAGGTGGGCCGTGTGCCTTGTTGCCACCGTCGTGGTATAAAAAAAAAAAAAAACTATATCATTCGAGTCCTGTAAAAGTTACATACCTTATGTACTTTTACGAGTATATAAATCTTAAAAGGAACTAATTACAACTTTGTTAATTGATTTCTATAGAAATTGGAATCAGCGTAAATTGTAAACTTTCTTATTTTTTCATTTTAGAATTGAATTGAATGTAATTTAAATTATAATGAAAGTAATAATACATATAATAATTAATTTATCATTTAATAGTTTCATTGTCAATATCACTAAACTTTAGCCCAGCGCAGCTTATACATCCCTCTGTCTTTTTTCACTAATAGTATATATTTAAAATTTAATATAGTTTTAATTATCATAATAAAATGAAGTTAGCAATTTAGATGCTACGAAACATTTGGACTCTTTAGAGAAATATAAAAAGTTAAGTAAGAATTTTAAATGTTAGTAAAAGCTCTCGGTCCATAGTGAATAAAATTAAAAATATATAAATACGTTTATTTCGAAAACATTAGATATTATGGATAAATAAGTGAAGTGTATGCTTGCATACCATGCAAGTATTATGTACTTATATCTAAAAGAGTAATAACAATCAACTCAATTTTTTATATTAAAAAAAAAAACATTTTTCAGCAAAAAATATCGCAAAACAAGGATGGATCGCCTTCAAAGTAACAATGACAGCACTTGTGTAATCATTTAAAACGTCCCGATCTGAGAGATCCATTTGTCTGAGATAATGTGCTCGTTCACGAGATTGATGAGAGTATGGATGATGGCCGATATCTAACATTTGCTATTTTATATTGGAGATAAGAAAAATGATGGTTTGCATGCCTTGTTATGTATCTTGTTTATTTTGGCTTTATTTATTTATATATTAGTCTTAATATTGGTATCATTAATATAAAATGAAGGCTTTGTGGGGTTTAGCGGTATTTGTATGTTGATGAAAAGTTGTAGAATCAAATAGCGTGTGTGAAAATATACTATAAAGAATTGGTCCTTGAATTTGGTCAAGTCTGTTTTTCTTTTAAATTTAATAATTATAAGATAAGTATAAAATATATGTAATTAGTTTAATAGACAGTTTATACTTTTTAGTTCACGTTTTTGCCTTCATAGAAGTTTTTAAATTTCAAGCCTTCACCTTACGTAATTTTGACTGTAGAACGTAAAACCCTTTGTCTTCCCACTCTCGTAGGAATTTAGGAGAAATCCTCTTTTAATGCTTTCCTTTAATCCTCAAGGAAAGTACATGTCAAATTTCAGCTTTCCCCGCCTACTAATCTCCTCGACTGTGTCCTATCTGTCAGTCAGTCAGTGTACAAAAGAGCTTTACATACATATATTGATTCATAAAACTTTTCACAATTTAATATATATTTTTAAATTTAATAGAAAAAAGTTTCAAATAAAAAAGTTCTTATGTAACTTCCTGACATGTTCATAATAGCAGCAAATCCGGTAATATCTTCAGCTTATGTCCGTAGCGTCGTAGTCGCGTAGCTGGCTTCGTAGCTATTGCAATGCCGTAGCATGATACTAATAAAATAATACCGTAGCGCGTAGATGCTACGCCGTAGGTCTACGAAACATTTGTTCATGTGTTCTCAGTTGTTATATATGTATTATCATATTAGAACTGGATAAATATTATAATATGTAAACATAGTTCAGAATAGCTGTATTTATACAAGATAAAGAATAATAAAGAATTAGGAAAAAAAATACGAACTGTATGTAGTTGTAGACATATATGGAAATATGAATTTTTATATTTATAAATACTTGGACTTGGACTTCCACAGAGAATTATTGTATTTAAAATATTTTTATTTACTCGCTCTCGTAAGATAAAACGCGGCGTTGAGTTCCGTCATTGAATACGCAATGTCTCAAACTCAAGCGAACAGTAGAAAACGGAGTGTCGTGGCACTAGGTTCACTCTGACTACCTTGCAGGATAAAGAATGAAGCTAAAAAAATATTATTATAATAGTACATACATAGCTTCACGCTGTATCCCGCATATAGCAGGGTACCTAGTGTTAAGACACTCTGTTCCCCAATTTCCGCTGAATTGAGGAATTGCGTGCTGAGTGGCGGAACTCAACAACGCGCTTGTTACCAAACCCAGGAAATGAAAAAATCCATTTCCTGGAGTGGGAATCAAACCCACGATACCGGCAACGTGCGCCACGACAGGCGTTATATAATAGTAGAAAATATTATTGTTTTAAGCATAATAATTATTTGCATATGTACACAATATTTGGTTATTAAATGAATGCTGGTTATTTGTTTAAGTACTAAGTAATCAACAATGTTCGCTGAAAATATTAAATGTTTCATTATTATACGAACTATGAACTATTTAATGAGTTACGATTATTCGTGAAATTGGTTTGTTGATTAAATTACTTTGGTTATTTTGTATGGATAAACGTTTAATATATACTTAAATATATTGGGGATTATTTTATATTCCTGGTATATAAAAGGTTATTACCACGTACTTCTAAGGCGGAATTAGTAGGATTTTCTTAAATTTGTTTAGGTAGAGATAGGAGCGCCGACAGCAAATATGAAAGACACTATATATGATATAAGTTTCAGATTATGTTATGGGCTAACATACGATGAATCCATGACGCTTCTTTGGTTGTGTTTCTTATCTCAACAATACATATAAATTCATACTTTGTAGGGTGTTCATTTTTAAGTTTGAGTTTTATCTGTAATTCTGTTTCCCCCCAAGGATTTCCAGGACGATCGGGCCTTCGCTTCCCGCTTTCCGTTAGTTAGGCGGCCTTGACCAGATCGTCAGGCCACATGGTAGAGGGCCTGTCCACTAAGTATTATCCAGTATTCATGCTATATATAAAACAAATTCTAATATCTAATAATTGTTACAAGATCATATCTTCAAGTCTACTCATCAATATGTTCACACCGGTTACGGATTTGGAGTCATATATTTCTCTACCTTCGTCAAATAAACTTAAAAAGCCAACCCAAAGAACCAAATTAACTTAGGTCTTAGAAGTTAACAACGAATCTGTATCTTTCAACCTCTGTTTCTCATTCACAACTTAAAAATAACCTGCCTTTCAAGACTTCGGTACATGACGACGGACCGGTCAAACTTATTCGCCTTGAAATTCGTCCTGCCTTTGAGCTTTTGCCTAAGTCTCCAGTCAACCTTAATAATTCTGTAGAAAAGTCACTTTCGTTTTATATTTTTTTTTACATAAATATTTTTATAGGCTTTTTTGGTAAAGCTAATAACTTGAGTGCTGAAGTTTGACATTAGTTTCCAGTTCATTAAGCTTTTTTTATAAATATAAATAAATATAAACAGTTTCACGCTTTGTACCGTAGAGAAAAGTAGTCAAAGAGAGTCAAGATACTCCGTTTTCTTTTCATTCATGAAGCCAAGGCATTTTATGTTGATTGATGGAACTCAACGCCGAGCTTTGTCTTACCAGAATAGGGGAAATCAAACAGTATCGCTTATAGTCACACTCTGTCCCATTGTGCCACGATGGGCTCTAAATAAATTTATGTAGTTAAAAAAAATATGTAGCCCTACTGACACGTTGCCTTATTATACGAGTATATGGGTGAACCAATTTTGATGGTTTTTGTTTATAATATAGCTACTTTTCTGATGTGATCCCATTTTAATTTAGGTAGATCTGAGGAGTCGTTTTTGATTTTTTCGTAGTAATTGTACTTTCTAGACCACTTTTTTTTAAATTTGTTTTCTTTTCTTGTTAACATTTTAATTTTCATTTAGGAATTCAATGTTTTTCAGTTTTTCACGTATTTATATGATTAAGATATAGACATATGCCAACTGGTGCACAACGCCGTCATCGATTTTAATAAACTTAAAATAAGCTCTGATATTGAAACAGTTTCAATAAGCATTCATATTGTGACAGCTTGTTTCACATCTGCCTTCATTCATGCTTTCAAGAAATAGCTTTTGATCTTTCTATATTTAAAACATCTTAAAACAAATTGGAAATGTATTTAGTCTCTTCTAGTTCTAGATATTTAAACGAATCATGTTCGTTAATTTTTCATGCAAAAACTACTAAACAGATCTACGTAAGACTTCACAGTAATATAGCTTACACATTAGAATAACACATAAACTGCGAATAATAAATAAATTTCTTAGTAAAGTGTTATCTGTACAATAAAAAACTAACATCGACGGGGAAATTGAATTTGTTTGTTAAACCGGATAAAAAGTTCATCCATTATTCTTTTAAAATTCATTATCATGTTTTGTTAAAAATATAGCTGACCTGCGTTAGTATATAAAACAGTATTATATTTTTTTGTTTTCTCCCAGCGGCGTTGAGTTCCGCCACTCAAGAGGCAAAGTGTCATTTAAAACTAAGAGAGAAAAACCGCATATTGGCCCTAAGTTCTCGTTGTTATCCGAGAAAAAGCCTGTAGCTGCTAAAAAATATTTTTTCTTGTGCTGTAATTAATTAATACTTTTATTTATTATTTAACCCTTTTTACTTCTTTTTTCTGAACAACACGTAACTTGTTAATGTTTAGACTACAATGTTGTAGTGAGGTAGTCGGAGAGCTTCCGGCGGGACTTCCGGTCTCAAAGTTAGACGAGCTTTTAAAAATTTTAATATACGCGCTACATTGCAAATGGTTTTCATTTGACGTAACCACTTTATAAACCATTTATTTTAAGCCGTTTCATATTGTTATAAATTAAAAAGTTATGTTGAGGTTGTAGTGGAGGTGAACGTTAATGCGCATTTTAAAGGGGCCCTTAAACCTACACGTTGTGTCGTAAGTCCCAGGCACTCTAAAAACTCCTGTCTCTACAACACGATGGGTACCCGTATGGTGAATGCATGGTGTGTTAAGGAGTTTCTTCTCTGTTGGTTGTAATCTTCCACAACAGGCAAAAGGGCTTGCCAGTTAACAAGTTTGTTTTAGATCTTTGTTGGGAAGGTGAAACAAGCGTATATGAATTTTGACGTAGTCGATACGTTATAGTATAGTGGCGTTTGGACGGTTACTAACAGGCACGGGTTCGAATCCAGAATTTTATATACATTTTCAGAAAAAAATTAATATATTTTCAAAGGAATCTAGTTATCGTACCGCCATAGTGTCAGATTGTAATGGCTATTGGATGTGGATTTGAAATCCATCACTCAGGGGAATTACTATATTTGAATTATTTTTATATATCCACGCTGATCAGACAACGCGGCGTTGAGTTCCGCCACTTACGCCATAAACGAAGTGTCTTGTCACAGGTTTTAACACCAAAATGTTCTCGTTTTGGTTATTATTCTAACAGCTACATCTGAGTAATTATCATGACCAAAATAATATTTATTTAGATTCGTCCCACACAGGCTCGTGTAAATGTTTGTAGAGACCATACAAATAGTCCTTTGCAGTGGAAGTTATCTCTGTAAATAGAGGAACGTTTCAGTTTGGTAACGTTTCCTCAAAACTTCTCAACGCTCTCTATGTAATTGGACTCCGTTATAAGTTTTAAACGACTTTATATTTTAATGACTTTTGATAAATTACTTGGTATAATTAATATAACCAGTTACGTGTGATACAGACTTTTACATAACTTTCTTAGCTTCACGTTGTATCCCGCATATAGGTTAGGCATAGGGTAGGCAGAGGGAACCTAGTGTTAAGACACTCCGTTCCTCACTTTACGCCGAATTGAGGCATTGCGTGCTTGTAAATAACTATACTAGGAATATTGAAAATATAATTTATTTCTATACCTTGACAAATTAGTTATTTTTTTTCTTTTTTTTTTATTGATAACGGACGGCAAACGAGCAGAAGGACCACCTGATGGTAAGTGGCCACCTTCGCCCATAGACATCTACAACACCAGAGATGTTGTAGACGCGTTGCCAACCTAGAGGATACTGATGGAAGGGGGGACAATGTAGTAGTCGACTATCAGAACCACCACATTTTGGGGAAAGGATGGGTGGGAAAGGGGAAAACCTGGCTTACATGCCATCGAACCGGAACACATCATTAGATATTTGGCGGTTCGTCTTTGACATGATAGTGGTCGCGAGCCAGTCGGAGGACGAACTAAAGAAACTCCAAATTATTTGTACAATACAAATAATTTGGTACTTCAATAGATTCTCTTTCCGCTTGGACTTCTCATCTACTCTCATATAGTTAAACTATTGCTAACAATCTTATGTGATTTTGTCTCTAAAAACAAAGAAATTTAAATTTCAGCCAGTTTTTTACTATAGCTAGTAGTAACCTAGCCATATAAAGGCATGCCAAGTTCGAAATAGTGGTTGGCAGCACGCCAGGAGTCAAACTGACACCAACTGCGCCCAATGTATTACACTTGGGGAACAATAATGTGATTTATTGTAAGTGCTAAAAGCTTAATTAATTATGTATTAAATATAAAGGAAGTTCACGCCTTCTTCGAATTCGAGTGGAAAGTGGCGAAGTGTCTTCTATGCGGGATAAAGTATATAGGTGCTTCTTTTAACTATTTATTTTAAGTAAAACATAATAACTTACTTATTTTTAGCTTCATGTATCCTGCACATAGTAGGGGGAACCAGAGAACCTAGTGCTAAGACACTCCGTTCTCTTTTAACATATCCGTCTCCCACTTTCTGTCGAATTAAGGAATTGCGTGCTGGCGGAACTCAACGCCGCGAATTGCCTAATTAACAGAGCGAGGAAATAAAAATATAAGATAATATTTAATATTTTTATTTCCTGAAGTGGAATCGAGCCATGTCGACTCGAGAACCAGTCGCATTTACAGTCGCACGTTTCAGCCTCTGTGCCACGACAGGCCCAATAATAAATAATAACATAATAACTTTTTTATGATTACTAGTGCTTCTGTTGTGGTCCCATTTAAATTTAGTTAAGATCTGACAAGTAGTTTTGAGTTACTCATAATAATGCTATTTTTAGTGCACTTTATTTCCCACGCTGTATCCCGCATATAGCAGGGTAGGCAGAGGGAACCTAGTGTTAAGACACTCCGTTTCCCACTTTCCACTTTGATTTTATTTAATTGAGGCATCGCGTGCTGAGTGGCGGAACTCAACGCTGCGCTTTGCCTTGTTACCAAACCCAGAAAATGAAAAATTCCATTTCCTGGAGTGGGCGTCGAACCCACAACCTGTCGCGTTTACAGCCGCACGCTTGTGTTAGTTGCTCTGCGCCACGACAGGCGTATATCATTTATATGTCGTAGTTAATATTACTTTTAGATACTTGACTAACTACAAAAAAGGAACAGGTTCTTATTTAGACTGTTTTTTTGTTTGTTAACAAGTAATAATGCTATTTTTAGTGATATATTTTTATTTCTTTTTTTGATAAAACCTTAATTATTATACGTTTTACTTAAATGAATTTATTTTTTAATAAAATAAATGTCATTTTATATAAAAAAAATCTAGCCGTAAATACAACAATGTCATTATAAATGTATCTCCAGACGATACTTACGCTCTCAACAACTCTGGTCTGACAAAGAGCGTCGTCGTTTCCGCGCTTCAGATTAAAATATTCTAGTCACGTCTGTCTACACTTTATAATCACTGGATCTCTGCATCTTGACGTTTGCAACGACAAGTATTTTGTATATTTTATTTTTGTTAAGGAAAATGCTTTGGAATTACTGGCAAGTTTCTATGGATGCAGGCTGATTGTGAATCACGAATTTTTTGCTGAATTTTCAGTTTTTAACCGATTTTAAATAAAGGAGGTGGTTCTTAATTTGACAGCTTTTTATTAATGTCATCGCGCTTTTTTTTTCTAGGTTAACTAAAAATCGTGAAAATCAATGAAATAACTATTTTTGTGATGGCTAGTGCTTCTAATGGGGTCCCATTTAAATTTAGTCAAAATCTGATTTGTAGTTTTTGAGTTATTCGTAATATTTAGTGCATTTTGTTGGTTTTATTTTTTTAATATCTTAATTATGATTATTGGCCAGAAATGTTGGCTAAATAGATATCATTCACAGTATTTCCTAGATATAAGTGTATTCAGAGACACTCCGTTCTCCACTTTCCGCCATCAAGTAATAGCGTGTTCAAAGCAGAGTTTCACGCAGCGCTTTCTTACAAATAATTTTATCATAATGCCTGCCCTAAATGAAAATCGAACTCGGAAACTAATCTTGTTTAAGCCAGACGCTTTCCACTGTACCACGATGACCTATTTTGCTATGTTTATTTAATTATACGTTAATAAGTATTATATAGTGTGGTGGGCGGTAAATTTCATAAATGAGGAATGCTTTAAGTTATTTGGCAAGCCTGCCAAGTCATACATGGATAGCTACCTATATGTATGTATGTAGGTACATGTAAGGAGTGGTCATGCCTTCTTGGAATACCGAAAGTTTATAGTTTGAAGGTATTCAAGTGTTTTGCATAAGTTTTGGATTATTTCACTACACTATAATATGTACGTACATACATAGCTTCACGCTGTATCCCGCATATAGCAGGGTAGGCAGAGGGAACCTAGTGTTAAGACACTCCGTTTCCCACTTTCCACTTTGATTTTATTTAATTGAGGCATCGCGTGCTGAGTGGCGGAACTCAACGCTGCGCTTTGCCTTGTTACCAAATCCAGAAAATGAAAAATTTCATTTCCTGGAGTGAGAATCGAACCCACAACCTGTCGCGCTTACAGTCGCACGCTTGTGTTAGTTGCTCTGCGCCATGACATGCGTATATCAGATATATGTCGAAGTTATTATTACTTTTAGATACTTGACTGATTACAAAGAAGGAACAGGTTCTCAATTAGACTGTGTTTTTAGTTTGTTAACACATAGCTTTTAACGGGGTGAACCAATTTTGATGATCCTTTTTGTATATGATAACTTGTGCTTTTGACGTGGTCTCATTTAAATTTCGTTAAGATCTGACAAGTTTTTGAGTTATTCGTAATAATTATACTTTTTATAGTGCAATTTATTTCAAATTGGTTTTTCTGTTTTTGTTCAAATCTTAATTATAATAAATCAAGATAAGCTCCACGTGCCACTGAACTGTGAATGGCCTACCTGCGGCAGCCTTGCGGTCGATACGAAATGGGTACTCAAAAGCGCTCATTCCCACCTCGCCGCCGGTCGCGGCAACGCACCTGTAGCCCTCTGGTGTTACACGGGGCCGTGGCGGCGGATCACTACCATCAGGTGACCCGAACGCTCGTTTGCCTTGGTGGTCCTTTCCATGAAAAAAAGCCACTAAGAATATTATATAGATATAGGCTAATAAAGCCAAACAATCCAGTAATATTTTTTTTTTGCTGTAATTTGATACATTTCTCACAATCACCTTTCATAACTAACATTGCGTGCTTCTAATATCTAATCTAAATACCAATTCGTGAATTTCGTTAACTAATAGTAAATAAATTGTAGATTCTAAAGAAGTTGTACTTTAAATAAATAAGATTTTAACAAGAAAAGAACGCCGACTTCAAAGAAAATGTACTAAAGAGTACAATTATTACGAATAACTACTAACTACGTAGTTGCTCTTTTTGAATGTGAGGTTTTATGTGAGGTGGTGTGGGAGGTCTGTCCTCCGTCTGGCTCAAGTGACCACTATCATAGTCAAAGACGAACCGCCAAATATCTAATGATGTGTTCGGCCTTCGATGGCATGTAAGCCAGATTTCCCCTTTCCCACCCATCCTTTCCCAAATGTGGTGGTTCTGATAGTGGGACTACTACATTGTTCCCCTTCCATCAGTATCCTCTAGGTTGGCAACGCATCTATAACATCTCTTAGTGTTGTAGATGCTCATGGGGCGAAGGTAACCACTTACCATCAGGTGGTCCTTCTGCTCGTTTGCCGTCCGTTATCAATAAAAAAAAAAAAAAAAAAAATGTAATTTTACGATAAATTTACAAATATGATAAGCCTCCCGAGGAAGCATAACTATATTTAATTATGTTAATGTGTATTAACATCAATATAGTATTCTTGAATAGAATAATATACTTTTTTTAGTATTTTCATTTCCTGGGTTGGGCAGCGAGGCAAAGCGTGGCGTTGAGTTCCACCACTCAGCACGCAATGCCTCAATCTGGTAAGAGGAACGGAGGTGTTTGCACTAGGTTCTGTGGTTCCTGTCTACCCTTACTATATGCGGTTACAAAGTGAAGCCATATAAAAAAATAATAATATACTTTTTAACTGACTTCTAAATAAAGAGAAGGTCCTTAATTCTAGTACTTTAATATGTATGTTGTACCGGAAATCTTTTCTGTAACTTCCTCTTTTTTTAAAGTCAGTCAAATAATAAACTACGAACATATGGACAAAGAATCCATAGGTACATCAAGGTAGATTGGGCAAAAGAAGGCAAGTTAGAAAAGCATAGAGGGGCAAAATTCCAAAAGACGTAATTGATCAGAAGTATGGCTACTTCTGCCTCGACTGAGCACAGTATATACGAACTGACTGAGATGGATGGTCAGAACAAATGTGATATTGAGACCTTATACGATGTGAGGACATTTGCTAAAGAAAACTAGATTATTGTATTTTTTTAGCTTCACGCTGTATCCCGCACATAGCAGGGTAGGTAGAGTGGAACCTGAGAACCAAGTGCGTTAAGACACTGTTCCCACTTTCGCCGAGATAAAACATTACGTGCTGAGTGGCGGAACTCAACACCGCGCTTTTGCCTAGTTACTGTGACCCAGGAAATGAAACATTTCTTGGAGTGGAATCGAACCTCAACCTGCCGTGTTTATGGGTCACTGCTTGTGCCTTCTGCGCCACGACAGGCGTAATCGAACTTAGGACCACTAAGCTTCTACAATCAAGCACTGTACCACTCTACCACTTAAAATTTATCACTTTTCAAAATTTGACTAAAACATAACCCTTACCTTTCCAGGAGGTCTACAAATAATCTCGCTTCAACAATAACGTTATAACGTACAGCCTTAAAGGTAACGCAGTTTGCGAACTAAATTAAATTATACATAGCAGAGTATGAGCGTGACAAGAGAACATTAAAATTTAAACTCTAAGATATTAGTGACCGGGGTTTAGTTACGAAATTGTTTATTATAACTTTGGTTTATACTAACCGATTTCTAAATAATGAGGTTTTTAATTTGATTATTTTTTTTGTGCGTTATGATATAACTTTTCACTGATTGAACTTTGATGATAGTTCTTTTTATGTGATGTTTGTGGTTTTGATGTAGCCCTATTTAAATTTAGTTTGGTGGTAGGAGGTTCGTCCTCCGTCTGGCTCGCGACCCCACTATCATGTCAAAGACGAACCGCCAAATATCTTGTGATGTGTTCCGGTTCGATGGCATGTAAGCCAGGTTTTCCTCCCCACCCATCCTTTCCCCAACCGTGGTGGTTCTGATAGCGGACTACTACATTATCTCCCTTTCCATCTGTATCCTCTAGGTTGGCAAACGATCTAGTACATCTCTTTTAAAGCTGTAGATGTTCATGGGCGAAGGTGTAAACTCACTACTAATCAGGCGGTCCTTCTTGCTCGTTTGCCATCCGGTATCCATAAAAAAAAAAAAAAAAAAATAGTTGTTGTTGAGTTATTCGTAATAATGTTACATTTTATTGCATTTTATTTAAAGTCAGTTTTTTGTCAAAATTATAATATATCGTATAGGTGCGTACATCATGTTTTTTTATCGAAAATGCACACTTTTCAGAAGCAGTCTAGAAATACATTTTTTCACGCCTAAATATAATATAGCCCATATTAGTCTAAATATAGATATAGTAATTTCCTAATATGATCCTTTTTTACATTAAATAATATTTATTATTTTCATTTCGTCGCTCTGGATTCATTTCATTTCTCCACAGTGCGGCGTTGAGTTCCGCCACTTAGCACGCAATGCCTTAAGCGGGAAACGGAAATTTTAAAAAGAGGACGGAGAGTACAACACACAACACGTCGGTTCTCAGGTTCTCTCTGCCTACCCTGCTATTTGCGGGATACAGCGTGAAGCTATAAAAATGATCTTTTTCACTACTCCCCTGAATCTACCATGCGTTATTTAATTTTTGCCTACCAAAAAGGCGTAGGTTTTAAATTTATAAAGGTACATCCGGTGCGGTGAGAGCCTTAATGAGGGATCACCTGGACTTCGGGTAAAGGATGAATTTTTTATTCGAGAATTTTTAAGCTTCCTGTTAATCTGTTTGCTCTTTGTGTGGACGACATGTTATACATTATAAGGGATAAATTTAGCAGTATTCAATCTCCCGACTATTTGACAGTACAGTTTTATGCTTTATACCCGCATAATAGGGTAGTTAGAGAGTGACAGAACACTCCGTTCACCGCTTTTCGCCCGAATCTGAACATTAGACCAAGAATATCTTTAACTTCACGCTGTATCCAGCATATAGCAGGGTAGGCAGAGGGAACCTGAGAACCTAATGTTAAGACACTCCGTCCTCTTTCAACAATTACGTTCCCCACTTTTTGCTGAATTGAGGCAGTGCTTGCTGAGTGGCGAAACTGAACGCCACGCTTTACCTTGTTACCGAATCCAGGAAAATGAAAATACTAAACTTTACATTTCCTGGAGTGGGAATCGAACCCACACGGCGCAGAGGTACAAGCGTGCGACAGTAAAAGTGTTTACAGTCGCACGCTTGTGCTTCTGCGTCACGACAGGCGTTACACACAATATCTTTAAAGCAAATAAAAAAACCAGCAAATCATATACTTTCAGGTAAAAATTTTTTTAAATAACATAAACACATGGTTTATAGATAAAATATTAAGCTTGAAAATGTCTGCCCTGAAAAGTATGCATTTTTGATTTATCAATTTATTCACGCCTGGTACAAATAAATTTTTAATTTTTTTCAATATTTTTTTTTATTTGAAACAGGGTAGACCGCGATAACCTAGTGTTAAAACACTACGTCCTCTGCTTTGCACTTAATTCGAGACATTGCGTTTACTAGAGATACTCTATCACGTTTGTCTTACTAGAACGGAGAAATGAAAATAATTTTAAATATAATAATTCCGAGTACGAATCGAACCCAAAACCACTCGCATTTACTTTCTGTTCCACTGCGCCTTCTTTTCTCGCATTCAAAAATACAGAGATCATCGTAACAATGTTTTTGTCCTTCCCAGAGGTCCAATTAGCGCATGGCAGAGGCGGCAGAGAGAACCTAGTGTCAAAAGACTCCGTTCTCCGCTTTCCATTTTAATTCTAGCAATTACATGTTAAGTATCAAAACTAAATGACGCGTTATCACCTATTTACGCGAGGAATTGAATTCACAACCACTCGATCGAAGACGATAGTCTCTAAATTCGTTCTTTTATCGCATTCACAAATACATAAATCAAAGTAACAATGCTTTCCCCTTCCCAGAGGTCCAATTAGTACATCTCACCGATAACTCCCAAGATATATTAAAATTCTACAGTAATCCGAATAATTGCTTCAACATTGATTAATTGATGCTCCTAATCCGTTAGATACTGTTAATTGCTTATTTATTATGTAAATTTGAGTAAATAATTTGTTAAGTTATTCACGCTCGCTGGTTTGTGTCTTGGTTTTACTATTAATACTCGTATTATAAATGTAAATGTAAGTTTGTTTGTTACTCTTTCAGGGTAACTACTCAACTGATTATCATGAAACCTTCTACATATATGTTTAGAGATATTAAAAAGGACATAAGATACTTTTCATTTATTTAAAAAAAATGGCAGACTTGATTGTTTGTTTAAAAATTTGAAAATCTAGCTACTTCAAAGCCATTGACCACGCGAGCGAAGTCAAGGATAACAGCTAGTATTATATAAATGTTAAAGTTACAGTGAAAAGCCTGTTACCTTATAAAGCTAAAACTTCTGAAATAATATATATGAAACTTTACAATAATGTAGTGCCATCGCGGCACAGTAGGACAGCCTCAACTGTAATCACGGTTGGTTGTCGGTTCGATACCCATTCAGGGAAATTATTGTATTAAAATTATTTTGATTTCTCCATTTGTGAAGACCAAGCACGGCGTTGAGTTCCGCTACTTAATACGTAACGATTTCCGGTGGCAAGCTTCGAATGGAGTGTCTTCTCTCTGACTTCTCTGCGGGTATTATATAAAGCTTTTGCTTGCTTTTAAGGTAGTGTTCAAAACTCAATAGATTTGTGCACCATAACCCAGCGCGGCTATAAAAGTCCTGCACTTCAAACTTGTACAGCGCCCTACTATATAAACAGCTACAGCTGCTCTCGACAATACCATTACAACTTTTGCTGGAAAATAAAAATTCTGCGGTAAAAGTGTGCAACGGAACGGGTGATTTACGATGTTCCTTTGAAACTAAGTTTAAGGACAGGATGTAAAATTATCTGTATACAATAATAAACATTAAAAATGTATGGGTAATTAGGGATTTCTATGTATAAAAAATTGAGGCAATTGAGGCGCACTGACTGTAAACGCGATTGGTTGTGGGTTCGATTCTCACTCGGAGGATTATCTCTGGCAATACAAAGTGCGGCGTTGAGCTCCGTCAATTAACAAGCAAGGTGTCAATTTTGAGCGAAAAGTGATGAACAGAGTGTCTTGGTACTAGGTTCACTTTGAGTACTCAGCTTTGCGGGATAAAGCGTGAAACTGCAACATATATATAAAACGCTTGAATTAAGAACTGACTGACAGACAACGTACAGACGTAAATTGCTATAGAAATGAAATTTGGCATGTTCACTCCTTGGGGAGTGTAGGGAAGTACTAAGAGAGGATTTCTTAAAATTCCTATAACAACGAAAATAAATGTAATTTAGGATTTACAGTCCAAAAGAAGCCGCAGGATACAGTTAGTAAAATATAAAATAAATAGAGATAGTAATAATACCATAAAATAGGAAATAGAAAGTTTTTTCGCTTCTGCACACAATTTTTTTATATTCACAGTCCAAAAAGCTTTTTCACAAATTCATGAAAATGAATAAAAAACAGTTTCAACGAAGAATTGACTTAAACTTTTAAGCTAACTAAGCTATTTCGAAATAAAAAGACCATTTTACGTTTAAAATTTAAAAGAACTGTTCTCGACATGCACGAGTATGAGATATGAAAAATAAAAAAATACTAGCCTTCCATACTTTGTCCTACTTGCAAAGACGAACTACGATTTTTTTTTAGTTTCACGCTGTATCCCACATATAGTAGGGTAGACTGAGAAAACCTGAGCACCTAGTGTTCAGACACTCTTTTCTCTTAAGATTTACGTATCCCACTTTCCGCTGAATAGAGGCATTGCGTACTTAGTTGCGGAACCCAACGCGGCGCTTTGCCTTGTTACTAGAGTGAGGAAATGAAATAACTAAATATTAATTATTAAAATATTTTATTCTTTCAGTTCCTGAAGCGGAACGAACACACGACCTGTCTTGTTAACAGTCGCACGCTTTTGCCCCTGCGCCACAAAAGGCTTCAAAAAATTAATACCAGCATGAAATAAGGATGAGATCCTTAAAATTTTAGAAATCAGGCGGAAAGCTGAGAACGAAATATCTTACCCAGGTTACTATTCTTGAAAAAAAGTGGTCCTTAAAATAACGAATTCATCCGAAGGCATGAATAAGTTGATAAATCAGAAATGAATACTTTTCAGCGCAGGCATTTTTAAGCATAAGATTTTATCTTTTAATTCCTTTTTTATTTTATATGCTATTATATATTTAAATGCTTTTTTATTCGAAAGTTTTTGGTTTGCTGGATTTTTTTTATCGACTTAATTTCCTCGAATTCAGCCGAAAACGAAGAACGGAATGTTTTGACACTAGATTTTCTCTGTTTAACCTGTTGTACGTGTTGATATTATAAAAGTGAAAGTTTCAGTGAATGAATTTATGTTACTATTTATAGATTACTAGCTTTCCGCCCGCAGTTTCGCCCGCGTGGAATTTGTTTTTTTTTTTATGAATTAAATTACATCCACGGGCTCACACTTGCCCGTGCCTTTTGTTTCTTTTTTTTTTAAATTTTTTATTTGTTACATGTGCATACTTAAATACTACCTAATTGTATCTTAAAACTATGGTGAGAACCTCACCGACTCACTTTTTTTTTTCGTGGAATTTGGTTATATCGCGCGACATGGCAAGGAGTAGCCTATAGTCTTTCCCAAGGTCCAGACTATTTGTCAAAATTGGTTAAGTGGATTAGGTGTAAAAGTTGTAAACAGTTGAACAATCTTACATGATTTTATGTTTGACAATAACGAACTTTCATACAAACTTTCATCCCCTATTTCCACCCCTTCTACCATTTTTTTCGCGACAAAAAGTATCCAAGTTCAGTTCTATCTTCATATCGAATTTCATCAAAATCGGTTTAGTGGTTTAGGCGTGAAAGCATAACAGACAGACAGAGTTACTTTCGCATTTATAATATTAGTAAGGATTTTTTATTTATATATTTTTTATTGATTTTACTTCTTCGAAGTCAGACAGAAAGCGCAGGACAGAGAGTTTTAACATTAGGTTCTCTCTGCCTACTTATTATGCCGGATATTTCGAACTAATTGCACCACTAGGAATACTGGGGACGAGATAAGTATTGTTACTCAGTGATTTATGTATTTGTAGATGAGATAAAAGAATGGGTTGTCTACAGCGTTCTCGTAAGTTATTGGGGTAAGGTCTTAAGGGATTCAGAAATCGCGGTTAAATATCGATTTTGTAAGCTTGGCGTGTGAAATTTGTTTATACTATAATTTTTTTCTTTAATTTGTAAGTACTAGTTTTAGAAAATAATTTAGATCTTACACCGACTTCAAAAACTGAGGACAGGCTATCAATTTTATGTGTACCGCATAACTTTTTACTGAGTGTAAAAATTTTGACAATTCTTTATTTATTCGAATGCTGATGTGGTCCTATTTATATTGAATTATTCGAAGTAATTGTACTTTAATAATTGTACTTTTTCACTTACTTTCCTAGGAACATGTTTTATTATGCGAAAAGTGTCAAAAATTTTGGGTCACATGAATCAGAAAAGTCAAAAGACAAAATCTTGAAGAATCAACGCTGTTCCACTGCGTATGGCCCCTATTCTGGTACTTATTTGAACGGTATTTAACTCCACAATGCCCTCATTACGCGATATCCGCGTTATCTAAATGAAAAATTTTAAAAAGGCAAAAAGTTAACAAATTTCCTGGCACTAAAACGTGAGATAAAATCCTCCGGAACGTTTACCTGCAAACGAGATAAACACTGATTACGATTGCCTTAACTGCTTTCGTGAAATTGTGGACGCGGGTTAGAAATTAAATTATTCTAGACGTTTTAACCGATTTCAAAAAAGGAGACGGTATGTTTTTATGTGTGTTACTTTGTGGTACTGGGTGAAACAATTTTAATGATTCTCATTATAAGTGATAGTTGGTGTTTCTGGGGACTATTTAAATTTAGTTAAGATCTGGCAAGTTTTTGAGTTTTTGGTAAAATTAATTTTTTCGTCACTTGACGTGAATAAGTTGATATATAAAATATGCATATTTATCAGGGAAGGACATTTTAAGTTAAAGTCTTGTTTGTAAATATTGTTTTTATTATTTGTGTAATGTAGCTGGATTCGAACCTACACCAATTGGGAATCGTCACTGTCGGCGTCGTTCTACCAAATTAAGCTATATACTCGTACGCTTCTATACAGCTACGTCCTATCATCGATTTTTATCTAATATTAGTAATCTCTTAAATAATATTTTTTATATCCCCAGTTTTAGCTAGTATGGAATATTTTATTTTATTTCTATGCTTTGGTAACACGGTGTTGAGTTTCGCCACCGGACTGACTTGATACTAGGTTCTCTAACCACCCTGTTATGTGGAAAAAATCGAGAAGCAGTTTCTTTAGAAAATTTAAAAATAAACAATGAAGTTATATAAATAAACCCTAGTGTTACATAACACTAGGTTCCCTTCACAGATACCGGAAATCAACATCCTCTACATATACATATTGTAAACGCAAAAGATTCGATCCTAACAATATCTCGTTCATCGTAATGTTTGTTTCCGGCGGATCCCGGACGCAGTGAGAGCGCGGGGGAAATCAAATTGTTATCATGTTGGCAACCCAGGGCTTACGGCCAAAGGAATTTTACTATATCTGATACAGGGGTTTTTAAAAGGTTTTTGTGTGTAAGGTTTTATGGTAGATGGTGGCTAGGGTGTATTGCTTTTTTTTAATTTTATTTTTTGTCTTAACCAACTTAGTGTTAAGACACTCCGTTTTCCAATTTCTGTCTGAATTCAGGACATTGCGTCTATGAGTGGTGGTATAGTAAGCCGCGTTTTGTTTTTCCAGAGCGGTTAAATGATATTTATTTAAATATACTCATTCACCCAAATGTAGATAGAATCAAAATATTTTTTATTCAAGTAGGCTATTACAAGCACTTTCGAATCGTCAATTTACAAAGGTGTCAGTCGTGTCAGTCCTAACGGAAGCTACCACCGGTTCGGAAGGCAGTTCTGCTGAGAAGAGCCGGCAAAAAACTCAACAGTTGCTCTTTTCAAATAAAATTTTTACAATAAATATACAACTATGATGAGCCTCCCGACTCCCGGGTGAGTGTCAACAGCATTTAATTCCACACATTAACATCATTATAGTATTCTTGGCCAGAATAATATACTTTTTTCAATAATATGTTCTTAATCTTAACTTTAAATTGTTGAAATGGAATCTACAACCATTGCCTGACTGAACCATTGACTGAACATAAACAGTCAGGTGATCACTTCGTCACAATGGCCTCTTAAATACTATCGACAGACTGGTTTAACATGTATTCGTTTTTAAAGTATAATTTTAGAATATTCTAACAACAATTTTTATTTAAAACATTTTTACTATAATTCTAGAGAATATAAACGTTTTATTATTTCCTAGAAGTCTTTTAATAGAGATTTTATAGTAAAATGCAAAAGTTCACCTAAATCGCTTTTTGATTACAATACTAGTAGATTCCTTATAACTGGATACAACACAATGTTGTTTTTCATACAATGTTTAATACCATTTTTAAAGTTATTCACAGACTTAGAATAAGAAAAATTAAAAAAATTAAAAAGTACATCAAAATTTGAACGTGATCGGTTTTCACAAGGCGCGGGTTCGAGTCTCGGTACGTCAATTTTTTTACCTTTTTACTTAGCTTCACGCTTTAATCGTATCGAAGTAGACAGACAAAACTTTTTTTAAAATGCTAAGTTATATTTTTTTAAGTTCTAATTTCTGTTAATTATTTTTTTAAAAGAAATTCTCGTTTAATTTCTTGTTTTCTTAAAATTCTTGTATCTCGATGCGTTGTCGAAACAGAAAATAATATTATTTGTATAGGATTTTCATCATAATATTAATTAATAATGTTTTTTGTTTCAGGTATGCACATTCTTAATCATTTTAAGTAATGTACAAATAGGAAGATCTGCGCTGTTATGCAAAGAAGACAAAATATGAAAGTGAAGCTACTTGGGTAAATAAAAGTACAATTATTTATAGAACCATTTACATTGTAATTTAAAATTTATAATAAATATTTAACCATGTTAAATATTTTTAATTAAAGTTTAAGAAAAATGATAAAAATCTGATTAAAAGTTTTGATAATCAAGGAATTTTTTATAAACCTTCGCTTCGCTTTAACAAAACTTTGTTCAAGAGCGAAAAAATCGAGAACATAAATTAAGATTTTAACAAAAAAAAACCAATTCCTAAGAAAAAAGCCTTAAAAAGTACAATTATTACGATTAACTCAAAAACCACTTGTCATCTTCATCAAAGGCGCTAGCTAGCGCTATCATATAAAAAAATCACCAAAATTGTTTCACTCAGTAAAAACTTATGCGGTAACACATACAAAAATACAGCCGAATTGACAACCCCCTATAATGGAAGTCGGTAAATAAAGGGGTTATCGCTTCAATCGGGAATCGAATACCGTATGATGTAATTACACCGAGCGTGTAATTTTCACGGCACGTTGACTCTGTTTGCACTTCGTACGCTTTACTATTTTATATAGACTAGAATAAAATTGCCAGTTTTATTCGATTTAAAATACTTTGACAAATAGTTCCGCCACTCATCATGCAATGCCTTGATTTCATGTGGAAAGTTGAGAACGGAGTGTCTAAGCACTAATTTCTCTCTGACCATGACCATGCTATTCGAGATAAAGCGTGAAGCTGCAATTTAATAAAACTAAATATTAGTGACATATATACATACTCGTACATAGCTTCACGTTGTATCCCGCATATAGCAGGGTAGGCAGAGGGGCTAGTGTTAAGACACTCCGTTCCCCACATTCCGTCCAATTGAAGCATTGCGTGCTGAGTGACGGAAGTTGGCGCCTTGTTACCAAACCCAGGAAATGATAAATTCAATTTCCTGGTGTGAGAATCGAACCCACAACCTGTCGCGTTTACAGTCGCACGCTTGCCTATGCGCCAGGACATTACAAAAAGGCGTTGTTATTACAAATCAATAAGTCAGAACCAATCATACATTCAAAATCTCTCACTATCGACACTCGTAAATTTAACTTGACGTAGTAATGGCCCATGATTTTGGTCATTTGAGGCTTTTATTACTGTGTGTCGAATTTTTTGTAGTTTTAAAGGAAGTATATGGCTTATAATATCATATAATAGCCAATATGATGTCATTGTGTCATAAATAATCGTGTCATACGTCTTTTGATGACTATTTAACTGATTTCGAAAAAAAAGATGGTTGTCAATTCTTCTGTTACCGAATAACTTTTTACAGGGTGAATCTATTTTGATGATACTTTTTGTATATGATAGCTAGTACTTCTGATGTGATTTTGTTAAGATATAAGGAGTAGGTTTGAAGTTATTCCGAATAAAACCTTTTAGTGCAAAATTGTAAACCAGTACAATTTTACTAATTACTGTAGTAGAACGTACAAGGTGTCACAAAATATATTATATTCTCTTCAATCTATCTTTACACAGATATTACGTGGACCGTGGCTGCACTTATTGAAATACTTTTTAATAAATTTATATATATTTTATTTTTAATATTGCTATTATTTCCTTATTTTTTGATACCCTACCCCAATCTTAATTTTCTATTTCCTATGCCTTAAAGGTTGCCTGGAAGAGATCGCTATTTCAGCGATAATGTCGCCTTTTGTACATATTATCTACGTTTGTATTACTGTCTTTTTCTCTTATTTTGGTTCTTTACTTTTGTTATTATTATTACCTTTTATTTTTCACCTCCTCTCTTTTTTCCGCATAGAAAAATAAGAAGAAATAAAGTGTTACGGGACTCCGCTCTTCACTTTCTGCACAAATTCAACAGATTTTGTGTTGAGTAAAGGAACACAACACTAGGCTTTGTTTTACCAGAGCACAAACGAAATATATTCTTTTAACCGGGAATCAAACCCAAAATCATTACAGCTAATCAATTCTCTACGTAAAAAACCAATTCTAGCAAAAGGATATTCCGAAATTCATGCAACAAGCATCAAAAATCTCAAAAAGGTATTTTTCATTGATCGTCCGCTTGGCCCGCACTAAATGGGGTCACGGAAGCCGGTCAAAGTCAAAACGCTTCCGCTCTCGAAAGTGAATATATATACTGTGTTTTGAATATATTCATATTTTAATATTTTTGTAGTGCTTATTGCATCATCATTGACTTATATATTAATTATTCAAGATTTTGTCTTTTTCTCATTCATATAGCCCATAATTTTTGATATTTTTGGCATAATTAAACGTGTTCCCATTAATATAGGACCACTATGAAAGTACGTGAGATAAGGATCTCAAATATTTTGTGGTACACCTTCTATGTAGCAGTGATATTACTGGATATCTTGAATGGCAGGGTAGGCAGAGAAAACCTAATGTTAAGACACTTTGTCCGTCACTTTCCGTCCGAATTTGATAAATTGTGGGTAGTGTGGCCGAACTGAACGCAAGTTGCGTCAACCAGAGTGGGGATATAAAAAATAATGTACAATTTTTTTTAAATACTATTATCCGTATAAAAAAAGCAATCCGAATGTTAGTTCACTCGCTAATATATAAAACGGCACCAATAACCATTATTCACTTTTACGGATATAAACACCTGGCATGATGTAGCACATGCTATTCCTATGATAATGACCTTTGATATTGACAAATCGCAAATGCAGGTAAACGCGATAAAGATAGCACACTTCCAAATAAACACTTTTGAAAGCTAAAAAATAAAATAATTACAAACGGCCGAAAATAGCATCAGATCTTATTAGAGCGCACCAGGAAGCATATTCATCATTTAAAGCAGAAACTTGCCTCCATTGGTTCCTGCGCAAGCGTACCAGTAACACTCAAATAAATACAGGATTAGTTTAGGAACTGCTTCCTTTTTTTTTGAGAATGAAGTTAGTGATAAAATATTTAAGAAATATTCTGCCAGAATAAGCTGTTTTTAAAATACGAATAATTTATGTACTAAGTTTGATTTGAATACTTTCTACCAACTTTATATGTTTCGGGAGATGTATGCTGGGATCATGTGTCAGGTGGGACAGTATCTGATTATAAACACTGCGAGTGGTCGAGGGTTCAATTCCCATTCAGGAATTATTACATGTAGAGCCACCAGACTTTTCAGTGAAAAAATCATTAGAGGCACAGAACGAAATGTCTTAACTCTAGATTGCCTCTGCCTACCCTGATATATGCGGGATACAGCGTGGAGCTATGTATGTATGTAGTTTCATTTCTTCGCTCTAATAAGTCAAAGCGCGGCGTTGATTTCCATCACTTAACACGCAACTCGATTTCAGGCGGAAAGCGGCAAAAAGAACGGTTTTAATACTAGTTTCGTTCTTTGGAATAGGGAAAAATCATTTCTTCTATTCGGTTGCTGCCTTTTATCAATAGAAAAAGGGATCGAACCCACAGCCCATCGCGCTTACAACCAGACGCCGTCCCACAGTGCCGCGATGGTCTAAAATACTTTAGTTTATAATATAAGTTTATAACTATGATAACACTTCAGGAAAAGGAATCTTTCATTTCCTGGGTAACAAGGCAAAGCACGACGTTGAGTTCTGCCACTCAGCAGGCAATGCCTCAATTCGGCGGAAAGTGGGGAACGGAGCGTCTGAACACTAGATTCCCTCTGCCTGCCCTGCTATATGCGGGATACAGCGTGAAGCTATGTATGTATGTATAACTATGATAATATCACTCTCAACTCCTATCATGTAATATAGAGAAGATTTAAAACAAGAGAAGGTTGGAAGTTAGAAGGCCTTTCTAAAAATAATATCCAGGGAAAAATTCAATAAAAACTTTAAAAAAATATTGTTGCTATATCGATATTGCCGCGTGAATTTTAATCAAAACTGCGACTAGTATAGCCTATTGTATAACCAAAAAAATGAATAAATATTAGTACTATGGAGTTTAATATAAAAGATAACATAAATCTATGTCATTTTTTATTTTTAACCGACTTAAAAATGTGAGGAGGTTCTCAATTCGACTGATTTTTTTACGTGTGTATATCTTTCTCTCATTATCATATCTTTTTCTAGTGCTTCTATTTAGCTAGTGCTTCTCATGTGGTCCTATTCAAGTTTAGGTAATGTAGGAGTAGCTTTCGAGTAAGTAATATTATTTTTTCAAGCGTTTTATTTGATGTCTTAGCCAGGTTTTCCCCTATCCCACCCATCCTTTCCCCAAAATGTAGTGGTTCCGATAGCGGACTTCTACATTGTCCTCCCCTTCCATTTGTATCCTCTAGGCTGGCAACGCATCTACAACGCCTCTGGTGTTGTAGATGTTCATGGGCGAAAGTAACCACTTACCATCAGGTGGTCCTTCTGCTCGTTTGCCGTCCGTTGTCAATAAAAAAAAAAAAAAAAATGTCGGCTTCCTTTTTTTTTAAATCTTATTTATTTAACTAGATTCTTATAATACAGCCAAATTGCACAAAATCTAGTAGTTAGTAAAATCGTCATCAAAAGCCATATTAGTGCAGCGGAATAGCATCTCACTGTAAAAGCGAGTGGTTGTGGGTTCGATTTCTACTCCGGAAAAGTTATATATAAACTATTTTCATTTCTCCGCACTGGTAAACGAGCAGAAGGACCGCCTGATGGTAAGTGGTTCATCACTTCGCCACATAATGAATCTAATCTACAGACAGAAAGAAGATGTACTAGATGCGTTATGCCAACCTAGAGTACTATCAGATGGAACCCTAGGGAGGATTAATGTAGTAGTCCAGCTATCGGAACCACGGCACATTATTGGGGAAAGGATGGGTGGGAATGGGGAAAACCTGGCTTACATGCCATCGAACACTGGAACTACATACACTTAGATACTCCTTGGCGGTTCGCTCTTATGACATGATAGTGGATCGCGAGCCAGACGGAGGACGAGCCTCCTACCACCAAACAAAACTTACATGTGTGTGGCTCATATTAGTTTTACGTTATACAATATTTAAAGGAAACCTTATTTACAAACTCAATTTGTAATGATCGAGTACTTTTAATTACAAATGCGAAAGCTTATAAGTTTTTGAATGACGAACTGATCCTAAAATTAGGTTTAAAAGAAAACACACAGCTTCAAGTATTTCTCGCTAATGTTTTCAGTGTCGCGATCGTCCAAAGAAATCGCGACCGAATAATACTACCGAATAATGACCGAATACCTTACACATAATCGCTAGATAGTGACTACTTCCGGTACAATTAATTTTAAATAGCTTTTGTTAAAATAATGATACAACAATAGTGAAATTTGCCAATAATTTTCATAAATGAATGTAAAAGTAACAATCAAACTGAGGTCTTATTTCATTGCAAAATAAAATATTTACTTAGATAATAGCTTAGGACTTATTGTTGTACAACTTCGTGGTAAAATCACAACATTTGTATGTTAAATGGCGAAACTCAACGCCGTGCTCTTGTCTTTCGAGATAAAACCAATAAAGAATGAACAGCTTTAAACCCTTTTCGGCATAATTTGCCATAAAAATAGCACAATAGAATTAGCTGCTTATAATTAATACTGTAAAAATATTGTTTTCAATATATTATGTATTTAGATAAAATAAGAACATAGAGACCATCGTAACGCAGTGGAACATCATCTAACTGTAAACGTGATTATGTGTGAGTTCGATTTCCACATAATTAAAATATTTTCATTTTTCTGTTTCCTATTTCACGATTTCGGAGTTCCACGGAGTTCACGGGGTTCAAATCCGCAGAATGTCTTGACATAAAGTACTCTCTGACTACCCTGCTATACTAGATAAAGTTACTCCTACTAGAAATTGCACATACATTACAAATTCCGTGAGAGCTTTTCGTTATCCTATTATAGAATAAGTAATAATGTAAGCTTTTACTTATGTAAATATGAAGTAGCGCTAAGCTTTATTAACATATAAGTTAAATTTCAGTTGCTTTATCCCGTGGGAAGGCTTATAATTTTAAAATAACAAAAGATAAAGGCTTGTGTAGAGGAGAATGAAAATGTAAAGGGCCTAGTGTTAAGACACTCCGTTCGCTGAATTGTGCTCGAATTTGAGACATGGTGAGTTAAGTAGTGAAACTATTTTTTTTTTTAACTTCACACTATATCCCGCATATAGCAGGGTAGGCAGAGGGAACCCGAGTACCTCGTGTTAAGAGACTCCGTTCTCGTACAACAATTCCGTTCCCCACTTTCCGCCGAATTGAGGCGTTGTATGCTGAGTTGCGGAACTCAACGCCGCCCATGCATGTTTTATTTTACCAGAGAAGAGAAATTAAAGTAATTTAGATGTAAAGAATTATAATTCCCCAAATGGTACTGGAACCCACAATCATACGCTGTTTCACTGCGCTACGATAGCCTCAAAAAGGCCGGTGGTCGGTGTATTACTATTGTATGTATTATGTAAAAAACATGCAAATTTACACAAAAGTGTCCCCGTAAACGCGTTAATAACGCATTGCATAGTGACGGATATGTCACTTTGTATAAATATTTATAGATGTTAAACCATGGTAGTGTATGTGACATATATTTTATTAATTTAATATACTTTTTATGCATTATTCAAAAAAAATATATTAGCATTCTGCACTCCTTTTCTATATAAACTATAAGTGTGCCAAGTTTCATGCTCCTTCGTCCGCGTAATTTCCGTAAAAATGGATCCAAAGTTTTTACTTCACGTATTTATATAGACTAGCGTCCCCATGACGCGTTAATATCGCAACGTATGTATATGTCACTTTATATAAACATGGTTGTCAACCCATGGTAGTGTGTGTAATATTTATTTTATTAATTTAATATACTTTTTATGCGTTATTTTAAAAAATATTAGCATTCTGCACTCTTTTTCTATATAAACAATAAGTGAGCAAAGTTTCATGCTCCTTCGTCCGCGTAATTTTGTAAAAAAAGGGTCCAAAGTTTTTGCTTCACGTATTTATATATAGATGTATGGATATTCGTGTAAATATGCATGTTTTTCGTGCAATTCTAAGATATAATTATGGGATTAGACAGAGAAAACGGGGAATATTTAAACTGTTTTCATATCCCGCTCTGGTAACACAAAGCACGACGTTGAGTTTTTCAACAAAACACGCAATGTTTAATTTTCGGACGAAAAGTGAGAACAGAGTGTTCGCACACTAAGTTCTTTATATACCCTACTATGAGAATCCATTAAAATTATAAAAAAATAAACATTTTTTTAATTTATAGAAATCTATTCGTTTGCTTAAAAATTCCAATTCCTTTTATTTAAGGAACTTTAACGATATACTAATCTAAGTTAATAAGGTATGTCATTTTGATTGCCAGTGCGTGTAACGGTGAGGGGTCAAGCGGTGACCGGGCGGGGTACATTAGGGGGGTCACCACACTGTTTTTAGGGTTAATGTAAAGGTCGCAGTGTTTGAACTTTACGTGTGCCGGAAATCGAATTGATAACCTTATTATTTTTTATACTATTAATTTTTTATACTATTTGACTGTAATCTGTTAAAGTTGTAGGTTACAATAACACTTGAAGAGACATACGGCAGGTTCACTCTTTTTCCACATAGCCAGACGGTTAGACAAGATAATATTAAGACATATAGCGTGTTGAGTAACGGAACTTGACGCCGCGCCTTGCCTTACTAGAGCAGTGTAATAAAGTAATACAATTCCCCCTAATAAGGATCGAACCCGGAAAAACGTGTTCAAAGTCTAACGCTGTCGCTGCGCCGCGATACAAAAATGTGTACCTATTAAAACATCTTTAACGTACTTCAATAAAGGACGAAAGAAAGGAGGTTCTCAATTCGACTGCATTTTTTATGTGTTTTTTACGCATGACTAAACTGGGTAAACTAGCAGTGGCGAGAGGAGAAAATTTTAGTTAGACAAGTCGGTAAATTAAGGGAAGCCGATGTATATTTAGGGAAGCCGATATATATATTTAGGGAAGCCGGTAATTTTTAGAGAATCGGTATAGGATGTCAAGGTATTTCGTAATTTCACTGTCAGAACTTGTTTTTTGTTGCAATTTTATGTCCATTGTTTTCCTGGCGCCTTTTTTTTAGGTCTCGTACTTGTACTTTGATGAGTTAGGCAAGCCGGTGGGAATCGAGTTGTATGGACGCCTCGCCGCTAGTAGCTAGTACTCCTGATGTGATCCCATTTAAATTTTGTTAAGAACTGATCAGTAGTTTTTGAGTTATTCGTAAAATTTGTATTTTTTAATGTATTTTATATGAGGTCGGTTTTCTTTTTGTTAAAATCTTAATTATTTTCTTATAATTTTAGTAAAGAAAGGAAGAAAGAAGAAAAGTAAAGAAAATCGCATGATTACAATCTAACTGAGTAAGAGTAGAGAGCGAGCCCGGCGTGTGATCTTATTGGTAGTGTGGTTGTTAATCTATCATAAGACACACGCGGCTCTCTCTCTTACATTACAACTACAGGTGAAGAGAGAAGACGGAGAAGATAAGAGACGATAGAAAGCTAGTGAAAAGAATTTTCTAAAATGGAAATAAAAAAATTATAAATATTTGGCATGCTAACAATTAGGCTTTCGTTTCGTTTTTGGGAATTAAAACACAACAACTAGCGCTAAATAGCGCAGCGCTTTTTCGTCGGATTCCTATTTAAATTTAGTTAAAGGTTTGACGAATAATTTTTTTAAGCTGTTTGTAATAAAATGTTGCTTTTTTTGTGTTTTTTATTTGAAATTGGTTGTTGTAATTGTTAAAATTTTTACAATAATTATGCAGACGAAGGAGAATTAAATTTGGCATAGTTAAAGTTTTTATAGAGAAAGAGTGTGGAAAGCCAAAGAAAGGGTTTTATAATAATACATTAAGACCTTCATTTTTGTATTACTTAAAACGATGTGTATTTTACGCGTCAACAAAACTACAAAACTACAAAACTAACTGACATCAAAGTCCATTACAAACATACATACATGGCTTTGCGCTATATTCCCGAATATAGCAGGTGAGAGGGAACCTGGTGTTAAGGTGCTCCGTTCCCCACTTTCCACAGCAATTGAAGCATTGCGTGTTGAGTGGCGAAACTCAACGCCGCAAGAATCCATTATTACATTATTATTCTTCCTTCTATTTTTCTTAGACGAAAATACACCATTTACACTATTAACTGACATTTAATGCAATATTTCATGCGTTTTTCGTTTGGTTGGAATACTTTTTCACCCTTTAGACCATCAATCGTTGGAACGTCTGTATATCTGTATTCCACGCCCTTTGCTTCCACGGGAATGAGGCTGACCGCAACTCGAATACGTAATGTAATTGTTGGTCAAAATGCTTGCATCTCACGGGTACATATTTTGTTTTATTTTCTGATTCTGATTTTTTTAAATTCATGTCAGTTGACTTTTTTGTTATGTAAGGCTTATTTATATTGAAACTGAGTTTATCCGGTGACTTCTCTTGCTTGAATTATAGAAACCTAAAATACTGTAGGGCAAGTGGGACAACTTGCGACCCAAGAAAAATGTTCCGTATCGTTTTTCAATATGGCATGGGGAAAACTTTAGTTCCTCTAACACGCACCTGTTACGGGCGCTTTTCGCAAACTTGGCTCGCAAGTTTTCGTTAAAACTTTACCCGCGTGTTCATGTTTAGTTTACGTTGGGGAAATTTTGAAATTTTGGACCAAATCTTCCCTACACTCCTAAGGCCCTATGCCAAGTAGCTATATATTAGCTTCACCGTATACGTTCTCTGTAAGTCACTCAGTGACGCAACCATGTTACAATTATAGTCCAATATTTTTTATCATATTAAATAACACACATAATTATAAAGAACCGACTGAACCAATTCTTCAAATTTAGAAAGCAAATACAAATAAAGTAAGCTATAAAAGCTAGTTATGTGTTATAGTTGTGAAATGTGCTAAGTCCTTTCATTTAATACCCCACACGGTACCTATCAACGATTTTTTTTGTTTTTATTCATGATGTAATTGCCATCTAAACGGCGCCATATTGAATTAAGAGAGACGTCACATATCTAAGAACACTTGGAGTATGAATACCTAATCAACGTCACCTTAATTATATAATTTGGTCTAGGGGTTTGGAAGATATGAGGTAATAAAGAATATTACAAACATACATGAAGAACATAACCGTCCTCTGACAGTCGGGTAAATACTTTCGATCTTTTATGTATTAAAGCCTTAATTTAAGGCATGTAAGACCAAAATATAGGAGAAATTCACTTCCTGGTTACTCTATATATGCATCATAACAATGCCAGAACATGAAAATAAATATATATATATATATAATAAATATATAGGCAAGGTCACTAACTGTAAGGTCATCCCTGGTGAAAGCCTA
>JAKGSA010000356.1:0-45000 GCA_033558755.1 Philaethria dido | reverse complement strand
TCCTTTTTTTTAGGTCTATAAGATTGAGCAGAGCTTGTTTTTTTGCAATTTTATGCCCAATATTTTCCTGGCGACCTTTTTTTAGATCTCACACCTTGTTTTTGTTGACTTTGTTTTTTCGAGCTCCACATTTTCCTGGCGAGCTTTCTTTTTTTTTAGTCTCATACTTATACTTTGAAAAGTTAGGCAAGCCGGTGGGAATCGAGTTGTATGGACGCCTCGCCACTGGTAGCTATCATAAAAAAATCATCAAAAATGATATACCCAGTAAAAAGTTATGCGGTAACATGCATAAAAAAAACAAATTGGTAACTTCCTCCTTTTGTTGAAGCCGGTTAAAAATATATACAGATATATTTTATATAAATTGTTAGATATAATTGAAGTTAGCATAGAATTTGCAATTCAAGGAATGAATCACAATTTGCATATTCTTGGTATGCAAGCGGCAACTTAACTAAACGTTAGTGCCGTTGTATTCCTTTTTACTAACAATCCTAGATAACTTTGGTTCTTTGTTCTTATATTTTGTATCGTTTTTATTAACTTTTGCTTGTTGGTTGGAATATTTAAGAATAATATTTTTGATTTTGCTTTTTTTTTAACTTCACGCTGTATCCCGCATGTAACAGGGTAGACAGAGGAAACCCAGTGTTAAGACATTTAGTCCCCCACTTTCCGCCGAATTGAGGCAATGCGTGCTGAGTGGCGGAACTCAACGCCGCGCTTTGCCTTGTTACCATACCCAGCTAATGAAAATACTAAACTTTTACATTTGCTAGATTAGGAATCAAACCCACAACCTATCGCATTTACAGTCACACGCTTGTGCCTCTGCACCACAACAGGCTTTAAAAAATATAAAATATATAAAGATTTTGTGTATTTTTTTTATATTTACATAGTGTCAAGACACTCCGTTTTCCACATTCCGCCCAAGAATTTTCCTTTTTCAATTTGCATAATATAACGATAAATTTCCAGTATGAAATAAAGCAGAAATTGCCTCAACTAATAACACAATAGAGTATAATAAATACCAATATAAGAGCAAATAGGGTCCTCGCGTGTCGTTACTGACGAGAACGTCACGTTATTACCACCGTAATATTTATGTTTGATGAATTTGCATCGCCTTATCTCGATCGTGTATAATTTGGGACGGTAGTTACCTTATTTCGATTTGTATACTTTAATGTTACTATGTGTCAGTAGCGAGGCGTCCATACAAAACGGTCCCCACCGGCTTACCTTTTATAAATGACAATGAATTTTGTGGAAAAATTTGAGAGTGATTTTGTAAAAAGATATTATTTCTTTTTTTATCTTCACGCATATAGCAGGGTAGGCAGAGGGAACGTGAGAACCTAGTGTTAAGACACTCCGTTCTCTTATAACAATTTCGTTCCTCACTTTTCGCCAAATTGAGGCATTGCATGCTGAGTGGCGGAACTCAACGCCGCGCTTTGCCTTGTTACCAAATCCAGGAAATGAAAATACTAAACTTTACATTTCCTGGAGTTGGCATCGAACCCACAACCTGTCGCGTTTACAGTCGCAAACTTGCCTCAAAATTGCGTTTTTTTATTTATCTGATTTTAAAAAAAGAGGTTATCAATTCGACTCTATGTATGTCAATAAATTTTATCGCTTTTATACCAAACCCACCCATTATGATGATTCTTTTTTTATATGATAACTGGTGCTTCTAATATGGTCTCTATGTACCATATAAATTTAGTTAAGATCGGACAAGTAGTTCCTGAGTTACTCGTAATACATGCGGGATACATACTTTATAGTACTTAGCTTATATATACTTCCATAATAAATATTTATACAAAAAAATATTAAAATATATTTACAATTTTTCGCATTACAATTCCCTAAACGTATTTCATCAGAAATTTGAGTGAAAAATGTCTTAGAAAGCTTTTCCGTTAATTTGGCTCCGTTACATGGAGCTTTTAATAAAATCGCGGTGTAAAATGTCTTTGGGGTGAGCGATGTTGTTAATTAATTTCTACCACCCCGCCTTGTAATACTTCATTCAAAGGAGTGTTTAGATGTTAGAATCTGGAAATTTTATATGTATCTTTTTGTTATTACAGAAATTAAAATTTTATAAGAGGCCACTGTGAAGCCAAGTAGGAAATGATAATAGTAACTCTTTATTGTACACCCAAAGAAAAATACAGAAACACTAAGAATATATATGCACAAAAGGTGATCTCTGCCAGGTAATCTTAGGACATAGGAATTAGCAAGATAGTAATTGGGACAGGGTGTAATAATGAAGTATAAAAATACTAATATATAATAATGTTACAATCATACATACAAAACATACATATATCTATATAAAGAATTATATTATATATAAATTATTTTCACTTCACGCTGTAACCCACATATAGCAAAGCATATAGAGGGAACCTAGTGCTAAGACACTCAGTTCCCCACTTTCAAATTGAGGCATTGCGTGCTGAGTGGCGGAACTCAACGCCGCGCTTTGCCTTGTGACCAAACCCAGGAAATGCAAAATTCCATTTCCTGGAGTGTGAATCGAACCTACAACCTGTCGCGTTTACAGTCACATGGTTGTGCCTCTGCGCCACGACACGCGTCACTCTTCACTCTTAGCTCTGGTAAGGCAAAGCGCGGTACTGAATCCAGCCACTCTATTATTTAACACTCAATGTCTCTGATTAAAGCGGAAAGCGGTGAACGGAGAGTCTTAACACTATGTTCTCTCTAGGATAAAGTAAAAAAAAAATAGCATTAAATATTACAGACACTTAAAATAATTTTCTTCCTCTTTAAATACAACTAAGCATTCATTTATAACGAAGGAATAATAATAATAAAAAGTAAATATCTCGAGTTTTTCAACAATTCAGATCTGAAGCATCTTTCAAGAACCTGTCATGAAATCTTGATGTCCAATAAACAAATTTGACATTTTTATATAGAAAAGGTCCATTTTATTTATTTACTTTAAAAAAATAATAAAAGTTATACGGTTATTATTAACCGTAATAAATACTCCATAATTTAGCTCTTTTACGTAAAACTCCTGAACAGATTTAAATGAAACTTTACAGTCGTATAACGTATACTTAAGAACAATATAAAATCTATAATTTATAATGATTTAATTTTTTATTGGCAGGATTTTTATAGGCATTTATTGGCAGGCGGGAGGCAAGATTACCTATATTACTATTAACTTCAAAACATCAAAATGTAACTTAACTGCGCGTTGAGTGGCGGAATTCAACGCTGCATTCTATTAAAATCGATGGCTTAGAATTAAACGTCGTTTCAGTGCGTCATGAAGGCCTCTAAGAGGCTTAAATATCTATTATTATCTAGAATTCAACACAAAATTCATCAGAATAGATATAAAATTTACAATTGTGTGTCTATTTTCAATTTAAAGTCATATCCTGACAGTAGTGAATAAACACGCGATACATTCCTTAAATAAGTGAACATGGTGACTTGAGTGTTGACACGGATTACTAAGAATAGCATTGTATTCTATGAAATATAAGCTAAAGTTTTACTATTCCTGTCCGTCTGTTTCTAATATTACTTGTGTATCTATTTCTAAATATTTCTTACATAAATATATTTTTCTTTTATCAGCAGCCAGTTTGTTGATCAGGATGTCTCTTGACATAGGCCTCCCCCATTAACTTCCATTCCTCTCTGTTTTTAGCAATTGTTTTTAGCTTATATATACGAGTACTTCGATAATAAATATTTAAACAAAAAAATATTAAAATATATTTACAATTTTTCGCATTACAATTCCCTAAACGTATTTCATCAGAAACGATCATTTTCTCATAGTGTAACATTTCTTTTTTATCGATCAATTCATCATATTTTGTGTGTGTTCCATACAACATTGGCAAAGGGATTTGTGCTCAACTGGCACGTTCGTAACACCATATCTGAAACTGAACTTGACTGAACTATTCGAAAATAGTTTTTAGTTGACATTTAAGATAAAAGAAAACGGACTTCAAATTTAACGCACTAAGAAGTAGGATTATTATGAATAACTCCAAAACTTAATCATCTTAAATAAATTTAAATGGGAACACATCACAAGCAGTAACTATCATATAAAAAAACAATCACCAAAATTGGTTCAGTAAAAAGTTATGCGGTAACACATATAAAAAAAAATAGTCGAATTGATAATCCCCTTCCTTTATCGTAGTCGTTTGAAATAATCATATATTTGAAATCTCAAATTTGTTAATACTACTGTAGAAGGAATATCTGCACATTTCAAAGCACTCCTTAAACCAAGAGAAACATATGAAGTATATAATGAATAGACAGGGAACCGAGAAAGGGTCCGCATTATAATTGAAGATGAACAAATGGATTCGGACAGCTCCTCGCCACAAAGACGCCGGCAACATTGTACTCGTAACGCGCAAATAATGGAATTACACTTAATTTGCAACAATGCCCGTCTCCTCTGTTTCTGAATCCGACTATTTTCGACGTAAAGTGATTTATTATAGATTATACGAGTATTGTTAGAATTGATGCTGAATTTAACTGGAGAATGTGTTAGAATAAAATCAAATTTAACGCCTGTCGAGGCGCAGAGACACAAGCGTGCGACTGTAAACGCTGCAGGTTGTGGGTTCGATACCCACTCCAGGATCCAGATCCAGGACCCTTTTTCATTTCCTGGGTTTGGTAACAAGGCGGCGTTGAGTTCCGCCACTCAGCACAAAATGCCTCAATTCGGCGGAAAGTGGGGAACGGAGTGTCTTAACACTAGGTTCCCTCTGCCTACCCTGCTATATGCGGGTTATAGCGTGAAGCTATGTGTATGTATGTTAGAATAAAAATATTAAATAAATCATTTTAAAATTCCTGAGCCTTAGCAGCACAGCGTCACAGCATCTAACTGTAAACGCGAGTGATTATTGGTTCGATTCCGACTCAAGGAAATGATTATATTTAATTTATTTTTATTTACCTGCTGTGGTAAGACAAAGCGCGACATAGAGTTCCGCCACTTAACACGCG
Organism: Philaethria dido; assembly: GCA_033558755.1. Classification (NCBI taxonomy): domain Eukaryota; kingdom Metazoa; phylum Arthropoda; class Insecta; order Lepidoptera; family Nymphalidae; genus Philaethria; species Philaethria dido. Next base: position 39,936 of record JAKGSA010000356.1, on the reverse strand, counting down.
ATAGAGCAAAATAACTTGGCACAAGGTTCACTTTGACTACCTTGCAATGCGAAATAAATCTTGAAGCTGCTATTTTATGGTGCCATAACCTCAAAAAAAAAAAACCGAAATGTTATTCCTATGTGTTTGTTGTCCATCCGTTCCGTCGTTTGTCTTTCTGTCTAGACCTTCTTTATCAGGAAAACGTATCAAGCTAAATTTTGTCTCAAATACTAACGTTTACAGACTTTTGGAGTAGATTATATCTTATTATATTTATATTTTCAAAAGGGCTTTTATTATTATCACATTTTTACTATCACCTCTCAGCAAAACAACCTTCCAAGCCAGTAGTCGCTTCCTGTCGATAACATTTATAATTTGATATTTATTGACGATTCTAAAGTTCATACGAAAACATTTTTAATATACAATTTCCTTTATTTGTATTTGAAGTTTTATCGCTTTTGGGTTCTCATAAATAACGCAAAATAGCTATCGTTAGATAACAAATTTCAAGGTTTTGCAACTTTATAAATAAATATATTCACAATTAAAATATCCTTTATTACAAGGGGGTTTTAATAAGCGCTTTTGAATCGCCAATTAACACAAAGTCAGTACAAATACAAATACAAATATTCTTTATTGCACACAAATAAACAAATAACATAGAAGTAGTAATAGCGTACAATAAGGCGGCCTTATCGCTTAAAGCGATCTCTTCCAGGCAACCTTTGGATATTGGATATTGGTCAGTATAATCAGTTCTATAAAAAGTTACCACTGGCACGGACGTCAGACGATCAGACTGCTGACAAGAGTCGAAAAACTTAACAGTTGCTCTTTTCAAATATAATTTGTATGTATAAAACGCTTCCATTACTGAGTGACTGATAGACAAATTATAGCCAAAACGGCTGGCCATAGATAGATGAAATTTTGCATGTAAGTTTCTTGGAGAATGTGTGCTTCTCTAGCACTAAGAGAAGATATCTCAAAATTCCTGCGAAAACGCAAACGAAGTCGTTGGATACAACAAGTTTTACAATAGAATAACAAAGCATTAACTTCACAAGTGAATATCAACAGTATTTAATTCTAAATTGATTCTAAAATTCAATCATCGTACCTCTAAAGAAGCGTAAAATAATCACTTTACATTCATAGAGTCAGTGTAATCCGAACGATCTGGTACAAAGTTTGTGTCTGTTTCCCGAATTTCAAAGGAGATTTATCCTCGTCATCTTCGTTAAACATTAACGACCAATCATTCGCGTGTAATTAAACTTTCGCATTGAAGTAATAAATTCAGCAGCTTCTGCTAATATTTTCAGTATGAGTTTTGAATGTATTTTACGGTTGTTTTAGCGTTGTAAGATGGTAAAGTAAAGATGCTGAAGATAGCGCGTATTTACTTTTGTTATTAATTTCCTTTTCTCTATATCTTTATTAATCTTAATAATCTTTTTTTGGCACATGCCAAGTATAGTACCAGTGGCAAGGGGTGAAAATTTTAGTTAGGCAAGCCGGTAAATAAAAGGAAGCCGATGTACATTTAGGAAAGCCGGTATATATATTTAGGGAAGCCGGTAATTTTTAGGGAAGCCGATATATTTACGAAAATCGGTATGGAATGTCAAGGTATTTCATAATTTCACTATACCATTTTGGCAATGACCTTTTTTTTAGGTTTATAAGATGTCAGAGCTTGTTTTTTTGGAATTTTATGCCCAATATTTTCCTGAAACTTTGAAAAGTTAGGCAAACCGGTGGGAATCGAGTTGTATAGACGCCTCGCCACTGCAGTAACCTACATACCAACTTTCAGTTTTGGCTTCAGGAATATCTAGGAGGTCTAGTAGTTAATGCTCCATTTCTAAAGGAACGACAAAACGGGGCTCGTGGTTAGCTGTGAGCGTCAACTACTACTTTATAATTATAATATGTGATTCTGCTGGAAAAAGTACATCATTGAATTTCAAACACAGAATGTATATAATCAGCGAAAAATTAAGCACGAAATATGTTATCGATTTTATTGTTTCGGCTTATCCATGTAGAGTGCAGTAAAAAAATTCATACAAACATAGCTTCACGCTGTATCCCGCATATAGCAGGGTAGGCAGAAGGAAGTGTTAAGACACAAACAAACTTTGATTATTACTTTGGTGAATGATTATGATTGAGTCATTTTAATTTTTAAAAGACAAAGCGCGGCGTAGACTACTTAATTCAACACACAATGTCTCTATTTCCGATGGAAAGTGGAATAGAATCTTAACACTAACAACTCTACTCTACTCTCCCAAACTACTCTACTACTGCTACACAGGAAAAGCGTGGAGCTGTAAAAAAATTAGCAATGTAAAACATTGGAGGCATCGGTGGTCAGTGAATTAATACGGTCCACCGCTCAAATGCAATTACGTTCGCACAATACATGCTGATGGAGGTATCACCGGCTGTTGTGTCTAATCTACTGTGGAATGGCATCGATTGTGAAATTGTTGTAGTTTTTTTAAAGTTATACTACCTATTGTTGGGCCATGTGTTTGACTTTACACTTGGTAGTTGTTGGTTCGGACCCAGTTGTTTATATTAAAGAAAAATAGCTTCAAGGTTAATTCCGCATAGCAGGGTGGTCTAAGAAAACCTAACTAAGTTTGCGGGGAAAAGACTACAAGGTAAAAGATAGTCCTTTGCCTGCTTTCGAGCTGAATTCGAGGCATTACGTGTTAATTAGCGGTACTCAATGGCAATTTGTGTTACTTGAACGGGAAAATAATGATTCCCCTGAATGGGTATCGGAGCCGCCAAATGGTACATCACACACCTAGTACCAAAAAACATGCTTAGAATACGTATGAAAAATTGAACGTAGCATAATTTAAACTCACGCGTTCTGATTAACGCGTTTCGCCCTAGCATAAAAAAAGTTATAAAAAGCGAATAAATAATCGACGAAACTCGACCGTATAGCTTATTACAACGCTTGGATAAAGACAAGAGACGCGGGTTTGAAACCTGCTAAGTTCAAAATTTATACATTTTCTAAAAATATTTGCCTTCAATTTGGCGGAAAGTGGGGAACGGAAATCTTAAGAGAACGGAGTGTCTTAATACTAGGATCTCAGGTTCTCTGCCACCCTGCTATGTGCAAAAAATACTTCCACCACCTGAAAAAGAGACACTATTATCTTCCTATAACATCTTTATTTCTAGTATCAGTGCGATATGAACTAGTTCCATTGTGCTGTCAGAGCTTTCTCTTTCCAATGAATGCGGTATTCCAGATAAGATAGTCCATACAATGTACTCGATATCTGTTATTGTGTACGCTTTGTAAACGTACTGTTATTGTTCCATATATGTCCATGTCTATCATAGTATGGGAATAATGGATTCCAAATTATAAATGGTTTTATTGATTTTTATATTGTAGTTGGCTATTTCGGTAGAAAGACAAAACGCGGTGTTAAGTCTCGCTAATTACCACGTAATGTCCCAAATTCGGGGGAACAAAATGTCTTGACACTAAGTCCTCTCTGGCTTGTTATGTAGGATAAAGTATGAAATAGTTTTTTTTTCATTTTTGGAAATGGTGAACAATTTTTGGTAAATGATTTATTTTAGATAAGATGCACGACGTCGTGACTACTTAATGAGTTACCCTTGGTATTAGCATGGTATTGGCTTCCACCACCTAATATACAACGTCAAGAAAATAAGAAGAAAACAGAGTGCCTTAACACTAGAAATCCTAAGATATATCCAAAAAATGGAATTAAAAACCATTTTATAACAATCGCATCGTATCAAAATGCTATCAAAAGTATCGCTAACGCTGCCCAATATAAATGGTAATTTACACAGCTTTAATGTGGCAATACGAGTAGATAGGAACAAAGCGCGGGGTAGCGTGTGTTGCACAGATAAGTCTCGTGCAAACAGCGCCCGCAAATATTGACGACTCGCTCAAACAAACTGTCTGCCAGCACCAACTATCCACTGATATTTATGACATTCCTTTAGGATTTCAGCTTTTATTGGTGTATCAACAAGTTCTGCTGGTGGATATTTTGAAATGTATTCACGGTAGCTTGTGAATTGTCTTGTGTATTGTTCATATTATGAATTATAACTACAGCTGTAAGGTTTCTTACATATAGCGAAATAGTCAGGAAAAACAGTGCCAAAACACTACGTTCTCGACTTTAGACTTGAAATCATCACATAGCGTAAGATTCTTTTGGGATTTTAGCTTTTATTGGTAGGTATATCGACAAGTTCTGCTAGTGGGTATTATTGAATTGCATTTTAAAATGCATACGTTGCGCATAGATATTTTTCTTGTGTATTATTCATATTATAAATTACATATTATTGATAATTCGTTTAATAACGAATCGTCTTATCACCAAGTTCTCAGGTTCCCTCAGCTTACCCTGCTATATGCGGGATACAGCGTGAAGCTAAAACAAAAATACAAAAAAAATAAGGACAAAGCGCAGCGTTAAATTCCGCCACTTTACAGACAATGCCTTTAAATTGGGGGAAAAGTTTAATAATACTTGAACATAGCTGGATTTTAACTCAATGGTTCTATATGAAGTAAATTATGTGCTTAACTTTCTTGAACTCTTGAAATGAAAATCTATTTTACCAATTATATTACGAACATATGGTTATATAAACTGCTAGAGGCATTAGCTCGGACAGTGGAGGCGAGCGTTAATGCGTATTTTGAAGGGACCCCTATGCCTACATGGTGGGGTCTCAAGTCCCAAGTACTGCTTCGAACTCCTCCCTATAATGCAATAGACCCGACAATTTTATAGTGAATTCATGAAGGCACCTAGGGATTCATCTTTATAGCTAATTAATATAATATTGTATTTAATGTAAGTTATTCCTCATAGAATTTTATGAGCACTTTAGACACGGTTTTATTACTAGTTAAGTTTTATACTCAAAATTCATATTGTAAAATGAAGCTTTTTATAGCACTATCAATTTTTATTACTTATAAAATAATTTCAATACTGTCTTTCTTTGCATCAAGTATAGAAAACTTTGAAATAATGCAATGTAAATACGAATAATAAGTTCTACAGTCACGTCTGTCTTTTTTTTTTTTTTTATTGATAACGGACGGCAAATGAGCAGAAGGACCACCTGATGGTAAGTGGTTACCTTCGCCCATAGACATCTACAACACCAGAGATGTTGTAAATGCGTTGCCAACCTAGAGGATACTGATGGAAGGGGGGACAATGTAGTAGTCCACTATCAGAACCACCACATTTTGGGGAAAGGATGGGTGGGAAAGTGGAAAATCTGGCTTACATGCCATCGAACCGGAACACATCATTAGATATTTGGCGGTTCGTCTTTGACATGATAGTGGTCGCGAGCCAGACGGAGGACGAACCTCCTACCACCTAACAAAGTCTAAGTCAAATAGATTTTTACAGGTTTACTTTTATTCCCACATAGTAGATTAGTCAAAGCGAATCTGTTGTCAAGATACTCCGTTGTCTATTTTTTGTCCGAAATGGGAACATTGCGTATTGCGTAGTGGGACTCAATAGCAGGTACACACAACCTATGTCTTTTACAGTCAGACAGTGTTCATTACTCTAGATTTCTCTTATTAGATAGAGAGATCTATTATTTCCTTTACCACTTTTTGGATTTTTTTTAAATATAATTATTTCCATGGAAACCGAACTGGTATTCATCATCAAAAGTTACACTACCCAAATATGTTATGAAGTGGTTGACTATATAATTATCAATAATAACGAAATGGCGGCGTACGATGGATAACAATGTAAACGAAATATGATGCCAAAGCGTGTCAGATTACATCTATAGATGTATAATAACTGAAATATTGAATATATTTTCAAAGACAAGTATTAGAAGCCACCTTTGATTTTGATTGATTGGATTTAATATGGTGTTTATATTTTAGTCTAAAAATCTTTTCATTTTGACATCCACATTAGATGGAACGTAAAAATATGTAAATGTTCTTTTTGTTGCGGCAGCTCTTTTGGATTAATACCAATATTTATTACATATAACTACCCTTGTCATCAGAACTAACGGTGTAATCCGAATTCAGCTTAATCAGCTGGAAAGTGGGTCAAATGGCAATTGCATCATTTAATGAAATTTGGTGAAAACTTGAAAGTTAAATTTGACCCAAACTCACGAGCGCGGCAAGATAAATAAATACTTGAACATCAAATATATAAATACACCGAGCAGAATCAAACCTAAAATAATCAATTGGCCGAACTAGTCTCTATATAGAACGTTAGCAACAGAATTTAAATAAAAATTGATCTTTTCATGCCACTTTGCTCGTGACACGAAGAGCTTTAAATATGAAAAGCGCGAAGGGCCCTTCAGCGATGCTATCTGATACCCAAAGCTTTCTAAAGCAGGTGTTATGTATTTTACTATACTGTACGGATTTACCGAAAAGCGCAGAAACCTTTTACCGCTATAGTTATGGGTTCGAATGTAAATAATGAAAAAAGGTTCTTAAGTGGAAAGAGCTTATACGGTTTGAAATACACTTAGAGTGGATTGATGATGACCATATATGGATATGTTTTTGGTTTTTACGGTAATCGATTGAGTTTCAGGTAAGACAATTACGAGTTAGGTTTACCTTAAATATCTAGACCAAAAAAGCTCTTTTTATGGTTCCTCTGTCATTTATCATGAAACAATTTTGGATATTATCGCTTACTTTTTTTTTTAATCTTTAAATTAATTTTCAATTGTAAGAGGTTAGGGTAAATAAAACGGTCATTCGGTTTTATAAATTAATTTTATTTCACCGAAAAGAAAAAGTATTCAAAGAGACTGCTTTTCGACTCGTAAGTTCTAACACGTAAAGAACTCATTATGAGTGGCGGCAACCATTTTATAGTAAAAGTCAAAAGACATACTAATTATAAAAGATTCGTTTTTGTATAATAATTAATTGACAATATATAAAACAACTTGATAATTTAACAAGTCAGTTGACCAACTAAAATCAATTGATATTCCAACATCAATAGAGATAAGATATAATATATAATATTTTGTTAGGTGGTAGGAAGTTCTCCTCCGACTGGCTCGCGACCACTATCATGTCAAAGACGAACCGCCAAATATCTTATGATGTGTTCCGGTTCGATGGCATGTAAGCCAGATTTTCCCCTTTCCCACCCATCCTTTCCCCAAAATGTGGTGGTTCTGATAGTGGACTACTACATTGTCCCCCCTTCCATCAGTATCCTCTAGGTTGGCAACGCATCTACAACATCTCTGGTGTTGTAGATGTCTATGGGCGAAGGTAACCACTTACCATCAGGTGGTCCTTCTGCTCGTTTGCCGTCCGTTATCAATAAAAAAAAAAAAATATACAATTCCATATAGTCAGTCAATCAGTCAGTCACTTTTTAACCGCACATACAACAACAATACTAAACATTTCCAAACGACAAAACATTTCATTAAACAAAAGAAAAATCAATACCCTTTCTAAATATCTATACAACGAATTGAATATGAAATTTTATACAAAACCAAAGGAGCACGAAATTATATGTCCATTCCTGAATAATAATGTTCACATAAACGACGCAGATATTGAAACATTCACGCTACACCGACTACGGTAATTGGCAACTGGCTCCTAGTGGCGTGTATCGGCCGCTAAATGTGGAGCTTTCCAAGTAAAAAACAAAAGCTCGCTGGACTGGACTCTACTTTGTAGGGATGTGGAGTTATTATGATTTTTTTTTATTGTTTTATATGGGAAATGATTGAAGCTGTGTTTTTGTTATTGAATTCACTTTTATCTATTTGTCTATAGATATGAAGCCTCCGTAGCGATTTAGAACAGCGTCTAACTCAAAACTTGATTATTGTTGATCGATTCGTATTTCGCAGAATGATTATATTTAATTTATTTTCATTATTCCGTCTCTAGTAAGGTGAAGTGGCGTTGAGTTACGTTATTTAAGACGCAATGTCACGATTTTAGGCGGAAAGGCGAAGTGGCGAATCAAATGTCTTAACACTAGATTCTCTAAGTACCTTGCTATGCAGAACAAAAGTGTGAAGCTGCAACAAAATATATTTTGTCTGAAAATCATCAAAACATGAAACAGTTCATGTATTTTCTCTTTTAGTAATAAAGGTAGAGTCAACTGATAAATTCGAATAAAGATGACTATTAAATTACTGCGTTAGTAAATCGTAATTAAACGTTTACATTGAGTTTGCTTAGACAGAGAAAATGTATATATATATATATATATAATATTATTATTAAACAAATTTCATATTAGTATATATATATATATATATATATATATATATATATATATATATATATATATATATATAGTAAGAAAATTTGTTTTTTATATTGTCAATATCGACCAAAGTAAAATTCAAACCTAAACCATTACATATTACTGCATACTGTGACAACGCAATATTTTTCAGCATATCCGAAAATTTCACCAATTTAACACGTATTTCATTTTATTTCCTTTCATTAACGTAGATATGTCCGAATTTAAAGGATATTCGACAGTTTACGCAACAGTTACTGTGTAATTGGCGAGCGGCGTGATCAGGATGACTACGAGCACGGTAAGCGCTTCGGACACTGTTCATTAAAACGGTTTGGAGTAAATTTGTTTATTAGATTTATTTTACTGTTGGTGAAATAAATTGATATGAGTTTTAACCGTGGCCGTACAATCGTAGCGCAGTGGAACAGCGATTGGTTATCACGCTGTATCCTGCATATAGCAGTGTAGGCAGAGGTAACCTGAGGACCTAGTGTTAAGAGACTCCGTTCTCTTACAACAATTTTGTTCCCCATTTCCCGCCTAATTGAGGCATTGCATTCACACACTACTAAATATGTTTTTTGGTTGTAAGTTATATTCGTACTCGAGGGAACGAATGTATTTTTTTTTATTTCTCCGCTCAGATAAGACAAGGCGCGGCGTTGAGTTCCGCCACTTAATACACAATGTCTCTAATATGGACTGCCCTATATATGAATGACCAATGCTTCCATATTCAATGAGCACGGCATTAAAAAGCATTAATCATGTATAGTTCATACCCGCATACTAAAGTTTGGTCATATCTCGACGAAGTTATGACCTCCAGGGAACGTGTTGTTGTCCAAGGTAAGGTAGAAGACACACTACGCGAAGAAAGTTTCCAATGCGTTTAACTAATCCAATGAAGTCGCTAGTTGATAACCGTATACACGAGTTTACCATGTTCCAATTCCAACAGGGAAAGATGGTGCGACATCATATGGCGAGCTATACTTGTACCCCAAAAATGATGACTCCGACCTCTATCAAGAGGATAAAGAGGTATAATATCTATATATTAATACGTGAAGCAAAAACTTTGACGAAGGAGCATGAAACTTTGCACACTTATAGTTTATATAGCGAAGGAGTGCAGAATGATATCTTTTTAAAATAATGCATAAAAAATATATAAAATTAAAAAAAATAATTGTTACACACACTATCATGGTTTGACATCCATGTCTATATAAAGTGGCATGTATACATACGTTGCTAGGACGCGTTATTAACGCGTCAACGTGGACACTAGTTTATAAAGATGTAGCTACAATTTAATACCGGAGAAACTACGAAAAGCTTATACAACTAAATTTAAACCAAGCAAGAGTAAAAAGCAAAATATTAGTTATATTTCATATTATATATTCATACATAACGCATCTAAAAGCCATTTGCATTTAAAAGTAGCCCGAGGAAACTGAACATAGTGTTTTTCAAAGGATATACACATGATGCTAGAGCCACGTTAAACCAACTCATTAAATTTCACTTCTTCATAATTCTGAGTGAATTGCGAGTTTTGTGAGGGTATGTTTAAATATTATATATACATTTATAATATACGTTAAAACAACTGTCGTGGCGCAGAGGCACAACCGTGCGACAGTAAACGCGACAGGTTGTGAGTTCGTTTCCCACTCCAGGAAATGGAATTTTTCATTTCCTGGGTTTGGTAACAAGGTAAAGCGCGGCGTTGAATTCCGCCACTCAGCACGCAATGCCTCAATTCGGCGGAAAGTGGAGAACGGAGTGTCTTAACACTAGGTTCCCTCTGCCTACCCTGCTATATGCGGGATACAGCATGACGCTATATATGTGTATATATGCGTTAAGGCAAATATTGATATATTTCATCGTGGAATAATATCTTTGTGGTAAAAATAGCTCAAAATGTCATATGGAAAAAAATAACTATTGAATATGTTTTTAGAAGTCATTGTGCCGCAGTAAGCATCGTTTGACTGCAAATACGATGGCTAGTGGGTTCGATTCTCTCTTGAAGGCATAATTATCTTTATAAGGCCGGATATGGACTCAGTCTTATCAGGGCTTAGCGGAAACACACTGTCTCGTTTATTACTTGTCAAATTCCGGAAAGCGATGAAAGAAGACTCTTGACATTTTAGTTTCCTCTTTTCTTTTGATGGCTGCACATTGTTGAAAAGAATTTCATTTTTATTTTATTCAACAAACTTAATACTAATTAAATGTTTATTTTATTAAAAAAAATCTTTTCGCCTTGACATCTCAAAGTGCGGAGGGTTGAGTTCCGCCACTCAGCACGCAATGCCTCAATTCGGCGGAAAGTGGAGAACGGAGTGTCTTAACACTAGGTTCCCTCTGCCTACCCTGCTATATAAGTGAGATACAGGTGAAGCTATGTACGTTTGTATGCCTTAACATCTCTATGCCCTCTTGGATTTCGCCCTCCCTGGTCCAAACGAACCTAACTTCAGATTAGAATCAACAAGTGACTTCTAAAAAGCAATAATATCTCTAAGTGTTAAGAATAATAGCCATTAGTGACTAATTACATGAAGGACGTCATGAACGGTGAGTGGACTCTTTACGAGAGGGCCTTGTGGTTAATTTATTACTTTATGACTAAGTCAAAACTTTTACTATCTACCCTCTTGTTGTCTTAATAGAAGATCTGTCATTAAGAATAATAAGGTATCCATAAAAAAAAAAAAGCTAAGAGTTTTATTTGCTAAATAAATCTATTCTTTCGTATAATTTGAGTATTTAACTATATATTGTCCTGTACCTGTCGTGGCGCACAGGCACAAGCGTGCGACTGTAAACGAAACAGGTTGTAGGTTCCATTCCCACTCGTGTCTTTTCAATTTTTTCTTGAGGAATGGAGGGTGCCCCCTCCAAAAAACTCCTGTTAAAAGAGAAATTCTGGAAAACACGGTTCATCTGATTTTAGAATTTTGATAAAATATCACGAAAAGTATTTTATGTTTTTAATCAAAAACAAAGCAATAACATAAAATGGAGTTGTCTCGCTTTCAAAATCAACGGCTCAATTAATCTTATAAAGAAATTTCATACTTATATTACTTCAAAGACTAAAGTTATGGAAAAACTATGCATTAGAAATTTTCAATCGAAATATTTTCTAACAAAATACTCGAATTTTCAGTTCTCATAGAACTTATGATTCATAAAGAAAAATATCGCAATGTAGTACAAATTGCAGCAATCCTCGCGAGAATCACTCGTGGAAGCATTTTGCACAGTGCGAGGAATTATGTAACATACTTTATAATAATAACGAAACAAGTACTATACAGAAAGTTTACAGAAAATCCTAATATTTTTAACTGACTTCCAAAAAAAAGAGAAGGTCGCCTCTATTTTTTGTCCTGCCACATAACTTTTTACTGAGTGAACCAATTTTGATGATTCTCTTTTTATGTGATAGCTAGTGTTTCTAATGTAGTCCCATTTAAATTTTGTTAAGATACAATAAGTTATTAGTAAATTTTTGGTGGTAGGAGGTTCGTCCTCCGTCTGGCTCGCGACCACTATCATGTCAAAGACGAACCGCCAAATATCTTATGATGTGTTCCGGTTCGATGGCATGTAAGCCAGGTTTTCCCCTCTCCCACCTATCCTTTCCCCAAAATGTGGTAGTTCCGATAGCGGACTACTGCATTGTCCTCCCCTTCCATCTATATCCTCTAGGTTGGCAACGCATACAACATCTCTGGTGTTGTAGAGGTTCATGGGCGAAGGTAACCACTTACCATCAGGTGGTCCTTCTGCTCGTTTGCCATCCTTTATCCATAAAAAAAAAAAAAAAAAAAGTAGTTTATGAGTTATTCGTAATAATTTTACTTATAAGTGCATTTTATAAATTTGGTAAAATGTTAATTGTTATAAATGCCTAAATTTGTAAGAATGGTGAGATGTTGTTAGTCAAAAACTACTCAATTTTTATTGATGAAACTTTATAGTAATATAGAATAAGATATGGGCTACAATTCATAGACATTTTGTGGCCACATAATAATAAGTATTTAATAATAAATACATACATAGCTTCACGCTGTATCCCGCATATAGCAGGGTAGGCAGAGGGAACCTAGTGTTAAGACACTGCATTCCCCACTTTCCGCCGAATTGAGGCATTGCGTGCTGAGTGGCGGAACTCACCGCCGCATTTTGCCTTGTTACTAAACCCAGGAAATGAAAATTTCCATTTCCTGGAATGGGAATCGAACCCACAACCTGTCGCGTTTACAGTCGCACGCTTTATTATGTTAATACGCGATAGAATAACTTTGAATTCTTTTTTGTAAAAACTATGCGGAGTAAGAGAACTAAGTCGTAAGAAACTTGGCACAGTTAACGTAAACGAGGATATAGGCAAGAAGTGCAGAAACCCAGTATCTATTGTAATAATAATATAGAAATAAAAATAGATTTTATTCCCACTCTAGAAAATGAAGTATTCATTTTATGGGTTTGGTAACAAGGCAAAGCGCGGCGTTGAGTTCCGCCACTCAGCACGCAATGCCTCAATCTGGCGGAAAGTGGGAAACGGAATTGTTGAAAGAGATCGGAGTGTCTTAACACTAGGTTCTCAGGTTCCTTCTGCCTACCCTGCTATATGCGGGATACAGCGTGAAGTTAAAAAAAAAGAAAAAAAATAAAAATAGCTAAGGTAACGTGTATTTTCATATCAATGAGAATGCTAGTTAATCTTAATAACATGTCAGTTTACATATTTAGTACGAAAATTTAAAAAATGACATCACAAATTTCCTTAGACAAGCGAAGTCTTACGCTTGTTAATTTGGAATCCGGGACGCACCTCCGGGGAAATAATGTAAAACCAACTTTTGTCAGTGTTTTATTATATAGCAGTACATATTTTCACAACACCTCTCACTGGGTCTGAAAGAAAATATTTTAAGGAATCATTCTTGGCTATTCTTTTGGTCTTTTTAATCAAATTAAAAAAAAAAAGGACTGTCGTGACGCAGGCAGACACGAACGTACGACCTGTAAACGCGACAGGTTAGAGTCCACTCCCACTCTAGGAAATGTAAAAGTTTAGTATTTTCATTTCCTGAGTTTGCAGAATAAGGCAAAAAGCGCGGCACCCGCCACTCAGCACGCAATGCATCAATTCGACGGAAAGTGAGAACGGAGTGTCTTACACTCGGTTCTCAGGTTCCTTCTGCCACCCTATGCGGGATACAGCGTGAAACTAAAAAAATAATAATAATAGACTCTGGATTCACAAAGGAGTGTCTTCTAATTTGACTGTATTTTGTTATGTGTGTTACTGCAAAACTTTACTGGATGAACCAATTTTGATATATTTTTTTATATGATAGCTAGTTTGCTTAAAAAGTAAAAAATGTGGTCCTACTTAAATTAAATTTAGATCTGGAAGAGAAGCTTTTGATTTGCCCATGATAATTTCATGTTTTAGTGCATTTTTATTTAAAATTGATTTTCTTTTCGTTAAAATTAACTCAATTTAATTACAATTTTTATTTTATTATTTCAGTTTTTTTTTTTTATGGATACCGGATGGCAAACGAGCAGAAGGACTGCCTGAGGTGGTGGTTACCTTCGCCCATGAACATCTACAACACTAGAGATGTACTGTGATGGCGCTACAACCCAGAGGATACAGATGGAAAGGTGCAGGATAATGTAGTAGTCCGCTATCGGAACCACCATATTTTGGGGAAAGGATGGTGGGAAAGTGGAAAACTCCCGGCTTACATGCCATCGAACTGAACACATCATAAGATATTTATGGTTCGTCTTTGACATGATAGTGGTCGTGAGCCGACGGAGTGACGAACCTCCTACCACCAAACAAAAAAGTTGTTATATAATTACTATTTATTATTATTATTTTTTTGTTTTAAATATTATTATTGCATGTGGTGCTAACCTATAACTAATTGTACAATTGGGTGTTATTTTATGAATTATTGTAAAATATTATAATGTATTAATTGTAACAAATTGTTGGCTAGCTCTTAATAAATAAATAAAATAAATAAATAAAATAAAATAAAATAAAATAAAATTTTAATTCTAATAGTTATTATGAAGATATTAAATGTTATGGCTTATTTTCTCGTTCCTTTCAAAAGTAAATTTAAGTTTTATCCTAAGTCCCAATTGTTAGATCGTCGAATAAAAGGGAAACACTATTAATTAACATTGACACTATTGTTCTGAACTGTACAACGGTCGATACATAAGTGAATCTTTCCTTGCAAATCCGTACGTAGAAACGTCACTTGTCAGTCGAATATATAAAAAAAAGAGGTAGATGATAAATTGAATACAAATATCTTATGATGTGTTCCTTCCGGGTCTGATGGCATGTGCTTTGTGGTTTTCCCTTTCCCACCCATCCTTTCCCCAAAATGTGGTGGTTCCGATAGCGGACTACTACATTATCCTCCCTTTTCCATCTGTATCCTCTAGGGTTGGCAACGCATCTAGCACATCTCTTGTGTTGTAGATGTTCATGGGCGAAGGCAACCACCTCTACCATCAGGCGGTCCTTCTGCTCGTTTGCCATCCGGTGATCCATAAGTAAAAAAAAAAAAAAAAAAATTGAATAATCTAATAGCATGTTTATAATAGACTACCTATAGTCTTATAATCTATATATAGCTGCTCATAATGATGGTTTTTTATTTTAGCCTCTAGTGTAGTCCCTGCTATGTAGAATAAAAAAAAAGCGAAAAAGTTACATCCCTTAGCTTTATTGAATCCTTCTTCATATAAAGCAATAAATGTTGGGAAAAGACTTCATGTAAAAGTCATGCCACTTTCGTAAAATAATACGCGCAGCTTAAAGCTCTCTGTAAGGTTTTGTAAGTAAAAAGTTTACTCATCTTACTCGCAAATTAAGAAATGTTCAGATGTACTGGAAAAATAATGATATTTTGATGATAATTTCTTATATGTCAAGTTTTTTAGAAAGTCTTTTTGAAACGCAGCCAAATTGGAAAGTGTACTATCCATAGTCATCGTGACACATTGTGAGAACATTTGACTGTAAACAAGATAATTTATGGGTTAAAAACAGAGCGTTTGGTAACTAGGCAAAGCGCGGCGTTGAGTTCCGCCACTCAACACGCAATGCCTCAATTTGGCGGAAAGTGGGGAACGGAATTGTTATAAGGGAACGGAGTGTCTTAACACTAGGTTCTCAGGTTCCCTCTGCCTACCCTGCTATATGTGGGATACAGCGTGAAGTTAAAAAAATAAACAGAGCGCAACCTTGAGTTCCTTCACTCAAGACGCAATTTTTGAAATTTAGTGGAGAGAGGCGTGTTTTGAGACTGATTTCCTTGCTATACGGAATAAAGCGTGAAGCTACTGTTTTGCTTTCTTGTCCTTTTAGGTAAAAGTGATTAACTAATTATATTCATATATAGTTACTTTTTGTTAAGATTTACCTCAGGTCGTTATTATACTATTTACGGCGTATTTGATATGTAACTACTTATAATTGCCTACTTTATTAATTATTCAGAAATAATGAGAATTGCCCTCACATTATATGTCCGTTAAGTTAACAATTACATGTTGGGATACAAAGTTATAATTAAATGTTTTTTTTATAATATTGTATTTAAAATATTTTCATTCTCCGCTCTAGTAAATAAAGGTAAAGTTGCGCCATTCAACACGTATTGTTTCAATCTCGGGTGAAAAGTTGAGAACACAGTGTCTCACACTAGGTTTCTCTCTACCTTGGTATGCGTAATAAAACTGCAATAACTACAAAGAACAAAAAACTGACTGAACCAATTCTTCAAATATAGAAAGCATTTATAAATAGTGTAAGCTATAAAAGATAATTATTTGTTATATATTTGAAATGTGCTAATTAAGTCCTTTCATTTGACACCCCACACGGTATCAACGATTTTTTGTTTTTATTCATGACGTAATTGCCTCTGGAGGGCGCCATAATGAATTAAAAGTGACATCACATATCTAAGAACACTTGGAGTATCAATACCTATATATCGTCACCTTAATTATATAATTCGGTCCAGAGGTTTGGAAGATAATAAAGAATATTACAAACACATGATACGCGCGAAAAACATAGCCCTCCTCTAACAGTCGGGTAAAAAAAAGCTTATTAAGGATCTTAGAATCGAACTTACACTTTCCTAGCAAAATAAAGCCTGTCACTGAGCCATCATGAATAAAATTATATACACAATTATCATTTAACTTGATGAAATTATACAGAATCCATTACAAAGATAATGAAGGTGTATTTTAAGCTAATTTTATTAACGTCAGTATAAATTACTTCCAGTCTTATTTAAATTAAGTAAATTACTCATTTTATATATTAATGTTTCTAAGAGTCTCTTTTAATGAGGAAAAATAGAAAATAGTAAAAAGGTTTTGCATAAAAGCTTGGTAATTAGCTCGTTTGTCAGTGTTGCCATTGTGGCGCTGTTCAAAAATATTTGACTATTTGCAATTGCTGTAAACTAAATGTATTTATATATGTATCTTTAAATTTATGAATATGTCTTTCTATTTATGTATGTATATATAAAGCGAGTACACCGATTTTACTATTCCCACACCTAAAGGTTGCCTGACAGAGATCGCTTACAGCGATAAGGCCACCTGCTGTACATTTATATTTTACTTATGTTTCGTTTTGTTATCTATATTATTGGTGTATAATAAAGCATATTATTATTATTATTCAATTGTTGAAAGAGAATGGAGTGTCTTATCACTAGGTTCTCAGGTTCCCTCTGCCTACCCTGCTATATGCGGGATACAGCGTGAAGCTTAAAAAGTTTATTCAATTTTTTGAAAAAAACCAAAGAAATGTAGGGGTATATTAATTTTATAGGTTAGGAGTTAGTTCTAATACTACTAAAGGCAGACTACCATTGACACTAACCATTCGTTTATTTCGGTCTTATCACTAATAATAATTTATCTGTCTATCCCGTTATCTTCATCGTTATTTTATGAGGAGAATTTTTTTTATTGTGTATTGTATTCTACAATGAAGCACTTTCACTTGACACCCATATTGGGTCAATTTTTATAAATTTTATCCGCCATTTTGTTGCGGCGGCCATTTTACATTATAATCAGTACTAATGACGAAAGTGAAATCCAAGATTTATTACCCACTAACAAATGAACACAAGTCAACAAACAAACAGCCAAGAAAACAAAATCTTGTGAAAAACGAAAGTTATTAAATAGCTGTGTTATTTATAAGTAGATAATAAATTATAACGCTTGATAAAATTATCTACAGCACTTACTTTGAAGATGAGTATCTCTTGTCTCTTTAAGATAACTTAACATTGCCATCAGATTTTTTATATTAACCGATTTCAAAAAAGGAGGTCTTAATCGACCATATTTTTTATCTGTTACCGCATAACTTTTTACTGGGGCAACTAATTTCGATGATTTGTTTACATGATAGCTAGATGATGTGGTCTCGTTTAAATTTAGTTGCGATCTGAGGTGTTTTTGAGTTATTCGTAATAATTTTACTTTTGAGTGCATTTCATTTGAATGATATTGTCTCCTTGTTTCTCTCTCTATATGCACCTCTCACTTACTATCTTTTTATGAACACTTAATTCAATCTAGTCACAACAAGGCACTAAATAAACGGATTACTTTGCCAGTGTTAGTAAATTGTACGCTCCTTGTAATGTGATGGTAGTGCTTAAATTATAATATTATATAAACTAGATGTATCTTACGACTTCTGTTATAAAACGTAAAATCTCATTTTTCTCCGTTTTCGTTGAAATTTTCTTTCTTAGTGTTCCCGTATACTCCTCAAAGAGGTTATATGCTATATATCAGCTTTCTATGACCAATAGATTACCCTGTATGTTGTCTGTCAGTCACTAAAATTCAAGAGATTGGGTTCTAAGTGGCGCACTCACTCAACTCACTCAACGCTGCGCTCTGTCTTACCAGAGCGAGGAAATAAAAACAATTTAAATATGTATCTATGTAAATATTAATACATGAAGCAAAACCTTTGTACCCCTTTATACGAAAATTACGCAGACGAAGGAGCATGAATCTAGGCACATTCATAAGAGTGCAGAATGATAATATCTTTTTAAAATAATGCATAAAAAATATCCTACATTAATAAAATATACGTTACAAACACTACCATGGTTTGACATTCATCCTTACTAATATTATAAATGCGAAAGTAACTCTGTCTGTCTGTTACGGTTTCACGCCTAAACTACTGAACCGATTTTGATGAAATTCGGTATGAAGATAGAACTGAACTTGGGAAAGGACATAGGATACTTTTTGTTGCAAAAACAAAATGTTAGAAAGGGCTGTAATAGGGGATGAAAGTTTGTATGGAAGTTCCTTATTGTCAAACATAAAATCATGTAAGATTGTTTAACTGTTTACAACTTTCATACCTAAACACACTTAACCAATTTTGACAAATAGTCTAGACCTTGGGAGTAGCGCGGGCGAAGCCGTTTATATAAAATGACATATACGTTGCTAGCCAATGCATTGTTAATGCATCAACGGGGCCGCTAGTATATATAAACATAGATGTCAAACCATGCACTCCTTCTCTATATAAACTATAAGTGTGCCAAGTTTTATGCTCCTCCGTCCGCGTAATTTTCGTAAAAAGGCATACAAAGTTTACACTTCACGTATTAGTATATAGATGTCTCATATGTTTTTGTATATTACAAAGTGACATATACGTTGCTAGGCAACACGTAGACGGGGAAAATAGTATTAATAATTAGGTTTAAAGTAAGGCGGTGTCCCACTGTGCTACGATAGCTTGGACCATCATAATATATTACATACTCGACATGTTCTATAGTATTCATACTTAATAAGGTTTTCATCTGTCACAGGTAATATATCAAGAGGGTGTTGGCTACAAACACTGCGCTTAACGCCGTCATATTTAATATATGTGTGCACACATATTATGGTAATGAATGGGATTAGAATTAAGAAGACTAAGCTATTTTTTTTAAGTTATATTTTTTTTAATATTTTAAAAAATATTTACGAAGAACAGAAGTCGAAACAACGTAAGTCCGATTTTTAAATTTTGATGGTTTCTCTATTCAACACGCAATTGCCTTTCTAAGCTGTAGTTCAAATCGATCACGATTTTTTCATTTTTTGTGACTTACGTTGTTTCTACATCGATTCAATCGGTGTTGTGACTATTTACTTTATTTATTTATATTTTGTTTTTCTTTCCTCTGTTTAGTGATTTTTTATTATATGTATGATTGGATTGTCAGTTAAATGAATAATATGTTACTTCATTTGTATTTGAAGTAAAAGATGCTGTGACATGGTTCATACTTAGTAATGGTTGCCGACGCTACCTTTCTAGAACACGAAACCAAATTGTTATCTAATGTAGAAAAAGAATCTAGAGCTTAATTCTGTAATATGTATTTTTTGTTAAGATAATTTTTTTTTTTTTTTTATGGATACCGGATGGCAAAACGAGCAGAAGAACTGCCTTATGGTAAGTGGTTACCTTTCGCCCATGAACAAATTACAACACAAGAGATGTACTAGATGCTGCTACAATCCTAGAGGATACAGATGGAAGGGAGGATAATGTAGTAGTCCGCTATCGGAACCACCACATTTTGGGGAAAGGATGGGTGGGAAAGGGGAAAACCTGGCTTACATGCCATCGAACCGGAACACATCATAAGATATTTGGCGGTTCGTCTTTGACAGATAGTGGTCGCGAGCCAGACGGAGGACGAACCTCCTACCACCAAACAAAATTATTATTATTATTTCAAATTGGAGGTCAATTTTAAATATATAAAAACAATTTAATAATTAAAATACCTAATAATATTACTAAAGATACGAAGAGAAGAGATAAAGCTACTTAAATCTTTCTCGACTACATACCAAAGTGTACTATTTACTTGAACATAATACGAAGATAGAATACTATCTGTTTCTACAATAAGTTTATTTTATTTGACCTTTATCCTGCATAGAGATATAGTCAGAGTGAAATAAGAAAAAAGAATTTCAAGATATATACATATACCCAATTGCGTATTGAGTGACGGAACTTAACGCCGCGCCTGTCTTAACGAGCGAGAAATATAAATTTCATGGATACAAAATTACAGCAAGCTGTTGCCTTTTTATTAAACATTAACAGTAAAAGATACAATAAAAGCGTTTTCCATAGCAATAAAGACAGATTCACGCGCCATTACCTCCTGAGCGAGGACGCCAGACTAATATTAACCTACTAATATTATAAATATTAAAGTTTGTGTTTGGATGGATGTTTGTTACTTTGTCACACTAAAACTACTGAACGAATTTATATGAAACTTAACACACATAGCTTATACATAAGAATAAATATGTAATTTGCAAAGAATTTAGTTTTTGAAAGAATTTAGTGTATGTATGTATGCATGTATGTATATATGTATGTATGTAAGTATGTATAATTATGTATTATATTTTTTAATTAATATATATTTAATTTTTTATTATTTATATATGTAAATATCCTGATTAGTGCACTGTCAATACTACTTTATACAACTCCAATATCCAAAGGTTGCCTGGAAGAGATCGCTTTTAAGCGATAAGGCTGCCTTATTGTAATACGCCACTACTTCATGTTATTTGTTTATTTTGTGTGCAATAAAGAATATTTGTATTTGTTTTTATGAACACGCCGCGCGGGCGAAGCCGCAAGAACAAGCTAATACATTACATATTTGTATAGCCTAAATACGAATTTATTCAACGATTGCTTTTCTATATATGTATGTATTCTGTACTCTCTGTTCTAAAAGTTTTATTATTATAAATATTCTCCGCTCTGGCCAGACGAAGCGCAGCAATGAGTTTCAATACTCTAACACGGAATATTTAATTTCTGGGTTTGGTAACAAGGCAAAGCGCGCGGCGTTGAGTTCTCGCCACTCAGCACGTAATGCCTCAAATCAGCGGAAAGTGGAAGGGAAGTCCCACCAGGTTCCTCTGCCTACCCTGCTATATGCGATATAGCGTGAATATCTCAAATTCTGGCAAAAGCGGTGAACGGAGCGTCAGCAACACTAGTTTCCTTCTGACTTCCGTGCTATGCGGGATAAACTGTGAAATTAATTTTTATTTAATTTAAAATCTCCATACATTTCTGTAGTACATTTGTGTACGGAATTAATGGCTTTATATCGGATACTACATATAATTAAAGTATTAACGAGCGAAGTGAAGCTCTTAATATGCACTTTCAGCTCGTCATTTTCAAAGTTATTTAAAAGCTTAATTGAACTATATCGTATGTATATGTATATATATATATATATATATATTTACACATTTCTTAGTGCAAACGTGTTTTCATATAAATTATATTAAAATAAAGGATCTCAAGAATCTTTTTTTTTTTTACTTATTTTACATTTTTATCGGATAAAATGCTCGCTTCTGTCTATTTTTAAGGTATCATTGTCACTAATAAATAATTGTAATTGACTTAAAACAAGTCCCGCTGAGTTTGCGCCTTTCTTCTCAAGTCTGAGGCGCGGATTTGTGAACCGGTGGTAAATTATTTGACATTCAAAATGAAGCATTTTTTTTTTTTTTTTTATGGATACTGGATGGCAAACGAGCAGAAGGACTGCCTGATGGTAAGTGGTTACCTTCGCCCATGAACATCTACAAACACAAGAGATGTACCAGATGCGTTGCCAACCTAGAGGATACAGAGATGGAAAGGGAGTGATACTGCAGTAGTCCGCTATCGAAACCAATTGGCCATTTTGGGGAAAGGATGGGTGGGAAAGGGGAAAATCTGGCTTACATGCCATCGAACCGAACACATCATATAAGATATTTGGCGGTTCGTCTTCCTTGACATGATAGTGGTCGTGAGCCAGACGGAGGATTAACTTTCCTACCACCAAAAGAAGCATGTTACTTACTTTGAAGATTAATTCACTTTCGTTTTATGCGTTATATTTATTCTGCATACCTATTGGTATGCGTATCTTTCATCATTTCATCTCAATCATTTTTATCGGCTATTTCACTACATATAGTTAACCACGATTGTCGTGGTTTAATAAAAATAGATTATACGTGTAATTATGTCTAATAATATTCCAAAAACATCAATATCTAAGAATTCCTTTACATCTACAATATTTACTAAGTTCACAAGGAATTGGAAAATATATGAAACATACACATGTATTAGCTTCACGCTGTATCCAGTATATAGCAGTAGGCAGAGGGAAACTTCCAGTGGAGCAGATTAATTCGTTCCCACTTCCTCAGCCGAATTGAGGCATTGCGCTGAGTGGCGGAACTCAACGCCGCGCTTTGCATATAAGGAAACACATATAAATATAATAGAAAGCTAAAAGACAACAACTTTTAATTGGAAAAAACGGCATTAAACCCTTATTCAGTAATTACACGCATCCTGCACTTCATCCCCCCATCCTATGCCTTTTCCCCTCCTTCATACTTAAGTTAAAACGTCACTAAAGACCTTCATATAATCCGGAAGAGAAACGGATAAATGTCTCCGCTGACAGTCTTTTGCTTTGCGACTGCCATCATGTGAAAATAACCTGATGTCTTCTTAGGGAGTACTATTTGGTATGGTGGCAGTTGTAAAGTGGTTAAGCACTAATTTTATGTACTTTAGAGATGCTCAAAGGTTAGTGTAACTGATATCAATTCTAATATTAATGGTATCTTTGAGGTGAATTAAGTAAAATTAAAGCAATTGTTGAGATGATTGTATTTGAAATACTTTATATATTTGTTTCATCTAGAGAGCTTAGTTTTAAACACCTGCTCTCTTTACATTCTGCAACGATATATTACATGTTAGTGGCGGAATTCAACGCATATTTTTAATGTACCCAGAGACGTGAATTAGTGTAAATGCCACCAGTTAAACATTAATAGATGTCTTAGTACGACCAATTAGCTAAAATTACTTATTTTCAATATTATTTAATTACAGATCCTCCCATCAAAATGTAGTACGTTGCTGATTAGTAAAATTTAAACAACTTTATCTAGGTTTCAAGATGAACTTAGAACCAAAACTAGTTATGTAGTTAGTTTTGAAAAAAGACTTGCAAGGTTACTTAATGGACACTCTGTTATACGCTAACTCTCTTCAGTCTGGAACTGAAAACTTTAGTATCATTGAAAACCAATTCAGGAATAAGTACAGACCAACTCAGACCAGAAATTAAGGTCTTACTATAAGCAATCCGCTAGGCGTATATATTTGCTACACATACATATGTTTATGTACATATATGTACACACTTTACGATACGAAGCAAAGCCAGACAGACATACGTGGCAATAGAAAACTAAAATGTTGAATGTAGGCTTCTAATGGAGTGTAAGGAAGTACTAAAAGAGTGATTTCAAGTTTCTTCGAAAATAGGAAAAATATTTTTTTAATTTCCTGCGTGCGAAATTTCGGAACACAGTCAGCTTCGTGCTAGTTAATATTAGAACCGAGGTTTACTTCCGTTCTGTTACATAACACAACTCCTTATATATTTGGATACTATAAAAATGGTATAAAGATGTGATTTGACATATTATACATACATAGTTATCCTTACTAATATTATAAATGCGAATGTAACTCTGTCTGTCTGTCTGTTACGCTTTCACGCCTAAACCACTGAACCGATTTTGATAAAATTCGGTATGAAGATAGAACTAAACTTGGGAAAGGACATGGGATACTTTTTATCGCGAAAAAATGATAAAGGGGGTTGAAATAGGGGATGAAAATTTGTATGGAAGTTCCTTATTGTCAAACATAAAATCATGTAAGATTGTTTAACTTTTTACAACTTCACCACATAAACCACTTAAGCTAGTACTATTATAAACCGCACAATATAATATGGAAATACCGAGTAATATAAAAAATAGTTTTCGTAAAAACGTACTTATAAAAAACGCTATAACTCCGACCATACCTTTAACCCTTTCTAGAGCCCTTAAGTTCTGAGCGGTGTCTCTCGATTCGCGGCCATTTTTGGGCTTTTTCTCACTGAATAATCTCCTTTGATAAACTTTTTAAGACCATTCCCCTAAGAGCACGGTTTTTGTGTTTTATGTAAAGTTTTTTGTTCGACCCCACGATTTGTGGGACTTTAATGCTATTGTCAGTGAGGTCAGAGATAAGTTTAATATAAAAAGTTCAAGATACGCAGTTGGTAAATAAACATGTATTGAGATAGTATAGGAACTAACAGTTCAATTTAAATAAATAATTATTTTTATTAATTGTAGCTGAGAATATAAGCAAACATTTTGGTGGTAGGAGGTTCGTCCTCCGTCTGGCTCGCGACCACTATCATGTCAAAGACGAACCGCCAAATATCTTATGATGTGTTCCGGTTCGATGGCATGTAAGCCAGGTTTTCCCCTATCCCACCCATCCTTTCCCCAAAATGTAGTGGTTCCGATAGCGGACTACTACATTGTCCTCCCCTTCCATCTGTATCCTCTAGGTTGGCAACGCATCTACAACGCCTCTGGTGTTGTAGATGTTCATGGGCGAAGGTAACCACTTACCATCAGGTGGTCCTTCTGCTCGTTTGCCATCAGTTATCCATAAAAAAAAATAAAAAAAAAACATATAATTCTAACATATTATAAAAAAATACCTTGACAACGACACTTGCCTGTTTATTTATTTAAATTGAACCAATGACCCCTACACTATCTCAATATGAGTTTATTATTTATCTTGAACTTATAACCGACTTCAAAAAAAATCCTAATTTGACTGTATTTTTAATGTTCTTAAGCGCATAACTCTTTACCGAGTGAACGAATTTTGATGATTCTTTTTTCTATATTATATGGTACTAGCTACCATATAATGCAATTATATGCTTCTTATTTGATGCCATTTAAATTCAATTTAATTTTCGGATAAGTGTTTTTTGAGATATTCGTAATAATGTAACTTCTTAGTCCGTTTTATTTGAAGTCGGCTTTTTTTTGTTAAAATTTTAATTATCTATAGTAATCATTGTTAATTACAGAACATTCTATCATACCTATTTACGACAGCACCAGACGCTATCAATTATAGTCCAGTCTATATCGAGATATGTCTAAAATCTAGATTATCTCCCTATCGTAAATCTCAAGTAGCAGGTGTTACAATCTAGCCGCAAATCCAGGATCAATGCTTTGACACGTCAACACGATTAATGTTCGACTTTCCTTTTGTGAGATTTATCAGTGAAACTGAAAGTGGCTGGGACTTTGTAGAAACTAAAGATTTTCCATGATTTTTCAAAGACGATTTGTTGAGATTGTCGTAATTTTATTGAATTCTTATGGTATTTGAGTGGAAACTAACTGAAATGATAATTTGCAACATATATTAGCTTAATTTTAAAATTATTATAAGATAACTGGCAATGAAAATGATAAAAATATTCGAAAGAATATTCTTTAGATATATTTGTCATATAATTAAAAAAAAAATTGAAAACAGTGAATTATTTTACTAAGTGATATATCACTTCATTTTCTTAATTGTCTTATATTAAGTCATTTCTCTAAAATTTATTTCTTATATTGACAATAGAGGCCGTCACGTCGCTTCTGTAATTGCGATAATTGTGAGTTCGATCCTCATTCTAGGAAATAATGATATTGAAATGATTTTTACTCTCCGCTCTAGTTCGATGTTATTAGACAGAAAGTGGAGAATCATCTATTTTTTTTTTGTAGTGCCTCAATTTGGCAGAACGTGGGGAACGGAAATGTTGAAAGAGAACGGAGTGTCTTAACACTAGATTCTCTGGATCCTTCTGCCTACCCCGCTATATGCGGGATACAGCGTGAAGTTAAAAATAAAAGAAAAGGAGAATCAATTTTTTTTCTAACTTCACGCTGTAACCCACATATAGCAGAGTAGGCAGAGGCACCTGAGAACCTAGTGTTAAGACATTCCATTCTCTTACAACCTTCATTACGATTACGAGAATCATCTGTTCTACCTAAAAAATATATTAAATATCTATGCAGAATATTAGTCAACTTATTGTAAGGCAAATAACAGATGCAGAACGCTTATTTCGTTTTCGTAGACCACATACATACATACATACATACATACATACATATATGTATCTTTCAGTAAAGCGAAGCTAAATTCGCTATTTCATACTCTTCTCGAAAATTGTTTTGAAACTACAGCGCTTTTGGTGTTTCACTATTTACATTGTAAGATTTTATATTTTTGATATATGTTTGGTTTTAGTTTATTGTAGTTGCTTTTATTAAAATAAAATATTAGTAATAAATACTATATACTATAGACTGTAAACGCGACAGGTTGTGGGTTCGATTCCCACACCAGGAAATGTAAAATTTATTATTTTCATTTCTTGGGTTTGGTAACAAGACAAAGCGCGGCGTTGAGTTCCACCACTCAGTACGCAATGCCTCAATTTGGCGGAAAGTGGGGAACGGAAATGTTGAAAGTGAATGGAGTGTCTTAACACTAGGTTCTCTGGTTCCCTCTGCCTACCCTGCTATATGCGGGTTACAGCGTGAGGTTAAAAAAAAAACTTTAATATTATGATAATATTATAATACTCTCAGAGCCTATCGTGGTGCCGTGGTATAGTATCCGGTGGTAAATGTGATTATTACAGGTTTGATTCCCACTCGAGATAATATATACATTTAATGCGCTGTTAAGCTCCGCCACTCTATGCTCAATAACTCGGTTATGCAGAAGAGAGAGAAACGAGGAGAACTTAGTGTTAAGACATAGTGTCTTAACACTAAGTTCTCCTCGTAGAAAGAAGCGAGAACTTTAAAAAAATCTCATAACCTTTATCACACATCACCTTTTTAACACGACAGGTTGTGAGTTCGATGTCCACTCCAAAACATGTTGTTAGTATTTTCATTTCCTGGGTTTGGTAACAAAGCAAAGCGCGGCGTTGAGTTCCGCCACTCAACACGCAATGCCTCAATTTGGCGGAAAGTAGGAAACGGAAATGTTGAAAGTGAATGGAATGTCTTAATACTAGGTTCTCTGGTTCCCTCCGCCTACCCCGCTAAATGCGGGTTACAGCGTGAAGTTAAAAAAAAATACAATATAATTCTCAGAGCCTATCGTGACATTATGGGACAGTATCCGGTTGTAAATGTGATTATTACAGGTTCGACTCCCACTCGAGAAGTCCGCCATTTAATTCACAGCAATTCGATTTTGGACATAAGGTGTCTTAACACTAAGTTCTCTGCTTACCTTTGTAGAAAAAAACGTGAAACAGTAAAAAAATCTTATAACCTTTATTGGCGTGTAGGCGACGTGTAAAACTTTTGAAATTACCTAAACTTTAAACATTTGTTTCTTATCTTGATACGAGAGCTGGAGCAGTCTTGAGTACGAGTACTGTTTTTGTTCGTTCGTAACAAGATTAATGATCTTGTCTTACAATTATTTGTCACTCACCTAATTTACAATGTGCTTTTACATTTATCTATAGATATTTTGTTTATCTTTAGATAATTTTTTTTGTTAGGTGGTAGGAGGTTCGTCCTCCGACTGGCTCGCGACCACTATCATGTCAAAGACGAACCGCCAAATATCTAATGATGTGTTCCGGTTCGATGGCATGTAAGCCAGATTTTCCCCTTTCCCACCCATCCTTTCCCCAAAATGTGGTGGTTCCGATAGTGGACTACTACATTGTCCCCCCTTCCATCAGTATCCTCTAGGTTGGCAACGCATCTACAACATCTCCGGTGTTGTAGATGTCTATGGGCGAAGGTAACCACTTACCATCAGGTGGTCCTTCTGCTCGTTTGCCGTCCGTTATCAATAAAAAAAAAAAAAAAAAAATAAATTTTAATTTAAATAGGTTAAGAGACATGATCTGACGTAGGTGTATAGCGTAAAAACACGTTAGGTTACGTTATTAAAGCAACGGTAATATTTACTATAGTTTTTATTCTTTGGCCAAACATATTGGCGGGAAATTGAAAACTAAAGCATCATAAATCATCATTTAGACTTAAAAAAATTAGTAAAATGGACAGTGGGGACTGTTGTAATGGAAGCAATTAAATATAAAAAAAATGTTGTGGTAACTTAAAAAAATATAATAGGTATATTGGACAAAGTGATATTACATCTTTCTAAAATTCCTGCTAGTTGCATGCAGTCAATATTGGAAACTAAATTATATGACATAGTAAAATCGTATGGCTCTTATAAATAATGAACAGTTTAATAAATACAGTCGTATGTTGACAGAAATAACAAATTAAAAAATTTAATAAGAATAGATTTTCGTTTTGGTAGGTAATAAATTTTTATATAAATTCCCTTTTATGATTTATTACCTTTCATTACTTGTGTCTTCGTCGCCATGTGTTATGTATGCCTATAAAATTATAATATTATAATATTAAATATAAGATTAAACCGTGGTTCACTACCCCAGTCTTAAACGTAGAAAGTAGCACGTCCACTCTCCACTATCGTGTAAGTGACAACACTTTCCAAATTTCCAACAACTGTCCCTCCTCGACTGTTGTACAATGTACAAACATGAAACAATGCTAAAAGAATTATGTTGACAATTTGTTAATGGACTCATAGATAAGCTGCGTATGCGAATTATGATGAAATTATAAAATCGTCAAGAATTATAAAAAGTCGTTTCATTTATGATATAACTGGCTAAAGTCATGCCAATGTTTAAATAAAGAGCTTACATTTTTGAATAATCTAGTAAAAAAATATTGAAAATTAGCTTCAAAAAAAATAATAATTGACAGAAACAAAACAGATCACTTGTTTCAATCTTATACATTGATACGATTTTAGAAAGTATTTATGTAAAGTTAAACCTTTTTTTTATCTAGTATTACTCTTACCACTTGGCAATGCTAGAACGGTTGCGTCCTTCATCTGAGGTAGGCAAGTAAAACAAAAACAAAAGATAAGCGAGGGGCGCTACGTTGGCATGATCTGCGTGCGTCGCATTTGAACACGTTACCGCATCTTGTGGGTTTTCAAATTGTTCTAATCTTCTCACGCGAAATTTTCTCTTTTGATTATATTATTATTATTTTTTAACTTCACCTTTGTATCATGCACATAGCAGGGTAGGCAAGGGAACTAGAGAACCCTAGTGTCAAGACACTCTATTCTCTAATCATTTTCCGTTCCCCCACTTTGCATTAATAATTATTCAAAACATAGTTCTGTGTAACGAAATAATAGGATTAGGTGGTAGGAGGTTCGTCCTCAGACGGCTCCCGACCACTATCATGTCAAGACGAACCGCCAAATATCTAATGATGTGTTCCGGTTCGATATATAGCCAGATTTCCCCTTTCCCACCCATCCTTTCCCAAAATGTGGTGGTTCTGATAGTGGACTACTACATTGTCCCCCTTCCATCAGTATCACTCTAGGTTGGCAACGCATCTACAACATCTCTGGTGTTGTAGTATGAACGAGTAACCACTTACCATCAGGTGGTCCTTCTGCTCGTTTGCCGTCCGTTATCAATAAAAAAAAAAAAAAGGATTAATTATACAGTCTGTTGTAGTGTCAAGCTGATATCTATTTTCTATATAAATCATGAACTTGAATTTTAATTTGTACTAAGTCCTGTGCAAAAAACATACGAGTACTTCTATCTAAATATAAAAGTTGCAATTTAGAAAATCTATTTTTATTTTTGTGAAGTTGTGAGCTAACAGCGCAAATTATAGCCGTTAATGACGTAACACGCAGCGTCAGCATGGAATAGTACGCGGTATTATGCACGCTGAGGTTGAAACGCCTCGTTTACCGCAGTGCAAACGAAATATCTAAGCTTTTCCACAAGAAGCACCAGTCCCTCCGCAATCGCTCTAGCGTGGCCATTATTTTCTTACTATTCAATGTTTATTAATGATCTTTTAAATGTTAATTTTAGAATTTATTACAACTGCTTAGCAGCCGCTTTGGCTTTTCAATAATTAAAAAAAAAAATAGGTAACATTTTTGCGCAGAATTAAATCTTATCTTATTACGCTTCTTATCTACATATATTTTATAATTTGGATATATGTATAATAGGCACGAATAAATAAAACAACTGTTGATTGTACTTTTTCAATGTTATATGTTCATATTTATTTAACTATTAACTATATACAAATATGATTCAATATTACATACTCCACTATTTTGAAGAAACAAAGAATAAAAAATGTATGACAGAATAGGCTTTCCTGTTTTAAATTATTATAATATAATTTCCGGTCTTCTTTCTAAAGCCACTTGATATCCGTCAACATCTTTCATCATAATAGATAGTTTGACTTTAATATGAGGTATTGGTCCGTCTTCAGGTTCTCCGACTACCTTGTAGTATCGTAGTATCATTGCCAGCGAAGTCTTGATAGACATTAAAGCATATTGGTAACCTACATAGAATAAATTCCAAAAATTATATAAACACATTATAAAATTGTCATGTTTCAATACTTACTTACTTAAAGTATCGTTAATATTTCATAGTTAAAATATTTCTAATCACAATCAACCTCAATTTTACCATAAACCATATTGATAACCTACAAAAAGAGTTTACAAAACAAGTTAAAACAAAGCTGGTACCGGCGCTGTTATACGGCAGTGAAACGTGGGTTCGTCAAAAGAAGAACGAAAAAAAGATGAAGGCTGTAGAGATGCGATCTCTTCGGAGAATATGCGGAGTCAGTTTTTCTGACTGAATCTGCAACGAAGAGATACTTAGAAAGACAGGTATAAGCGAGAATGTTATAGTAAGAATGAAGAAGAACGTGCTCAGGTGGTTTGGGCACGTCGAGAGGATGAGTGATGAAAGAATCATGAGAAAGATATATGAAGCAAAGGTGAGCGGCAAGAGAGGTAAGAGGAGACCTCGGTTGACCTTCGAGAACACAGTATCAATGATACTGGAGGAAGGTCACGTAAAAAGCATGAGGACCCCCCGGAGGGCATGCACGAAGAGGTTAATGACTGTGGACGAAACGAAAGAGGTATGCAGGGACCGTAGCGTTTGGCGCTCCGTTCTCTCTGACTACCTCGCTAGGGATAAAGCGTGGAGTTAGGTTAGGTTAGGTTAAAACACAATAAAAAATTATCATGGTTCAAAATATTGTTACATTATAATTTAAAGTAAAAAATATTTTAAATACCCATCTCAGAAATAAACAACATTTTAAATGTTACAAAATTAGGTAAAGAAATATCGTAAAAGTAAGAAACAAATGTCAAAAAATCAACTTGACTTGCCTGCACAATTCCTCGGTCCGTTACTAAAAGGCATAAAACTGCAGGCATGTTTTAAGTTAAATCGTTCTGGTAGAAAACGATCAGGGTCGAAGTGCTCTGCATTCACTCCCCAATATTTTGGATCTCGATGACAACCCCAGATTGATACCACAACCCCGGATCCTGCTGGGAGAACACGTCCTGAAGCTGAAAAATAATAGTTGTTGTGAGCGTCGTAAAGCTGAAACGTCGATACGTAGAAAACAAATTTCGAATATAACAAACAAATGTTACATATGCATAGAACTGCGCTCTAAGTTTACGATGTATAAAACGGTAGAAACTTTTTAAAAATTTTAGAAGAAAAGAAAAAAACATCGACAATCGATCGAAGTTATCGTCAATTTTTACAATGTTTATTTAACTAACTTTTGGAGTACAGGCAATTACTCGTATATCTTATGTGAGAATAAATTTAAGGATAATCATAATCATAAACAAAATAACCCGCAGGGCAGCTTGTGGCGAGCTGTTGGGGAGTGGCGACCCCACGGACCTGAGACCTCCAGAGGGGAATTGTAATTTATCCCCCGCCTCTGGCTTGCCTTCATTGGCCGGCAGAGTGGAGTGCAAGAGCTATATGCTCGAAAGGGTGGAAGTGCTCAATCTGCGTAATAGCGGGGAAACCCGCTCACGAGCGCACTCGCGATGGTGAAACCGGTGCACACCTCTCAACACCCTTAGCCGACCACACCGATGTTGCGCCCGAGGCACTACGCCGCTTTGTGGGGGCCCATCTAGTGGGAGGCGAGTCACCGTCCGCTAACCTTTCAATTTGAGACTGTTGAAAAGGCGGACGTCCGGTAGTCTCAATCAATAGCCCAGTACTTAGTCCATCCAAACTCCATTCCATAGCCCTATTTTAGTTTTCCATATGTTCCATAGCTCCTACGCATTGACCGGTGACCATCTCTGAGCAATTTCCTATGGTTACTCAGAGATGGATCCCGGTCAATGCGTCAGATTAAAAAATATTGTTGTCTCAAAGGGGCCTCTACGTGTTGGACCTGTGTCCCCACGCAAGCCTTCCAAAGGACCGGGTTCCTTTGAACCCGAGAACCTGTATCGAGGAACAAAATAGTAAGAATAACAAAAACCAACAAATAAAATATAACTTACGAAGCGTAACATCAGTTTCCACCTTTCGAATAATAAAAGGTACGGGAGGGAAAAGTCTTAGGCTTTCTTTTATTACCCGCTCTAAATATTTCATTTGTAACAAATCATCTTTAGTCACAGATCTCTTTGAATTTCCAAGTATTTCATACAACCTAAAATAAAAAAATATATATTATAAATTAAAATCAAGATGGCGAATGCATCAAGGAAGATCATTTCTCTCGTTGATCGTTTGGTTAAGATGGTTTTCTAAAACATATATCTGTCAGGGATGTAGGTAGTGAATGTATGGTGCTTGCATTGGGCATTGCTTTTAGTGTGCTTATATTGTGCCTTTATAGTTCAAATATCATATCAGTATACGTTGTGACGTTTTATTTTAAAATTCAACATCTGCATACACGCCAGAAGTTACATGTGACAAAATGCAAGTGAAGGAGGCCGTTACCGAATCTCGGCTCTTAACACAAACAAAACTTATTTACAGGTTCTAGATAAAAAAATTCATTATTAAGAAGTCATACTTGTCGTGTACAATCTATCTAGCTGTGTAACTACACACAATAAGGAATTAATTCCAATGTTCTGGATTACTATTTATCTATGAACTTTAACTACTTACTCTTCATATGCTTTTTGCTGTATTTTAGGATATTTTGCCATCAACTTTAGCGTATACCCAGTAGCAACAGCTGACGTGTCAGTACCGGCAATAATCAAAGTCAGAATTTCTTCTCGTAGTTCCAAATTAGTATATCCTTTTTCATCACCAGATAGCGATATTAGGATGTCCAGAAACGTTTTTTTATGATATTCTCGTAAGTCTACAAATTGAAAATTTTACGTAAATATAAAAACCTACTACATATTTAATATGCACAAAAATTAGAAATTATTCAACATACTGTAACCATTATTAGCTTCTGCTTTATATTCTTTGCTTAATTCAATCCGTTTCTTTTTGATGACCTTAAATTAAAAAATATCAAGTTTGACGTATCTGTATATTTGTATAATATAATAATAAACATTAAAGATTGTTGTTACTTACTTCATCAGTAAATGATTGTAGATTTATTCTATACTCTTCATGCTTCTTGTACTGGGGAAAAAATTTGAACAACCAATCAGGTTGTAACCACAAATGGAAAATTCTCTTGCAAATAATGTCCAAAACAAGATTCATTGACGTTAAAAATTTCGAATTTGAATTATCTTGCGCATTTAATTTAACACCTAATGTACTTTCTGTAATAAGAATGGCATTCTTTAAGCAATATAATATAGTAAACCTATATTCTTTGAGTGACTAAAAACATTGAGGGTAGGAAGCTGAATGAATTTTGTTTTTTTCAACTTTAACTAACTGTATCCCGCATATAGCAGGGTAGGCAGAGGGAACCTGAAAACCTAGTGTTAAGACACTCCGTTTCCCAATTTCCGAATTAAGGCATTTCATGCTGAGTGGCGGAACTCAACGCCGCGTTTGGCCTTGTTACCAAACCCAGGAAATGATAATACAAAATTTTACATTTCCTGGAGTGGGGATTAAACCCACAACCTGTCGTGTTTACAGTCGCATGCTTGTATCTCTGCGCCAAGACAGGCGTTGTATCATTTAACTATATTCTTTAAGCAATATAATAAAGGAATACCCCAAATTGAATACGTTATACAGTCAAAATTACTGTAAATAGGGGCTTGAGAAGAACGTTGGTTTCTTTGAACGAACTAACTGAATTCAGTCAACGAAAGGAGATGCTGGCACAAAGTAAGTCTAATATGTTTCATATATTTTATTATATACTACGTGGTTCGTCATAATTACTTAAACCTAAATACTTACCGCACACAGAATCCAATGTGTACGCTGACAAGTAGGGCCAAATGCTAAATTTTCCTTTTCCATCAACCTTGGCTAATTTGTTTACTAATTTTATACCATTTCCAGAAAATATATCTGTAAATTGGTCTATTATTCTTGGGCTAAAGGCTGGTATTAGAATTTTTCGACGTCTTCTCCATATGGAAACTAAAACATTACTCTTGTTCTAAAATGTGTGAATTTATTTTTGTCACAATTATATTATTTTGAATAATTAAAAGTAAAACGTACCTGGTGCGAATATAGCACCATTGCCGATAATTTTTCTTAAAAATCGATGCAAATCATCTTTTGTTAAGCATGTCTTTAATATCATTTCCAAGTCTACAGGATTGGTCATCACTAAAAGTGAAGAATTCTTTGAATAAAAATATTTTATACAGAAATATAAATAAATAAATAATTTTCTATACTAATCTCAATAAATACAAGTATGTAATACCGATAGTAACTTACTTAGATAGAGTATGTGATTGAGCCAACCTCTGATCACTCCATCATTTCGTATTGCCTCGTAACTCAATTCTTGTAAAGACAACATTATATCTGAATAAAAAATATATTAGCAGATTATTTAGTGGTATTTTAAATAGAACCATTAGTTTTCTAATAATGCTTGTCAAATAGGTCCAATTTTTTTTTGTGTATAATGTATAAATACAACATACATTATAAAAAAATTGAAATGAAATTTATTTAACTATAAAAGATAAGTTATTTAGTGGAGTTCAATAAAATAAAAATTTCTTATTAAAGTGAACATTCCATTTTTGTAGATGCTTCAAATCCTACTTGTTAACTTAAAACTTTTGGCTTTATTTATGTATAGTCTTAGTTTTTAAAATAATTTATATATTTTTTATAAATATCATATCGATAGGTATTACTACGATACGAAAAAAAATTGAGTTATTTCATTTTTAAATTACCATTTTGCTATACGAGTACATAAAAAAATAAAATTAAAAAAAATGCAGAGAAATGTTTCTATATAGAAACATTTCTCTGCATTTTTAGATATCTTTGAGATATCTTAAAGAAATATAATATAAAATGAATTTTCAAATGAAATTTTAAGATCAATTTATCGAAGTAGTTTTTAGGTTTTGAAAAAAAACAATATAGATATATAGAGGACTTGCACTGTGCCTTGAGCACAATTTAAGGGCTCTAGCCAAACAAGATATAAATAGATAGGGAAAGGGGAGGTAGACCTGGACACTTAAATGAAACGCAAATAAAAGATTTTTCTGGTCTTATCAAATCAAAGTATATTTGTTTCTACTCTAGAAAAAATATATTTTATTGTAAAGATCTTTATCTAAGCAATGCGTTTAGTTTCTTAGAAATTGAAGTGTCCGGGGCTAACCGCCGTCCTGGGGTATCCCCTATATGTTTTTACCCGACTTCAAAAAAGAGGAGGAGCTCACTTCAACTGTATTTTTGGGTGGACCGATTTTGATGATTCTTTTTTTTTATATAGCTAGTGCTTCATATGTGGTGCCATTTAAATTTTGTTACGATCTGACGAGGGAGTTTTTAAGTTATTCGTAGTTTTACTTTTTAGTGCCCTTTATTTTAAGTCGGTTTTCTTTTTTGTTATGATTTGTATTACTATCGGGCTACATAAATGTTTTTACGAATAATTCCAAACACAATATCCTATCATTGCCATCAAGATTGATGCTAGCACGATTTGAATAAAAAATATATATATCTTTAAAATTATAAAAAAGATACCGATAAAAAAGTTGATAAATATTACTTCTGCAATTTGTAATATTTTATTAGGCTAAAATGTATCAAAATCTGTATAGAAATAACAATATTGAGCTACTTAGTAATCTTACATAAGCACAGTCTGAATTTACCGCATTTCCTATCAAATACAAAGCGTACCGCCATATTAAAAATAAACAGTAATGTTGGATATAAAGGATCACTTCATTTCACTTCACGCAGTAATTTCAACTCTAAACGCAGATAGTGAAAAACAGACAAAATCCAATCCTTTTTTTAATGTAATCGAGCGATAAATGGAAATAATACGGTTAGTCAAATAGTTATCTACGCAAACAAAGTTGCGGACATCAAATAGCCTATAAAATATGTACCTACATATAAATACTTGCCTTCAGTGTTACCCGTCAGCATGTGCGCTACACCTATAATAGATAATTCCTGTTTTGGTGCTGGAAATTTAGAAGCGAGCTTGTACATATTTCTCCTCCGGAATCTATATAAAAATATCCATAACACAAGAATCACTAATAAAGTCCACAGGATCATTCTGACTTCGCTTAATTTTCTCTAAGAACACTCAATAAGGACATACTATTATTATAGTGCGTTATAATGAACACTTTAGAAATCCGCACCTTTTTATACGTGTAGCTGATTTACTAGAACGACACGGTTTGCGCATCGCTTCTTCCGGTGTAATTACTCTAGTGTCAAAAGGTTCATGGCATACACCCTACGAATTTAATGCCTCTAGAAAACTGTAGTACTATAATGGAATAATAGATCGTACATCACATATAAACAGACAAAGAGAAATAAATGGCTCCTTCTTTTTCGGATATGTGGTGTTCTCTCCGCCCAACTGCTCTCTACGTCTCGGGTTTTGGATTATTTTGGTGAATGTATCTCAGAATGCATTATTGCCTACTTACGTTTTTAATAGATTTTCTTAATAAAATGATATAAAAAATAAATCCTTATATGACTTAAAATCACTTTAAGTTCTATAATAATTATAAGAATTTTTATTATTAACTTAATAGTCATAAAGATATCCTTTTACATTTTTTGAAAAAGTATAACTTTTGAATGAGGGATCATGAAAGACATTTACATGGCGGTGTACAATGCTCATAAATTGTTTAACAATGTCAGCTTTAAAGAGACTGAAGAGCTGTGAAGAGGAAACCATACGAAGAGGCGACCTTAAATTCACCACACCTACTAACAGCTCTATCGTAGTTAAGTTCAAGTTCGACAAAAGTTTAAGGAAATTAATATTTTGACAGTTGCCTCTCAATATATTTATGAAAATATAATGTATGTTAAGAAAAATATTAATAATTTTACCAAAATTGGCGATAGTATTAATACAAGAAATAGGCTTAAACTTGTCGCGCCTTTAACTCGACTGCACCGAGTCCGTAATTCTTTTATTAGACAGTTTATACGCATTTACAATAGGACCCCAGAAAACGTCCATATATGTTGTATATCATAATTTCAAAAAGTTGTGAAAAAACGTTTGTTTGTTAAAAATTATTACTTAATTAATGATTTTATAAACGATAACACGCCTTGGGAATGAAATGCTTCCTCCAGTCTATTTCAAAGGTATCATCGTCACTAATAAATAATTGTAAAGTATTGACTGAGGAAAAAAAAAGTCCCGCTGAGTTTCTTGCTCCGTTTCTTTTCAGGTCTGAGGCATTAAATTTAGTGAACCGGTGGTAAATTATTTGACGTTCAAAAAATTAAGCATGTAACTTCTTACTTTGAAAAAATTATTTGAATTTGAATTTGTGCGTGATATTGGAAGATGGAATACTTGTGAAAGCCAAAAAATTTTACAGCACTTTAGAACCCACATCATCGGAAGCATGGGAGATGCTTTGGATACAGTGGGTTAACGAGCTTTCCGAAAGTGGTAAAACAAACATTATTATCAACACCAGAAGAGAAGCAATGACGCTAGTACTACGGGATCTAAAGGACATATTCTACGTCACATTCACTGAAGAAGAAAACAAATCCTTGATCAAGAATGGATACGGGATGGAAACAGTAGTTTAAAAATACTGACAATTTACAAAGTCCGACCACCACGTCTGTTGTAGTAATGAATGAACACGAAATGTAAATTGCAGCTACACGGCCGCGTCTTATGCGCAGTCGTTGCAAAAACGCGCCACGAGTACGACGCGGTCTAAAAATTATAATTCCAATATGTAATTAACTAGTGGAATAGAGTTAAGTATAATTAATTTATGATTAATATAGTTTTTATATATATTCGTTATTATAACTAAGTTGGCAACTTGAATGCTGCAAAATATTGGCCTTATAAGCAACTTATAGAAATTATGTATATATTTATATGTAGTCATATAAGTACTGTTTTAAATTACTTTAAATTTTATATAATAATTATGGGGTTACGCGAGGGTCCATTTATTAAGCAAATACAGACCTACTCAGCCGTTGTAGGCCAGAAAAAAGAGATACGCAGAACTAGTTATCCTAGAGAAACTACCGCGAGCAAGTGCAGGTCTGCAGGTAATAGCGATCCTTCTGCGTCTTTGAGGCTCCCGTCAAAGTCTCTCTGTCAAAGGCGGGCGTAAAAGGCGTCAAAAAAAAAGGATCAATATATTATAAAAATGAAATACTCGCAAAGGTTTTAAATAGTAGTGATATTATTAGGAACTATTAACTTAATTTTAGGTGTAACTTAAATATAAATCGTTTTCCGAGTAGAAATCAATCCACAACCACATCGTACAGTGACGGACTTCTAACTGTGAAGGCATTATGAATATTTTAAATAGACAACAAAATTGAATAGGTAATATTATTTTATACCAAATAATTTTAGTTTATTAGAATAAATTTGTACAGTAAATATTTTTTAAAATAAACAATAAATACAACCTTCGAAAAGTGCCTTTTAGAAATACACGATTTTTTTGTAATTTATCTTTCTTTAAAGGCTTTACTATCCGTGATTACATATGAAATATAATTATTCAATTATAATAATGAAACAACAAATAAATAGTTTAAACAATAGTTATTCTATAAGAAATACTTACAAAAATCATGAAATTATATAACGAATAATTAACAAGAACCATTTTTATACTCATAGTAGCTTTAACTGTAGGTTTGGTTGTAGTATTTATGTAATTTTATGTAGTTTAGCCTTTTTTAATTAAGATCAATTAATTAAAATAGACTAAACTTACAATTACTAATTTTAAATAATAATTTTATATTTTTTTAGTAATTATAGCGTCGTTCTCGGTCTTTTTTCTAAAGACACTTGATATCCGTCAAGATCTTTCATC
>JAKGSA010000355.1:24962-98680 GCA_033558755.1 Philaethria dido | reverse complement strand
CCACAACCAACTATCAGTATCTCAACAACCAACTTTTTATAATTTTCATATATAAAATGTTCCAATTAAACAAAGTTTGACCCAAAATGTCGTATCGCGGTTTACATTAAAGTCTCTTTACGATGTTTTGTATCTCCCCCTGTTTATACTTCCATAAGTTTGCTATTGAGTTATTACGGTCACGGTTAGATACGGACCGTTGTATTTACCTGCAGGTACTTGCGTGACCGTTTCTGCTTTTTTTTTTTTTTTTTTTGATTAATGGATGGATATTCAAGCAATATATTATATATATATTCGTATATATATATATATATATATATATATATATATATATATATATATATATATATATATATATAATATAACTGTGCGGGGGAAAAGCGTGAGCCTGAACCTTCGTTCACTTTACAGTAGTTTACCTTCCTATGTAGTCTATAATATATTTTAATGTATATATTGAATGGAAACTTCTTTAAAGGCCTAATGATTCGATAGTCAGTGTAACAAGAATGCGTCACGATGAAGAATTAAAAAAATGAACAAAATGAGAGAATGAGATAAAAAATATACATTTTAAAAACACTATTGCATATAGCAGGGTAGTCAAAAAAAACTAATGTAACTCCTTACTTTTTCAGCGTGAATTCGACACATTACGTGTTGAGTAATGAAACTCAACGCCGTGCTTTGACTAATATTTTAAATACAATCTTCCCCCGAGTGGGAATCGAACCCACTACCACTGGCATTTAGAGACGCTGTCCCACTGCGCCACGATAGCCTCATATATTTTCTAATTAACCAGTATATTAATTTAAAATTCAATAATAAAAATGAACTATAATCAAAGTACAAAAAGTTGTTAAAAGGTTTCACGCCTAAATTACCGCGAGCGTTCCACAATATCGCAGACACCGGATATTGTTTAGAGAGTGTAAGCTATTAGCGCTTCCAGTTACAAAGCTTTGATCAATCATTAACCGTACTCAGAGACGTGAGTTAACGTTTAACTAAAATTAAACTTTGCCGCTATTGTGGCTCAGTGGAACTGTCTGACTAAGATATGATGGGTTCGATCCCCACACGATGGAATTATTATATTTAAATAATTTTGGTTCGTCCGCTCTGGTAAAAAATATAGTGCGGTGTTAAGTTTCGCAAGTCAAATTTAACGGCCTAACATGGCTCAAAGTTCTGGTAACACAAATAACGACGTTAAGTCCGCCACTCTACATACAATTTGTCCGGAACAAAAGAAACTATGATAGCACAATGAATCACCATCTCACTGTAGACATGAGTGATTGTAAGTTCTATTCCCTATAGCATAATTCTCTATGTCTCTGAAAAGCGAAGCGAAGACGAAGCGCGGCGTTGATTACCGCTACTTATCATGAAATACTAAACTCAAATCACCTTAGTGTTAAGACACTCCGTTCTCTTTTAACATTTCCGTTTTAAAATTCCGTATAAATCTTAATTTATGAATATAATTCCAATAACGAGCTTAACAATCAATCATTCAAGAATAATTAAAAGTATGTTCAAGCGTAAATCTATATAAATTTCTATTTCAAATATATTTTAAAACAAAAAAGTTCTAAATAAAAAGGCACTGAACAGTATTTGTATGAAAGCAATGTTTTAACGTTCGCGGTGAACAATGAGTGGGAATGAGATTGCAATCGTGTGGACTGAAACGTTACCAACAATCCCTTTAGGGTTTTATATATTGCCTAAAAGTTTTATCTGTATATATATATGAGTATATATATATATATATATATATATATATATATATATATATATATATAGTTATGAGATGTTATATATATATATATATATATATATATATATATATATATATATATTATATATATATATATATATATATATATATATATATATATATATATAAAACTCTTTATGGCTACTGGGAGTGAATGATGGATAATGTGCAGGCGAAACTACTGTAGGCCTCCCTTGGGCCGATGTAGGAGAGCAATAAAAGAGATTTTCTGAAATGTATGTGTATATATATAAAATAATATGTTTGTACTAAAGGATAAATAAGTAATCGTGGGATATATTTAGTAGTTATTAGAAAACTAAAATTTTATTTATTTGTTAGTAATCAACCAGAACCATAAAGTTCAATTTCCATCCGATTTAAGATAATTGTGTGTTCTGTGCGGAATTCAACGTCGCAAGTGATATAAAAAGACACCAAATTAAGTGTCTTAAACCATCAAAAAGTTAGTGACAACCTATATCATATTGATAGTGTTTGCATTTAATTTGGACATACGAGGTGTGTTCAAAAAGTAAGGTGATTCTTGTATTTTTAAGAAAAAATATTTATTTATTTATCAATATTATTTATGTTGTCCCTTCAAAGTTTCAATCTGCATGCCACTGTCAACATTTAAGTGTTTTTATTAATTTTTATTTTATTTTTACACAAAAATTTGATGCAAATCCATATTTTCGATAGCAAGAAATCGCCGACACGCA
This sequence comes from Philaethria dido, assembly GCA_033558755.1. Lineage (NCBI taxonomy): Eukaryota > Metazoa > Arthropoda > Insecta > Lepidoptera > Nymphalidae > Philaethria > Philaethria dido. Next base: position 96,163 of record JAKGSA010000355.1, on the reverse strand, counting down.
AACACTTATAACCTTTACGCCTCCCAACCAAACAAAAATGCTATACACTTGAAACTTGGCATGATGTTCGGGAAGAGTGTACCAACATAACAAAATAAAAATCGATAATCGAAAGCACAAGCTGCCTCGCCAAATTTGAAAAGTCACCTTACTTTTGAACACACCTCAACAACTACTTTTTATTATATCCGTTTATTATTATTAAAACCAAAAATTCCTATACACCTAACTTTGCTTCTTCTCCAATAGGTAGTATATGCAAGACGATGGCGTTTAGTTCCGCCACCAACCCGCACATGTTTGGACAGAAAGTGGAGTGCTACTAGGATCCTAGGATCTCTCACTTCGCTACGATAAATGTGAAAAACGTGAAACTGTATAAATATTATTTAAAAAAAATCTCAAGCTAATTTTAGAACACACATACAAGATAAATGAATAAAATTTGGTATTTATTTCATGTGGAGACATGACATAAAATAATTATCTTAAAAAGATTCGCTTAAGTCTAAACAAACCCTTTGTGAAGGATATAGCAAAGGTATCTGCGAGGGATCTCTTGGAAAATGAAAGAATGGGAGCATCCGAGCGAATGCATGAATACAGGATTAAATGTGGGATAGGGGCTGATGTTTATTTATTGTTCGCTTTTTCATGGACCGATAGCTTTTTTCTGTACATCGTGTTGTGAAACTCATAGCTAAATGAAGGCAATTGAAAGTATGATTCTTTGTATGAATTTTTGATTTTTTTAGCTTCATGCTGTATCCCGCATATAGCAGGGTAGGTAGAAGGAACCTGAGAGCCTCTCCGTTCCCCACTTTCCGCCGAATTGAGGCATTGCGTACTGAGTGGGGGAGATTTTATTTAATTTAATGTATTTCTTATACACTATTTTCAAAACATATTGTTGTCTTAACACTAGGACTTTACTTAGAACCTCAGAATTCCCTCTGCCTACCCTACTTTATGCGGGATACAGCGTGAAGCTAAAAAAAAATTAAAAAAATATTACTCACACTACGATATGTTTTGAAATTTCTTCACCCAACAAAAAATTATGCTGTAACGTGCAAAAAATACAGTCAAATTGAGAACCTCCTTTTCACGAAGTCGGTAACTCACTTAAGTCGATTAAGAAGCAACAGTTGGGGCCCTCCATGACCCGATGTTTTTACTAACAATGAGACGACGTCTTGACATATTGTTTCAGAAGTACAATATCCGATAGAAATGCTTTCATTTGGCGTTCAATTTGTTAAGTGAAGTTTTGTTTTTTAAAAAAGGTTTTTTATATTGTGTAAGGTCATAGTTTTAGTAAGACTAGATACCTATCTTTGCCACCTGTTGTGGCGCAGAGGCACAAGCGTGCGACTGTAAATGCGATAGGTTGTGGGTTCGACTCCCACTCCAGGAATTGAAAATTTTCACTTACTGGGCTTAGTAACAAGGCAAAAGCGCAGCGTTGAGTTCCGCTACTCAGCACGCAATGCCTCAATTAAGCAGAAAGTGGGGAACGGAGTGTCTATACACTAGGTTCCCTCTGCCTACCCTGGTATACGCGGGATGCAGCATGAAGATATATAATCATTTCCCCCAAACGAGTATCGAACCCTCAACCAATCTCGTTAACAGTCAGCCCCAGTCCCACACTTATTATTCCGGGATATTATCCCTAGCCTACCAGTGTACCAATAAGAAGCAATAAGCCCGGCCGCGGCCGCCTGTTGCTCCTGACGAAGATTGATGCGCAGTTATAAACTACACTTGTAATAACTTAAGTAAGCTATCAAACTCTATTTTATATTACTTTTGAAACGATTTTATATGATGGATTTTAGATATGGTATATATATTTGTTTTGCAGCTTCACCCTTTTTCTCGCATACAGGGTAGAGAGAACCTAGTGTCAGATACTCAGTTTTCCACTTTCCGCTCGAAATCTATATATCGTGTTTTGAGTGATGGAACTAAACGCCGCGACTTAAAGCAGGAAAATGAAAAAAGTAACAAAGCAAAGCGCGGCGTTGAGTTCCGCCGCTTAGCACGCAATGCGTCAATTCGGCGGAAAGTGGGGAACGAAGTGTCTTAACACTAGGTTCTCAGGTTCCTTCTGCCTACCCTGCTATATACGGGATACAGCGTGAAGCTAAAATAATTATGAACCCACATTTAAATTACTATGAGCATATACGTTGATATAACGACATTTACCCGCCTCAGTGAAATATACTAAAATACAATTTCATTTTACACAAAATGACGCAGAAAAAAAATTCAGTAAATATTTTATACTTAAACGTTGTCAGCAATTTAATAATAGTCATTCATCATGTAACTCGAGTGCGACAAAGGCCTACGTAGTACTAGACGAGGGTATGATAGTACCTGTCCGCAATAACAACGGATTAAAATCATATTTTTACTTATAAACTTATGTAGCTGGCTGTATTTTCTTTTTTTATGAAAAGAAATATTATATTTGACGTAGAAGCTATCATGTCGCAGTGAGATAGTATTTGACTGTAAACGCGATTAGTGGATTCGATTTCCACTGGAGGGAAGTATATTTAAACTATTTTTATATCACCATGCGGCGTTGAATTCCGCTACTTATCGCGAAATGTATCGAGTTCGGGCGGAAAGCGGTGAGCAGAGTGTCTCGGTATTAGATTGACTCTGACTATAATATTATACTGGATAAAGCTTTTATATTAAATGTCGTTATGACGCAGTTGCTTTGGGGTAAAATTTACTTTTATAAATAAACAAGTTGTTACTCTTTCACGCCAAAAGTAATGAAGGAATCTTTTTTTTTTAACTTCACGCTGTATCCCGCATATAGCGGGGTAGGCAGAGCGAACCAGAGAACCTAGTGTTAAGACACTTCATTCTCTTTCAACATTTCCGCTCCCCACTTTCCGCCAAATTGAGGCATTGCGTGTTGAGTGGCGGAACTCAACGCCGCGCTTCGCCTTGTTACCAAATCCAAGAAATGAAAATACTAAATTTTACATTTCCTGGAGCGGGAATTGAATCCACAACCTTTCGCGTTTACAGTCGCACGCTTGTGCCTCTGCGCCACGACAGGCGTTTATGAATGAATCTAGATGAACTAATCTTTAAAAACTACAGTAATATTGCTTATGCATCAGATAAAAGCAGAAGCTAAAATTCATAAAGATTTTGTGTAATTTGGTCATAATTCATCGTTAAGTATTTAGTAATAAGCATATAATGAAGCCCATAACATATCCTTTTCATTAGTTTGTGGTTTCAATCTATTCCTGATAATGTTTATATATAATTTTACTTCTCTACAATTTATAAGCTTGGAAGCTTTAGCCGTAGGTTAAGCAACATTATATAAATACATACATACATAGCTTCACGCTGTATCCCACATATAGCAGGGAAGACAGAGGGAACCTAGTGTTAAGACACTCCGTTCCCCACTTTCCGCCGAATTGAGGCATTGCGTGCTGAGTGGACTCAACGTCGCGATATACCTTGTTGTAGTTAAAATGGAAAGTGAAGAAAATAATGTTCTGTCACTAGAAAAAATATAATTTTAAAAAATATTACCCATATAGTAATTTTTAAATTATGACCTTGTTTGTTTTGCAAAACACCGTACATGTTATGTATGTTTTGCTTTCGTTAGAGCGCATATGAATTAGGATTTGCGAGACGAATTATTCATTAAAATACAGGATTAAGAGTGCTAGCAGTGAGCGATGGTACTCGTTAACGAAACATTTTGTTATATTTTATAAGTAGCTTATATATTCAGATGTATTTGTATTCCAGGAAATTTTTCATTTCTTGGGTTTGGTAACAAGGCAAAGCGCGGCGTTGAGTTCCGCCACTCAGCACTTAATCCTTTAATTCGTCGGAAAGTGCCGAATTGAGTGTCTTAACACTAGGTTTCCTCTGTCTACCCTGCTATATGCGGAATATAGCATTTGACCTTCAAAACATGAAACATGTAACTTCTTATTTTAAACAAAATTAATTGACTTAACCTTTGATTTTGTTCTCCTCTTCTAGGAGCAGCAATATACTGTGTGTTAATAATCTGTGTGCAGAAATGACAAGAATTCTAATATGTACAATCATTCGGGCGAAAGTCGAATAATCATCGTGTTCATAGTCACTGGTGCTGCCCAAATGTACTATGATTGTTTCAACATAATAATATTTGATAATATTCTCATTCTTAGGCAAGTCGCCTTTTTAATTCACGTATTAGCTTCACGCTGTATCCCGCATATAGCAGGGTAGGCAGAGAGAACCTGAGAACATAGAATTAGTGTTTTTTTAGAAATTCTATTTTTTCACTACTATTTCCTGTAAAAAGGACCCATGTTATATCTGAACAGCGTTAACTAGATGGTATCTGACGATAGCTACTCGCTATATACATATATAATATCGAACGGTCGGTCCTTTCATATCGTAAATGTTGTATTTATGAAATTTTGTTCATGCCCAATGATTGCTTTTGGATTTTCACGCGATTTAATCCTCCTTTATGGTTATTGGCCACGCGTCGCTCTCTGCTGCTTGTAAATGTATACTACGGAATTATTATATTTTTCGTTGTATAAATATATTATATAATATGATTTGACGCTATCGTGGCGCAGTCTCGTCTGATACGTGATGATTGGGGATCGATTCCCACTTGGGGTAATGCAACTTTACGTTTTATTCAGCAGGTCACAGAGAATTTTGTGACAAGACACTTTGTTTGCCGCTTTCCGCCCAAATTCTAGATATTGCTTGCTAAGTGAACTCAGTACAGTATTGAAATTAGGCCGGAAATGAAAATAAATTACGTACCGTACCGTACTCTATGGTTTCGTCCGCAACATTGTTAGAAACTTTATAACTTAATGGATTAATTTTATATATCATCTGCTCTGGGAAACAGGCAAATCGCGGTGTTGATTTCCGCCACTTATCACGCAATACCTCAATTCGGCGGAAAGTGGGGAACGAAAATGTTAAAAGAGAATGGGGTGTCTTAACACTAGGTTCTCTAGCTCCCTCTGCCTATCCCGCTATGTGCGGGATACAGCGTGAAGCTAAACAAAAAATGTGCATCGTCTGACTGTAAACATAAGTGGTTGTGGGATCGAACCACTTGGTGCCACCAAATTTTGAATATCGCTACTCAACACGTAATGTATGTAATGTTTGCTTTGACTTTGACTTTGTTTCTAATTCGGGCGAAAACAAGACAACTGAGTGTTTTAACACTAAGTTCTCTCTGTCTACTGTGCAGGATAAAGCATGAAGAAAATAATATTCCACAATTGGAACTATATTACATATTGCGCCACGACAGACGTTATTATATATTATAACGCCTGTCGTGGCGCAAAAGCACAAGCGTGCGACTGTAAACACGACGAGTGGGAATTGAACCCGTTGTGGGAATTGAACCCACAACGGGTTCAATTCCCACTCCAGGAAATGGAATTTTTTATTTCCTGGGTTTGGTAAGAAGGCAAAGCGCGGTGTTGCGTTCCACCACTCAGCACGCAATGCCTCAATTCGGTAGAAAGTATGAGACAGAGTGTCTTAACACTAGGTTCTCAGGTTCCCTCTGCCCACCATGCTTTTTGCGGGATACAGCGGGAAGCAAAAGAAAAAAAAATAAAATTATCTCTGTAATATACAGAGAGAAGATGCAGGATAGAACTATCGTGCTTTTAGAAACATGAATTGTGCCATAACAGTGTATATTTTAAATATTTTATTAAAGCTTATTCTATTATATTTCTTCAATTCAATTATCTTTTTGATATAATATAATGATCTCGTTATAAAATAGAAATAGAAAATGGTTTAGTTTATTATACGTTTGCAATTCTTGTACAATTAATAATATTCGTAGATAAGCAATGAAGTGATGTGCTTTAAATGAAAAGATAATATATTTTAAATATATCATAATATTAATTATTTTACAATTTTTTCCTCTTTATTACTTTTCTATGGTAAGAAAACTGTGACATTGGGTCCGCCACTCCACACGTACATCTCGATTTTGAATATTAATTGGAGAACGGAGGGTCTGAACTCTAGAATGTAGTTTTTTTTTGCTTCACGCTGCATCCCGCATATAGCAGGGTAGGCAAAGGAAACCTGAGAACCTAGTGTTAAGACACTCCGTTCCCACTTTCCGTCGATTTAAGTCATTGAGTGGCGGAACTTAACGCCGCGCTTTGCCCAGTTACCAAACCCAGGAAAAGATACATTTCCTGGAGTGAATCGAACTCACAACCTGTCGCGTTTACAGTCACGCTTGTGCCTCTGCGCCACTACAGACGTTAGAATGTAATTCTCTATGATACAATGCTATCCAGATAAAGCGTGAAACAGTTTTCATATTTTTTTTCATATTATCAGTTTATTTCTAACACGTATGTCGAAGGCGGCGTTAGTAAGATCTTGTCTTTGGTTAGGTAAAAGAGTTCGGACAGTGGAGGTGAATGTTAATGTATACTATAAAGGCGCCCTTTAAGCCTACACTTGTGTCGCAACTCCCACGCACTGCTCCGAGCTTCTCTGCAACGCAATTAACCCTTCACCCACACGTGGAATCCACGGATTTATAAGCAGTTTTTGCTGATTTTTGTCTCTATTATATTTAATTTAGGAGATAAAAATAACGGAAAGTGGAGAAATAATGTTTTAACACTAGGTTGACTCTCTACCCCACTACTTGAAGGAAATTCGTGAAGATAAAAAAAATATTCCATAGCAAATATTTGTACAATTTTTTTTTTCGTTTTACGCTGTATCCCGCATATAGCAGGATAGGCAGATTGAACCTGAGAACCTAATGTTACCTAGTGACACATCGAATTTCCGAATTGAGGCATTGCGTGTTGAGTGGCGGAACTCAACGCCGCGCTTTGCCTTGCTACCAAACGCAGGAAATGAAAACACTAAAATTTTACAATTCCTGAAGTGAGAATCGAACCCACAACCTGTCGCGCTTACACGCTGACAGGCGTTAAAATATTTGTAACAACTAAATCAATCGTATAAGAATTTCAGCATTGTTCGTTGAAAATGTGTAACTTATTGCTTAATTGGATAGAATACTTATACGGTATTCAAGAGGCGCGGGTTCGAATACTTTACTTCAATTTTACACAGAATTCCAATACTTTTTACTTTTATGATTGTTTTGCCATATGCCGTAGTTCACAGCAACAAAACGGATACCAACAAAGCGAGGCTATACATTTCAATTTATCGACAGTATCTCTATCATCACCGTCTGTAACGTAATTAAAAATTCCATTCGATATCGGTATTTGAAACATTTTATCGCTTCCGTTTTTACCTGCAACGCTGTACGGTACTCTATTTCAAGTATTTTGCCACTATTATGTTGTGCTTCATCAGACATAGTGGTTGTCTTTTTTTTTTATTTACTGTAGTACGTAATAAATATTTTGTCGTTGTGCACTGGGAAGCTTCTGACTGTAAATGTAGAGTGTTTGATCTTCGATAGAGTAATTGTATTTAAGTTATTTTCATTTCTTCGTTCTAATATGACAATTTCTTTTTAGCTTCACGCTGTATCTCGCATATAGCAGGGTAGTTAGAGGGAACCGATAACCTAGTGTTAAGACACTCCGTTACCCACTTTCTGCCGATTTGAGGCTGAGTGCTGAATGGACTCAACGCCGCGCTTTGCCTTCGATTCGATCACGATTCCTTGAGAACCGGCGGAGAGTGGAGGAAGGAGTGTCTTGACATTATATTTTATCTGAATACTCTGCATTCCCGGAGAAAACGTGATCCTGCAACAATAAAGTGAATATTTTTAGTAAAGAGTTTAATATAAATACTATGATAAGAATATTTTATAATTTTATACTTCGTCATTTTATAAAAGTAGTTCGTCAATTCGCAGGCAGATGTTATTTTTTAATTATGAACTCGAGACGTTTCATTAAATTGCGAGCTTACATATATTGTACTGAAATCATTATAGTATTTTTACTTAATAGAGCTTTTAATTTTTAATATTTATTTGATTTGGTTTTAAATGTTATTTAAAATGAATATTACATAGGTTAAAAGACTTTATTTCTTTATATATAGAAATGTACAAATTTTGTTAACCTTCCTCTAAAAGTCTAAAGCCTAAACAAATAACACAAAGCGAAAATATTAAAGAAAATTAGCTCCATTTAAAAGGTACTAGGATCAAAGGAGGCCGCTGCGGCGAATGATTACTTCAAGTTTTGTTAAATCGGGCCTTTGAGAAACCGCCTATGTGTATTATGGTAATGTATTTTTAGTACGAATGGGAAATAATACAAAATACATTGTTTATATGAATGCTATTTATTATTTAAGGGAAATATAAATATTTTAAGTCATAATTTACAATCTCATCATTTTGTCAACGCTCATCATCATGACGTCTTTGTAGGACCATCTGACCAACAGGTCAGAGTCTAGGTAAGTGAGGTCATCGTACTTCATGACCATGTCGGACATATCGACATCCTTCACGTTGTTGGCTACACCGAGGTCTTTCCTGTATACGAGCACGTCGAGGAACTTCATGTTGTTGGTGTAGAAGCGAGTTACATCGATCTCTCTGTCGAAGGGGAAACCAAGAGGCATGGTGTCGAAACAGACGGTGAAGTGGCAAGTGTGACGTTCCTTCATGATCTTCATGTCAATGCTTGGTAAGACCAGACCAGTGCGTACAGGTGTAACAATAACGAACATTTGGAGAGGAAGTCCTCCACGGATACCAAGAGGCAAAAGCATCCTGCGAGGAATGCCAAGGCGTTGTTTGTACCAGTAGCTGTCTACAACCTTGTCGACTCCTCCGGTCACATCGACAGTGTAGTCCATGAAGCGACGAGTCCAAGGCCTGTCACCAATAACATCGTGCATTTCGTGGGAATGACGAACGATGGTGTTCTTTCCGGTGTCAAGTTTGTAAATGAAGCTGTCGATTTCCAACATATCAAGACGTTTGTCGTTAACGTTGAGGAGACGACCCATGCAGTCGTATTTAGGTCCAATGAAGATCCTTACAACTGCGTCAACAGCCTTCTCAGACAGAACATCGACGGTAACCTTGAACGGCTGGTTGTTAAGACGACGAGTGCGGGCAACGTAGGTCATGTCAGATTTCTTCTTGTGGAATTCAGATTCATCTAAGTATAGAGCATTTGTAATGTCCATGTCATAGTCATCCATGAAAGTGACAAGTTTGTCAGTGGTAATGCGTTCGATCTTTACTCCGGGGAAGTCAAGCTCATCTTTGGTGTATATGGGCAAGAATTTCTTGAAAAGAACAGCGTGGTCAGTGACACGTTTCATGATTCTCCAGAATACAGGGTCACGCAGGCAAGTAGTGTACATGTCCAAAGCGGTTGGGACGTAGGTGTACCTAAAAAATATAACATAGTATAAAATACTTGTATCGTATACATACATCGTATCGTAATAAAAGTTATTTTAAATATCTGTCACATTGTTTACGACTACGTCCGTCAATAGATAATATTATTTCTGAAATCTTTTGCTAACTTACTTGTTAAAGTTGTATACACCATAAGACAGAAGCTTTCTGAACAAGTGCATGATGTGGATTACTTTAGCGTCATCGTTTCTGATGCCCATACCACCAAGGATAATTCTGGCGAGTTCTTCGAAGTCCTCTACTTTCCTAAGGTTGATGATGGTGCCATCGCGCTATAAAATAAATTAAAATAATTTAGATATTTTTACATATTTTAATATTTTTAAATAGAAATATTATTACAAAATAATTTTGCTACACTTACTCTTTCGAAACGGCCCTTGACAATGCTCTCACGGATGATCCTCTCGATGTCATCGATGTACTCCTTTGTCAAGTGGTTGTATTTGTTAAGAAGGACAACGTTGTTGCTGCGGACGGGCATCTCGTCGCCGGTGTGCAGACGAATCTTTGGCCAGTAACCGTTCTTCAAAGGTTCGTGGAAGTTGAGGGTCTGAATGTCGCACATCTTGTGGCTTAAACGTTCTAACCTGTATCTGGCGAGCAGTTGCAGGTAACCGTACATGGTGACTTCACCGCGACGTTCCTTGTTGATGCTGTATTCATCTTCAACCATCCAGTATGGGTAGTTCATGTGCAAGTTGTAGAAGAAGGTGTTGATATCGATATCCTCGGTGAAATAGTTAAGACGGTCATCGTCGCTCATTAAATGACGGACTCCTTTACGCCAGTCAATGAAGACGAGGTTCTTGTCGGTGACCTTGATGCCATAGTAGTCGTATAAGACGGGGTCGCTGATGGCCTTGCTGGTTTTGATCATGAAAGCCTTGTTGATGACATGGCTGTCGACGAAGAAGTATGGGTAGATTTCATAAGGAGCTGGCAATATTACTCCGCGGCAGTCTTCTCTGTGGTATACAGCGCAAGTGAATGCGTACACAAACATGCCACTGTTGATTCTTTCGCGGAAGAAGCAAGCTGTCCTAATGAAGGTGTCGAAGTCCTTTGCGAAGTACAACATGCGGAAGACCAGGATAGCTTGGTCCATGTGCTTGTCGTTACTGTGTACAAACACGTCACCGCGGGGTAAGAAGCCCATCTTCCAGACTTCGATGAAGCGCTTCACTACTTCCACTTTCTGTAAATACATAGATTTTAATAATTAAAAAACTTTATAAAAATCTGTAAATGTATAATATATATTTATATATTCTACTAAGAATAATATTTATAAGACTGGGTTTAGTCCTTACCAAGTATTTGTCCAAGTTCTCTTCAACGACCCAGTCCCTGGCGACTTCTCTGATGTCATCGTATACGGTTGGCTGCAGGACGTAGTTCAACAGTTTCATGCAAATAACCTCCTTGCTCTTGAGGTCAATGTTCACTGAAACAATTATTTGTTTCAGTTAAGTTCTGCCACATAATACAATGTCTTGAATTTGCGAATGGAGTGTCTTGACACTATTTTCTCTATGACTAGTCTATTCTACGATACAAAAGGTTAAGCAACCATAGCTTCACACTGTATCCCGCACGAAGCAGGATAACAGAGGGTACCAGAGAACTTAGTGTTAAGACACTCCGTTCTCTTTTAATATCCATTCCCCATTTCATATAATAGTAGATTTATACATCCTAATAACCCAATTTACTAGTTATAGACCTTTTCGTTATATATCAAGTTATTGTATTTGTAATTAAGTAATGAACGCTGAAATGTAATTAATTTGGAAACTACGTCATATCTATATATAATATTATATGACTGATTAATTAAAACTAGCTATTTTGGAACATATGTGTTTTAGTATGAATACTAAAGTAATATGCTTTAAATTTATATTTTTAATAGTTTTCACTAGTATATATTACTTAGTTAAAAGTTAAAAGACAAGGGACGGAGAGAAAAAGAAAACAACTGTACTATTACTATAGATACACACACTTATATTCTATTGATATATATAATTATACATTCTTTATTCTTTCTTAGGACTTTTTGTTTTTGCATTCTATATTAATAATAATAAAATATAACTAACTACATCCCCTGACTTTATGTGGACTATAAAAGCAAATATCCCATTTTTTCCCATCTTCAAAAAATATCCTCTCAGTGGCTTCCTAAGGATCCCTCATCAAGGAACGCATATGTCAGAATTAAGCCTTTACTGCTGGCAGTAATCGCCTATACATTGTCAGTCAGTCACTCAGTAACATAAGCGTTTTACATATAAAAATTAAAACATACCCAATGGTTCCTTGCCAACGACAACGAGATGTTCCTCCTTGACAACTGAGGCCGAGGCCACGGCGAGTGTCGCCGCTAACAGAAGCAATTTCATTGTGACTTTCTTCCTGCCTGTGGTCGAATGTGCCGAAGTCAGGTCTACATCGACTTTATATACTTTTCATAATTTTTTATCTTCATTGCTGTTGACCTGCTTTTAATGTGTTTTTTTTTGATATTCGCTCTCTCCGTGATGTAACCTTTTCATGGAGTAGAACTTGGTGATAATTTTAATTTGATATTAAGCTTTGTATTCGACTTTTGGTGTATTGAGTTAGATTATAGGATTTTTTTTTTTTTTGGATATTTTGGTATTTTGTTTTTTTTTTTTTATGGATACCGGATTAGGAAACGAGCAGAAGGACCGCCTGATGGTAAGTGGATTTACCTTCGCCCATGAACATCTACAACACCCCAGGGAGATCGCCCTTTAGATGTGCGTTGCCAACCTAGAGAATACAGATGGAAAGGGAGGGATAATGTAGTAGTCCGCTATCCAGGTTTTCACACACCATTTTTGGGGAAAGGATGGAATTTGAGAAGAAGTGAGGAAGACACGGCTTTATGCCATCAGACCGGGCTTTTACATCATAAGATATTTGGCGGTTCGTCTTTGACCTTTGCTGATAGTGGTCACTGAGAGAGCCCAGACGGAGGACAGACACTCCTACCACCAAACAAAATTAATTATATATGTATTTTGGAAATTTCTTCAAAATGTTTGATATTTAGTCGTTAATATGATGACGCAAACGGCATTTGGGTACATAAAAACCCCAGGTTTTACTAATGTTAGAAATGCAGATACTTTGTCTGTTTATGTAAAACCTGCTGTAATAAGGTCTTTTTATGAGGATTAACTTAAAAATAGGAACCAGTTTTTTTAAATACATATACTCGTATAGAAAAAAAAGGAGAATTATTATCTGTGCAGGGGATAGCTTAAACTTAAAAAAAATCTAGCCAAATTATTACTATGATTTACTTTATGTAGAGCCACACTAACAAAAGAAAATTTAAAAAGTAGTATTACTTAATTTGACAAAAGATAAGTTTATTACTTTACTACAAACCGCGCATATTTTAATAAATAACATAATATAAAACGTCTGTCGTGGCGCAGTGGCTCAAGCGTGCGATTGTAACCACGACGGGTTGTGGGTTCGATTCCCACTTCTGGGAATGTAAAGAAGTTTAGTATTTTTCATTTCCTGGGTTTTGATAACGAGGCAAAAGCGACGACGTTAAGTTCCGCCACTCAGCGTACGCAATGCCCCAATTCAAGGCGGAAAGTGGGGACGGGTGTCTTAACACTTAGTCGGGTTCCCTCTAACTACCACACCGCTATATGTGCAGGGATACAGCGTGAAGCTAAAAAACAAACAAACATTTTTTTTTTTTAGAAAGTATTGTTTTCAAGTATTCTGATAAGGATTCGTGCATTACACAAAATATTGTATGTTCATCGAATTCGGACACATGTAACTTTTTCAGGCAAGCAAATCCTAACCAAATAGTTTAATATTTGTTCAAAGTGAAGCTAATATAAACCTGTTAAAAGCATCTTAAAACACATACTATGTATACTTTTTCCTTGTTACAGACTTGTTTCGACACGGGTTTCCGTTCTATCGCCATTTTCAGCGTTGGCATGGGACCCCATGCAAGCGCTACTCGCTATTATTATTGGCGACAAAGAGAGCGAAGCAACCATAGAGATGTGTATCCTTTTACACATAATATTAAATATTATGAATTTAAAAGTAAATATATTAAAATAAGAGATTTTTTTAGGAAATTTGGTATTGTTGATAGAAAGCATGCCCAGTTAATACTTCTTGAATCTACTAGAAGTCTAGTCCTCTGTTGACACAAATCATTAGCCCAGCCTTGGAGCAGGAAAATATTAAATAAAAACACCTTCCCCTAAGGTGGGAATTGAACCCATTCATCCATCAAACAACTAAAAGATGTGTTTGGAATTAGACTTTTTACGCTGAGCTCTTTTTTTTTGAATATTGTATGACTAAGGCAATTTTGAAAACAGTAAGTACAAATAAATGATTTATTTTAATCGATTATATTTATTTAGAAAACATATAAAAATTTTACAATTTAAAACTTCAAAAATATTTAATAAACAGCAGTCTCTCTTGCCAAATGATTGTTTTTAGAAATAATCTTTGGGTAGCAGAAATTTGTAAAAACCTCTCTACAGAGATGCTAAAAACGAAAATAAGTTGTAATAAGTATAAGGTTTCGACGTAGATAAGAACGCAAGACTTAGCGGTCGGAGCGATTGACGGTTTCCAAGAGGCGCGGGTTCGAGTCCCGCTGCGTTCAAATTTTTATACGTTTTCTAAATATGTTTTTCGTTTCCTAAGGGTGTTAATAGCGTGTTAATTTAACGTGTAAATGTTAACCAAATTAAAAAAATTAAAAATATCGATTATATTTGCTTATAAACAAAGTGTCAATAACCCAGTTTAACCTTAAAGCCTAAAATAGGTTTGATCTGCGGAAAAATCATTTGGCAAGAGAAAATACTATTTATTAAATATTTTTGAAGTTTTTTAAGTGTTAATCACACACTTAGGAAACGAAAAATTCTCTGGTAAGACTAAGCGCGGCGTTGAGTTACACTTAACACGCAATATCTAAAATTTGGACAGAAAGCGGAAAACAGAGTGTCTTGACACTAGGTTCTCCACCACCCTAATATGAGGGATAAAGCGTGAAGCTAAGAAAACGATACAACCAATGTTGCCATACGCGAACATATATAAAAATAATATATGTATGTATAATGATGTATGTGCGTATAAGTGAATGACATTCGTAAGAGCAACAAAGTAGCGTCCACCGCTTTGACCCGTTATCAGTGAGATGCGTCTTATCATCATTTATAAATAATGACATAATATCAATAATAAGCATTTTATATTTATTTTTTTATCATATTTTTCTTAATATATAGAAAACTTGATATAAATACTGACTTTGTCTGTCAAATAAAAATAATATTCTTACGTGGTTATAAAATATGAATGTAGTACGGTGTTCCGATAAGCCACTCTACATGCAAGGTGTCAATTTTGGGTCCAGAGTCGAGAACGGAGTGTCTTAACACTAGTTTCTACCTGACTAACCTGCTATTGAGCTACCTGTTATTTATAAAAAAAATAAATAAATAAATAAATAAATAATTGTCAGTCGGTGAGGATCTCACCATAGTCTTAAGACAAGGTAGTCTATTTAAGTATGCACACGAAAAAAAAAAAAAAAAAAAAAAAAAAAAAAAAAAACGATAAATTTATAACCCGTTATTTAATCAAAAAAAAAAAAAAAAAAAAAAAAAAAACCTGCTATTGTGCTATATATTCTTGAATAATTAAAATTACATGGTAATCACAAATAATTACTCAACTTTTAAAATTTGAACGAAACGAGACAGTCGAACGAGAACTATTGTATAAGTGACTACTAAATAATCAACATTGAATAAAAAAGTAATTAAAAGCAAACTTTTAATAATAGTATATATATTCTACTAGTTGTATATCAAAAAAAAACTAGTTGAGCCCTATTTAATACTCATATCCTTCTGTCATATAATCCACCATTTTGTTGTGGCGGCCATTTTGACTTAACAACAAAACTGATTATATATAATATAATTGCATTATCACCAGAACTAAAGATACATTCCAAATTTCATATGAATAGAATACTGTGCAGTGAGACAAATATAACTTGCAAAATTTGACCCACACTAACGAACTAAAACAGCTAGTTGAACAAAAGCTACAAAAGTAATTTTAAATTTCACCCCCAAATACTTTGTGTGTGTAAATATTTTGCGTATCAATATATTTGGTTGAAGCTAGAATGTATCCAATTAACAAGCTCATACGAGTGTACAAAGCTCCCCCAATCAAAGAGAATATAGAAATATAGGTAGGTAGATAGAGCTAGAGGCCTCCACCAAGTGTTCAATTACCTCGCGAACCCTTTGATCCTACAATACGCTGAAAACGACAGGATTCACCAAATTTTAACAATTAATTAACTAATTAAAACTTGTCAAACGATGAAAATGCTTTAAAATTAATATTACCTTTGTTAAATACGAAAGATTGAACGCTATGAATGATTTTTGATTACTTTGTTGTTGTAGACAGTTTTTTTGTGATTCTTTTTGTAATTATATTTTAAGGACGTTTAGACGTTTTTCCTTTGTGTTTTTTTTTTAATTAAAGAAAAAATATAATTTCATTTTTTTAAGTGAATTGGAAATTGGATTCCAATAAATTATACCTGTAAATACAGATAATTTCAAATGTTGCTATAAACTCGTGATAATTAATAATTGAGTTATAATCATAATAAACGCAATACTATATATATTATTCAAGCTATATTTAATTTTATATTTTTTGAAGCTATGTTCTCCTCAAGCATCTCTCCACTTTGAATTATTCAGAGAAAGTATGTAAGAGTCAAAGATAAGAGTGATAGATTGCTCTACCTAATATATTGCCTCAATCCGCATTTATTGAACATTAAATATGATAAGTAAGGTTACCTTAGAAAACCAAGAACATCTTATCAAAAAGAGTTTTATAGAAAATTTAAAATTATGAACATCACTAACAATAGAAAATGCTACAAGGTTCTTTCAAACTATGTCACGAAAGCAAGATTTAATTTATTATGACTTTTGAAATAGTAAATCCTAAAATACCCATAAAATACGACCTTATCAGGATATGACCGAGTTACCAGCAGCGTCTGGCGCACCGCCAACCTGCCCGTTGTAATGCTAATATACTAGTAGTCAAACTTGAATTACCATATCTACTTCCGGTCTGAAAATATATGGGAAATGACGTCATTCCTGCTAGTTAAAGTTGAAAAATTTGTTTGAATAATGCATATTCTTAGGAATAAGCTGGTTTTCAATTTATCTGACTATAGCAAAGAAAATATGGGCCATAATTTTAACAGTCTATGTATTTATATATTATGTGTATCTTTACCGGTATCCTCATAACTCAAGAACTACTAGATGTTACTCGGTAAATGCGGTATTGTTGCTTCATGTTTCGCCTATATTTATAGGCTACGAATACAAATATTCAGTATATCTGAATTGAAATATCTAGCGTACTTTTCTTTAAAATAATTGACGAACATATTATAAATATATTAACTCAATGAAAATGTACCCTATTGTAAGCACATGATATAAAAGCATGTATGTAAACTCCGAAAGCACAAATAATGTAAAAAATTACTGATTTACAAGTATAAATTGTATAAAAAATGTTTCATTTCGAGGCTCCATCAAATATTGTCGGATTTAAATGAAAAAGTTATGTCAAAACACATAGCTGTCAGAGTCGCAGTAAATTACGCGTAAGTCGACTCCGTCTAACGACATCAAAACTTTTGCCGTTCGAAAAATTTCCAAGAAAATTGCCTAAAAATGAATTTGGCTGACAAAATTTTAATGAATTCCCTCCTCTCCTATAATTATCGCGCTTGAATGAATGGGAATGATTAATTTCATCTGTTTCTTAGTAAAGTTGATTTATTTACTTATTTATGTAAGTTGTAATTAATGTTTATTTCCTTTTTTATTATTATCACAATTGTTTTAGATAAATATATATGTGATTTGATTGATATTATTACGTATCTAATCAAATATATACTCGTATTATCCAAGGCCAAATTACACAAAATCTTTATATATTTCAGTCTGTGTGTTATTCCGATGTAAAAGCTATATCACTGTTGATGGATAATGTAGTAGTCCGCTATCGGAACCACCACATTTTGGGGAAAGTGGGAAAACCTGGCTTACATGCCATCGAACCGGAACACATCATAAGATATTTGGCGGTTCGTCTTTGACATGATAGTGGTCGCGAGCCAGACGGAGGACGAACCTCCTACCACCAAAAAATCAAATCAAATCACCAAAAAATCGTCTACATCCATTTATTAGTTTTGCGTGAAAGATTAACAAACATCCATATATCCTTGCAATATGAGTAGGATATGCAAATTTCACATTGTTGGCATCTTAGTAAAAAATATCTGTTCTATTTTTTGGCTAAGCGTAAACTTGAAAAAGGTAATATAATATTTCGCTTCCTTTTTTTACGTACTCATATAAAACAAACCTTTCAAAGTTACATTCGCTAGAAAATGTATAACTTAGGTGCTCTATATTTCGAGAACTACCTGATGTGTAGTAATAATTGGATCAAAGAACGTAAAACTAAGTAATGAAACAAAGTTGGTGCAGATATTATATGCTATAATACTAACTCGAAACTTATGGATGATGGCTTGTAACTCTTTCATGCAAAAAAACCACTGAACTTTAAATAGATGAAACTTTTTACAGTAATATATTAGGGATTATTACTGAAGCATTAGAATAAAAATGAAAATAAAAATAAAATTAAATAATAAAAAATAGAATAATAAAAAAAAAAAAAAAAAAATTGCATTGAAATATATATATATATATATGTTGATATATATATATATATATATATATATATATATATATATTATTATAAATTATAATAAATTATTAATTAGAATAAAAAATGTGTTGTTTGGTGATAACATAACGATAAATGCCTACTAGACACCGAAATAAATAAAAATATTATTAAAACAAATTCACAATTTTAGTTAAATTTACGCACGTAAAAGCCTTCTTACAGCTTCCAGTTGAGTTGGCGAAGTTAAGTTATGACCGAGAATTTACTTATTAACCAGTCGTGATCAATCAAAAAATAAATTTGGACTTATATTTAACCCAGTTTCTTATATATTCTATTGAAAAATGTTTATAGTTATGGATATAAGTATGTATGTTTGTATGTATACCACGTATTTAGGACTGCTTAAGGCGCGGTCATCCCATATTTATGACGCAATTCTTATGACCAGTTAGTGTAGTTTGGCAAGAATTCACACTTACCATTTCCTGGTTTAAATTCCCAGAGGTACAGAATTGGCGGAATTGAGTCCCAACTCAAAACTATCCGGCTTAAGTAATCTCTACCATTTTGCGCTCTACATCACCGCCTTAACTCAATTAGAAAAGATTAAGAGCCGCACTCAGAGAGATGTCAATTAATGTTTGACTGCCAAGCCAATTATTATTAAAAAATTATGGCGTTTTTAGGTACATCTGTGGGTGTTCCAAAAGTATATTAAAATATTTTTTTCTTGTAAAATTGTCTTTTTTTTTGGACAGTAAATACATTATTGTAAGTATGTATATGTTTTTATTGATTGTTTATTTGAATAATATTACATGTGTATAACTTTTTTTTTTTTTCTTTTTTTATTGATAACGGACGGTAAACGAGCAGAAGGACCACCTGATGGCAAGTGGTTACTTTCAATATAGATGTCCCAGCACAATCAGATGCCAGATGCCGTCAACCTAGAGGATACAAGGCTACTGATGGAGGGTCAATGAAGTCCATCATCAGAACCACCAAGGCTATTTTGGGGGTGCGATGGGTGGGAAAGGGGAAAATCTGGCTAGCATGCCATCGAAACCGGAACACATCATTAGATATTTGGCGGTTCGTCTTGACATGGATAGTGGTCGCGAGCCAGTCGGAGGACGAACCTCCTACCACCTAACAAAACTTCCTTTAAAAATATATACTTCTACTTTGCATTACCCAAATCCAGGGTATTAATTTCTCGAAGATATTGTGTGTTAAGTGGCGGAACTCAACGCCGCGTTTTGCTCTTGAGAGAATGTTTTTGCATATTTAATAAAAAATAAAAATATACCCATTTAATGTAAGTTAAATCGCTAATCAATATTTATGAGTACTGCAGTTAGATTTTAAACGAAAATAAAATCTCTACTTTCAAAGTAAATTTAAGTAGTCTCACTTCATATAAGCCTGCCTTTAGGATATTTAAAAAATACATTGAATCGAAATTCACTTTCCAGATCCCAACCAGATGAAATTACAATACTGAATATCAATATTTGGACGGAGATTGTTTAAGTAAGCTACAAAATGTTTAAGAAAACGATATAGAGGCAATAATTAAGGCCATTGGATAGTGGTAGTGCCAAGCCAGATAGTCGCAGGATCAAATTTTTTATTCGGAGAGATCCTTTGTCTTTAAAACAAACAACAGTATTTATATTAGAATTATATTTAATTCTGCCATCTGGTTGATTATGGATCTGGGATTCCCACTCAAGTTTTTATAGCTTCACGCTGTGTATACCAAATATGGGGCAAGGTAGGCAGAGGGAGCCAGATAACCTAGTGTGTTAAGCACACTCCTTTCTCTTTCAACAATTCCGTTCCTCCACTTCTACCGGATTGGTTTTCATTGCATGCTGAGTGCAGGAACTCAACGCCGTAAGCTTTTGCCATTAGCACACAGCCAGGAAATTGTCATTATTTATATTTTGTAATTTCCTGGAGTGGGAATCGAACCCACAACCTGTCGCGTTTACAATCGCACGCGCTAGTTCTCTCTGCGCCACGACAGGCGACTAGTAATGATTATATTTAAATACTTTTCATATTTCCGATGGGAAGACATGAGCAACGTTTAGCTCCCGCTTATTCGACACATAATATCTTAAATGAAAATAGAAGAGAATGTTTTGATGTTAAGTTCTCTCCTCATTATAAAAAATATGAGTTTATCATTATTATTATAGTTAATAATAGTATAAAAATATTAATATGCAGAGGGAGCTAGAGAACTTAAAAGTTAAGACACTCTTGTTCTCTTTCAACAATTCTGTCCCTATTTTTCGCCGGACTGGAGGCATTGCGTGCTGAGTGGCGGAACTCAACGCCGCGCTTTGCCTTGTTATCAAACTCAGAAATGAAAAATATTTCATTTAGAGTGAGAATCGAACCTACAATCTATCGCGTTTAAACTCGCACGCTTGTGCCTTTTGCGCCACGAAGGGTGTTAATACATAATACTATACAATAGTTATTTTGCTTTTCTTTCTTACAAGGTGCTTTTTCTAACTAAATAATATTAAAACATTATTTTTAATCCACTTAGTATATAAAATATAAGAGACTTTTCATTTTTCATTTCTAAATTGAAAAATGACAGCTCAATATGAAAGAAAGTTTCGGCTGAATGTTGAACTTTGAAAAACATTTTAAATTATACATTTTGACATTCAATTACCAGGTTTCTTCAAAACGTTAGCTTCAATAGAGAATAGTTAAATAGAATTATTATAACTTTTATAAAAGTAAACCTAACTTAGAGCAAATTTCTAATTTAATTCTACCTATATATATATTACACTACAACGAAAAGTGGGGAAAAGAAAGTCTTAAGAGAACGGAGTGTCTTAACACTCCTTGCTATGTGCGAGATACAGCGTGAAGTTAAAAAAACGGAAAGTAAAGAAATATCTTGACACTGTGTTCTCTCTAATAACATTGCTATTTGGGATAGTTTCAGCTGAAAGGATTAAAAAATATATAAATAGTAACAGTTTAACAGTAGTACCGATTATTTTCTGTTGTTTATCTTCTTCTAGAAGAAGACTAACTTCACGCTGTATCCCGCGGTAGCAGGGTAGGCAGAGGAAACCTGAGAACCTAGTGTTAAGACACTCCGTTCTCTTACAACAATTCCGTTCCCCACTTCTTTCCGTTCTTCTAGAAGAAGAAATCAGTATTAAAACATTCAGTTCCCTGCCCATTTAAAGTGTGCTGGATATCGATGCTCAATACCATTCGCCAAAACCAAACTATAGCAGTCCTTTGCTAGTTAAATGCATGAAAAATTGTTTAACAATAAAACAAAGGGTACGCGTATACACAAACAGACATCGTATGTTTTTTTTAATATATATATAGAAAGTAAGATTATTTTATCATATATACTTGTTAATTACTTATAAACTGGCCATTTGAAATAACTACAATACAAAGTTAGCCTTTATTACATTTAATTCGCACCGCGGGTCAGAGGTGAGGATGACGACGTATCGCAACGTTTTGCTTGTTACTATACAAATGATATTTGTTTTTATAATTTTTTATCCTGTAGCAAGGTAGATAGAAAAAACCTAGTGTTAAGACACTCGGTTTTCCTCTTTTCACCCGAATTTGCAACATTGCTTGTTGAATAGCGGAAATTAACGCAGCTTAGTCTTGCCAGAGTAAGGAAATGAAATAGTTCAAATATAATATTTCCCGTGTGGGAATTGAGCTCACAGACAAATATGTTTACAGTCAGACGCTGTCCCACTGTGCCACTGTGCCTTAGTAAATGGATGATAAAGTAAAAGTCTAAGTATCTTTCGAAACCCGTGGAATATGGTGGTTACAAGTTCGAAGTCTATTCAGAAGAAAATTATAAAGCAAAAGTTAGAAACGTAGCTTTTTTTCATTTGTCTCTGTTATATTTTACAAAATGAAGTATATTATACTTTATAAATTACTCATATTCTTCTTTCCTTACTTGGCAGTCAATAACTTGTTAAATCAAAAATGCATTCTGTCTTAAGCTGTCTGTAATCTGTTCTGTTCTGTGTCTGTATCTTAGTGCCAAGACACTCCCTAATATTTTAAAAATCTTACAAAAAATCGAATCCGCAACCGCTGCGAACATAATCAAATAACTACTGTGCCACGATGGCATAAAAATATATGCAAAAAATAGGAATCTGCCCCGTCAGAGGTATAGCGAGGGCGGAACGTACCAAATTGTTGGCCTTGTAAAGCAAATATTGGTTTTAGTAAATTTGTTTTTTCACATCTTCGCCGCGATCACAAAATAAATAGCTACGTTGTAAATATTGCTTACCGAATACAGATAAAACACAATTTCGTTGATATTTTTTTTTTATAGCGGTGGACAGAGGCAACCTGAGAATCTAGTGTTAACAAACTCCATTCTTTTAAAATTTCTGTTCTTCACATTCCACCGAATTGAGGCATTGCGTGCTAAGTGGCGGAACTCAACGCCGCGCTTTGCCTTACTACTAAACCAGGCAATGAAAATACTAAAGAAACATTTCCTGAAGTGGGAATCAAACCCACAACCTGTCGCGTTTACAGTCGTACGCTTGTACCTCTGCACCACGACAGGCGTTATTTATAAAGATTTTAGTTAATACCAACAGAGAAGTAACTAGTGACATAACAAACAAACAAACAAAACAATTTTCTATTATTGGAAGAAAACGAGTAAATCAAGATTGCGATTGAAGCTTATTTGTACAAAATTCTCACTAACGAACTATTGGAATGTTTCTAATTGAAACAGCACATAGCTTAGCTATATTAGTCCTTACTTATATAATTCGAAAAATATTTTGCTTTTTCCTACATTACGTTGTTATCAAAGGGAAGCTAGTGTTAGAACACTCTGTTCTTCACTTTCCGTCTGAAATCGAAACATTGCATGATGTGTAGCAGAACTCAACGTCGCACCTTGACTTACCGCAGTGAAGAAATGAAAATTATTTAAGTACAATCATTCCTCTATTTAATACATTGGTTGTTAAGTGGCGGAATTCAACGCCGTGCTTTGTATAGCCAGAGCAGAAAAATAAGGATAATTTAAATATAATATTTCTCGGATTGGAAATCGTACCCACAACCAATCGCATATACTCGTACAGTCAGCACTGTCCCACTGCGCTCAAATGGGTTTAATTATTTTTTTATATATATTTTTATAGCAGAGTAGGCAGAGGGAACCAGAGAACCTAGAGTTAAGACACTGTCCTCTTAAGATTTCCGTTCCCCGTATTTATTAATAATTAATAAAAACAATAAAATATAATAAATTCATACTAACATATGTATATTTCATTATTTTACTTCAAAACAAAAATTTTCATGTAAGTATAATGAGATAACTTAAAGTTTATATTTTAAACTTTCTGACAGTTACTAACTTTGTTTCTCTTTCGCCGTGTATGAATGCTGATTTTAGATGAATATATTGGAAAGGTGAACTAAGAAGCTATTTTGAGTGATGCTAAAGTTATTAAATTTGCGTTCGTATAAAGCTAGTGGTTTTAGTATATTTTTAAAGATATTTAAAATATTCAGTCCAGGGATTACTGTTAAGACACTCCGTATCCCATTTTCCGCCGAATTGGGGCATTAATCCATTATAATGTTTTGGAAATACAATAAATTATTAAAATAAATATAACATACAACCCGCAAACCAGAATAATACAAAGCGCGGCGTTGAGTTTCGCCACTTAACATGCAATATGACGAATTTTGATGGAAAGTAGAGAACGAGGGTATCTTGATACTAGATTATTTCTAAATACCCTACTTTACGGTAAAAATCATGACGCTGAAACATATATATTACATACACTCTCGTAACAGGCGGGTATCCCAGTAGTTTGATGGTAGGAGGTTCGTGCTCAATCTGGCTCGCGACCACTGTCATGTCAAAGACGAACCACCAAATATCTTAAGATGTCTTCTGGTTCGATGGTATGTAAGCCAAGTTTTCCCCTTCCTACCCATCTTTTCCCCAAAATGTGGTGGTTCCGATAGTGGACTACTACATTATCCTCCCCTTCCATCTGTATCCTCTAGGTTGGCAACGCATCTACAACCAACAACATCTCTGGTGGTGCAGATGTTCATGGGCGAAGGTAATCACTTACCATCAGGTGGTCCTTCTGCTCGTTTGCCATCCGTTATCCATAAAAAAAAAGAAAAAAAATACACTACCAGGTGTGTGACGTACATTTTTACATAAAGTGACATACATGTTGCTATGGCAACTCGTAGTTTACACGGCAACGCGGCTAGTGCGTTTAAATTCATCTTACATAATTACGCACGTTGAAAGCTTACTCTTAAAAAGCCCTTAGAAGTTAAATATTCACAGTTGATATTTCTTGGGTTCCTTAGGGATGTACTTTGTGACCAGCTTTTAATCTTGCTTATACTAGATAATATTTTCAAATGTAATAATAAAATTTAACAGGTAACATTATATGATATGATGTCCATACTGTAGACACGATGATTGTAGATTCAGTAAAAAAATAAACGTATAAAAATCTTAATGTAGAGGGACTCGAACCCACGACTCCACTCCACTCGGAAGCAGTCCATCCGGTGTTGCTGTTGATTTTTTTATAAATTTTATTAAAAAAAAAACTCTTTCTTGTGCTAAGCGTGTAACACTTAGCAGCTAGTGTGTTTATAGTAAAGTACCTAGTATACCCTCTAAATTTAAAAATACACAAAAATATATATGGGTCTTTTAAATTTATTGTTTATTTAAATTTATTGAGGTTTATATATTAAATTTAAATGTAATTTGTCTGTATGTGGCATGGAACTAGGCTAAAGATGTCAATTTATAATTAATAGCAAACATTATACATTGAAACCTTCGGGGCACTGTGGGACAGAGTCTAACTAAGCGCTTTGTTGGTTCTGATCCTAACTCGAGGAAATAATTATTATGGTTATTTTGAGTTCCACACCTTACGTAATTTATTGAATTCGGGCTTAAAGTGTAGGGTAGAGTGTCTTGACACTAGATTCTCTCTGGCGTAAAACTGCTTGGCGTAAAAATTTGTAAATATTTATTTGGATTATTCTTTTGGCGTAAATGTTTCTTTGGTTGCCTAGAAAAGTACCTTAAGTAACCGTAATTTAAATATTTTTAGCCTACATGTATTGCGAGTGATATAGTGAGTATAGACACATACTCACTATAAATTCTTAACTACGCTTAGTTTCACGCTTTATCGCTAGGGGAGTAGTCACAGAGAACTGAGCAGCAAAAGCCACTGTCCCTGAATACCTCTTTCGCCTCGTCCACAGTCTCTTCATACATGCCAATGAATCATGTTCAATAAAAAGTACATATTTTAAAAAAAGTCTATCTTCGGTTAAATCCAAATATTCCGGCAAGTAACAATATACAAGTAGCATCACTAGCGTGAATCTCTACATGCCTCAGCTTCGGTACACCAAGTATTCGCATTAAAATAATGGCTTTCTAACGAACGCTTTGAGCGCGACAGTCGGCGCCCATATCCTCATACGTCTACGTACTCTATGTGTAGTATGTATGTATATTAGTATTTACTTGCAATTAACTTAGTTTGTACTCTGTGGGTAGAGCAATTTGATTTATTTTAACAAAGCAAAGCGCGGCGTTGAGTTGCGCCACTCAGCACGCGATGCCTCAATTCGGCGGAAAGTGAGGAACGGAGTGTCTTAACACTAGGTTTTCTCTGCCTACCCTGCTATATGCGGGATACAGAGTGAAGCTATGTATGTATTTTAACACATAAAGAAAAAACTTTGAATCCTTCTTTAAGAAAACTATGCAGATGGAAGAGTATGTGTTTTTAGGTATGTAAGGAAAAAGAAGAAATTAAAAATACCATGCTATTTATAATAATATATGAGAAATAGTTAATATTTATAAATAAATATTACACTACCATAAGTTTGACATACAGTTTCACATGAAGTAGTACAAAGAATAAGTAGAATGCGTCAACGGTACTAATAAAATATACAAATCTATTAAGAACGAAACATTATATATATATATATATATATATATATATATATATATATATATATATGATTAAATAAATATATACGAACATAAATATATATGCCATATATTTAAAAAAAACCTATAAAAATTTCTCGAACCCACGCCTCTCGGAAACTGTCTAAGCTCTGACTACTAAACCATACGTTCTTTCCAGTTACGTCGGAATTCTTATACTTGTTTTTGTTGTTATTTTCCGCATATATACAACTTATTTTATCTGTAATTTTTTTACAAAGAAAGTTTAACTATGTAAAAGTACCTATTATTCGTAATTGTTTTTTTCCTAAAGCAAAATAACTCTCGCATTAGTTTCCTGAACCGATTACCAGATTAGGTGGTCCCGGGGTCGATGCTCACGTGCGACATGAGACCGGGGAAGCAGTCCTGCACGTCAAGTTCCTCATCAACGAAGGTGCCCTGGTCACAGCCACAGCGGATGACCAGCTCCACCTCTGGACCTTCCGCCAAAAATCCGCCCAAAGGGTCCAGTCTCTCAAATTTCAAAGAGAACGGTATGTATTTCGAAAAATGGTGTTTTTTAACACAATTGTTTTTTTTTTATCAATTTTTAAATTCTATTTTCTCTTTTAAATTTAATTTCTTGTTTTTTTTGGATAATCTTTTTTGAT
This sequence comes from Philaethria dido, assembly GCA_033558755.1. Taxonomy (NCBI): domain Eukaryota; kingdom Metazoa; phylum Arthropoda; class Insecta; order Lepidoptera; family Nymphalidae; genus Philaethria; species Philaethria dido. The sequence continues at coordinate 69,075 of JAKGSA010000355.1, read as the reverse complement.
AAAAGCATGTAATATGAAGACATTCACTATTACTATATTTGAGAATAGCAACACCAGAAATTTATCAAAATCGGCTCAGTTATTTCATATTTACACCAATTTTCACTTATAATTGTAAATATATTAATATTTATTATATTAAAATAAGATTATTTAATACAATACAAATTTTAAAAATGTTTGGTGAGTAAATAGGTACGTTACAGTTACTAAGCTTATGATGGTCCATAAAAAATGATGTTATATCTTTCTGTTTTCTCGTAAAAGTTAAATACTTGAGTCAGGGGAATAGTCAAAATAAAACAATTAATTTAAATAATTTGCAATTTGCATAGAAATGGGGGAATAGGAAAACCTATTTACATAGCTAACAAGATGACCCACCCTCTACTGGTGCTTGGAGACGCTTTGAACCCATATTCTGCTAACTTATAAAATAATTGTTATTCGCTTATTATAGCCCAATTATTATTATTAAAAAGGCCATCGCGCAGTGCTACACGTTTTAGAGTAAAAGCGATTGGTTGTGAATTCGATTTTTACTCAGAATGATTATATCTACATTATTTTCATTCGGCGGAAAATGGGGAACGGAGTGTCTTAACACTAGGTTCCCTCTGCCTACCCTGCTATATGCGGGATACAGAGTGAATATATGTATTTTCACTTTCTCACTCCGGTGTAAGTCCCGCCACTTAATACAATATGTTTCGAATTCGGGCGCAAAGCGGTGGAGTGTCTTTATACTAGGTCTCTGACTATGAGGTTACTATGAGGGATAAAACATGAGCCTACTATGAGGGATAAAACGTGAGCTGATTATTAAATTTAATTTAATCCTTGAAGAACCCTCTATAATCGAATCGGTGAGTGCAGAATCAACATAAATCACAAAAAATACAAAAATTCGTAATTGATTTAAATTAGCTTACAAAGGCAAGTTATACCCTTTTTTTCCCTCGTGCAAAATCAAAAAATCCGGACTTACGTTGTTTCTGCACTCACCTATTCAATTCTTGTAGTTTTTTAGTAATATAAATATGTATTTTTCAAAAAAAGTCAACTCTAAGGCATTGTAGCGCATTAGGATAATGTCTGATTATAGAAACACAACGGTTGCGAATTCGATCCTCACAAATATATTCAAATTGTTTTGATTTACCCGTTCCGGTAATAAAATCGCGGCTGTCTACTCAACTCGTAATATCTCTATATTTTAAAGATTTTTCTAAAAATCTATTTCTACATACTTAAAAAGTCAAAGTCAAATAATTTTATTCAAAATAAAAAGTTACAAGCTTCATTTTTTTAACGTCAAATAATTTACCACCGGTTCACTAAATTTAATGCCTCAGACCTGAGAAGAAGCGGCGCAAGAAACTCAGCGAGACCTTTTTTTTCCATTCCTCAATGCTTTACAATTATTTATTAGTGACAATGATACCTATGAAGTAGACTGAAGCGAGCATTTCATTCCTAAGGCGTGTTATCACTAATAAGGTAATAACCTTTAACACACAACTAAACAACATTGTAATAAAAATATTTTATAAAGAAACTAAATTTACTTCAAGATTAGTTACAGGCAGTAGAAAAAATAAAATCTTTTCTTAGCCGGTACAGCTCTTAAAAGGGCAATTGTATTTCCCTACGTTTCCATCGCATTAGAACTGAACTTCTATAAAGTGGTTTGTCGACTAAATGCTAATTTGTTTCAAAATTACCTTTCTAAAGTACTTGGGAGTATCTGTTACTGTTTGTCGTTTCTTATTTAAAGAATTTTTAGTTGGAAATATGTTAATTTAATGGATATATAATACAAGGCTTATTTTGTTGAATTATTTAATTTAATATCCGTACCAAGCGTGAATAGGTTGACAAGTCGACATAAATACATTTTTATAAAATTTCAACAAAAAACAGAAAACTGATTTCATGTAAAATGCGCATTTTATACGCAAGAAGTGATATAATTCAGTGAAATAGAAATTTTAAAATGATTGATTTTTATTTTATTTTTTAATCCGATATTCATGATATAACCAGGCAATGGATCAAATAGATACATTTATATTAACAAAGGAAGCAAAAAAATCCACTCCGTTCTCCGCTTACCACTCACTTATAAATACTGCGTATTACGTAGCGGAACACAACGCCGCATTTAGTTAAATATGACAAAATAATTATTTTCCAAATAACGCTTTTAATTATATCTTACCTAAGTTTCATGATATAATTCTTTTAAATTACTTTATGTATAAATATTTCGCGTTGTTACCTACAGTTGTAATATCGATTAAGATGTTTTAGTTAACTTCACGCTTTAACCTAGTCTCGAAACCCAATTCCCCACTCCCCAGTTGAATTTAAAACATTCTTTGTTAATTGGCAGAACTTATAAGAGCAGAGAAATGACTTTATGTGTAATATAATCATGCCCTGTGGGAATCGAACCCAGAAACATTTATAAACTTTTACAATCAAACACTTTTCACTTGCGCTAAGATGGGCTCGAGCCATAGAGTACTTTTTATTAAAATTGCAATAATAACATATTAGCCTTAAATAAGCACTCTACAAATCTTAGTTATGCAATTACAAGCTTAGATTCAGATCTAGACTTAGTTTTTTAGCTTCACGCTGTTTCCCGCACATAGCACTTACACTGTAGCATTTTTTTCTGGATAGTTGAAAATAACAAGTTTAAAACCAGTTCTCGCTTTTAAAAATAATATTAAGTACAATAATAAAAAAATATAAAATATGTAGAAATAAATCACTATGTCCTACAACTCTCCGCTTGAACGAATAATTTATAAATGATTCTAATACCAATAGTTCAATTTGAGCAACAAAGCCTGGCGTTGAATATCACCCTCAACACTCAATTTTTTCACTCACTTTCCAATTTGAGAGCAAAGTGAAGAACGTAGTGTCCTACCTCTATTCTCTCTGCGACCATCTCCTACGCGGGGTTCGCGCTTTGAAACTGTTAATCTATCCCAAACAAATAATTAAATGATATATACAGATATATCATATTCTGCACTACGTCAGCAATTAGTCTCGAATTACTAACGAGCTTAAATTTGTATGAACATTATGTTGTAAGCTTTTACTGTTACCAATTATAAATTTTGCATATGAATGTATGTATTCAGTGCTTTTGATGTAAACTTATTTTAACATAAAAAGAAAACTGACTTCAAATACAATGCCCTAAAAACAACGTGAAAGAAGGACAAACAAACACACTTTCCCATTTATAATTGTTGTCGAATAAATGACATGGCCTAATATCTCGCGCATAGCAGGACAAACAAACAGACAAGACAATCCGTTCCCCGTTTCAGGTTTAAACCCTTTCTAACAAAATGTAATATATTTAATAATTGTTTTGTATTATAAATACTCGTATATATTGTAATTCTATCCATCAGATCTCAATCGCAATGAGCCATCATGCAGTGTATAAGTGTGACTGTAAAGGGTAATTCTTCAAGGTTTCATCCTTTTTTGATTACTACTTTCATAGCAACACTGTTTATGATAAACATTTTTAGAAAACGTATAGAGATTTAAACGCAGCGGGACTCGAACCCGTTTTTATTAAATATATGTGTGATTAGCACTTTAAAAACAATCAAAAAATGTTCTATGATGCCAAAAGTGTCAAAAATTGGGCTATATGAATTAAAGAAAAAATGAAATCTTGAAGAAATACCATAAACACGATCAGTTGTGGGTTCGATTCTCACCTTTAACTTTCTTCGTCGCTGTGATAAGACAAAGCGAGGCATTTAGTACTCAACATTATCTCCAATTTAGGCATAGAGCATATAACGAAGTGTCATGACACTAGGTTCTCTAATAAAAAAAAAAATTAAAGAAAAACATTAATAAGTATAATTTAATTTGAGAATTGAATCAAAAGTGATCAAGCTGTAAATGGCAAAAGATTTTCTTTAGATTAGAGGGATTATGTGAGCCATCATTCCCTTATCAGATCCTCTTACTGAGTATTAGTAAGGACGTCAGTGAAATTATCGACTCTTAGAGAGTAAAAATACTGTCGTCAACTAAATCTTTCTTTATTTAAAAAAAAAAAAAAAACATTAAAAAGTCATATAAATTGAAAATAGATAATGTATAAATGGGTGCTAAAATGTGTGTATTTAAGTCATGTGTGTATGTGTGTGTGTGTACGAGTATGTGGGTGTGTGTACGTGTTCATATGCGTGTGCGTGCATGTCTATACAAAAGAAGTTATTTGTTCAAGCTTATTAATAAATAATAATATTACTCATATATTTTTTAATTACTTTAAAAACAATTACATTACTACATTACATACCATATTAAATTATTTTCTTTTCCCTGCTCTGTAAAGATCAAATGTGACATTGCATTCCGCCACGCAACATACATACAATGGATCGAATTCGAGCTGAAAGTGACAGAGTATTTTTACTAGGTTCTTTCTATCTACCGTACTATACAGGGCAAAGGGTGAAGTTAAAAAAAAATGATTACTTTAGCTATAAAAATAACTAATATTCAAGTATTAGGAGCAATTTAACTGGCCAAAGCACTGAAAATGCACACCCATCAGCCTAAACAAGCGTTGCTTAACTCAATAGTACTGAGCTGTATTACAATATTTTACAAAAAAACTAAAGTCAAATAACACAAACTTTTACAAATTACTCACTAACATTTTGTGCACTGTTCTTTAATTATATTTATATACTGTGGCATTAACAATTTGAATAACAATTTGTTTGTATGTATGTGTGTTCGTACATAACTCTGAAACACGTAAATAGATTGTGAAATGATAATAATTGCTGTCTGAAGTTAAAAATATATATTTCTTTGACAATTCTTAGTTTATAGAATGAAATTACTAAAATTTTCATCAAAATTAAGCTCTTTTAAAGGTTTATTTATTTGTCCATACTTCGAGATTATAAAATTTGAAACTGAATACTTATTTCATATTACATTAATACTTATTTGTATAACAGTCATTAAAAAAACTATTTGATTCATTAAATTAAATATCTACAGAGGTAACAACAAAAATAAGTTGTAAGGAGAATTTCGACATAATGAGATAAGAACGTATGACTTAGCGCTCAGAGCTCTTTGACGGTTTCCAATAGGCACGGGTTCGAGTCCCGAGTTATATACGAACATACAAAACACTCAATTTATTAATATTTTTTATCTAACGTGATACATTTTCAATATTGTCATTGCCAAGTGATATTTCATACTAACGCACATTACTAGGCGTGGTTTGCACATTGTTACAGATATCCCATCAAACTATCACGACAGACTAAAGAACTGAAAGGGTGAGTGTGTGTTAGTTTGGTGTCTGTCTGTTTTGAACCCCCGACCCCCTCCCTGCCTGCCACTACCCCTAGCCACTAGCCACTAGCACAGCTATACAGCATGTTTAACTTGTCTCTAGCACCTTTGTAGATTGTCGTAGTTGAAACACCCTGTATGTATAGTGAATTTGAATGTATATCTAGCGTATACGTTATACCTATATACCTACAAAAGAAAATTCTTAACATTTCAAGCCTTCTTCGTGCGGTCACCCATCTCCTTGCAGGAGAAGGAGCTCGAGGCAGTGCCTGGAACTTGGAACCCAGGTGTAGCTTTAAGGGGTCCCTTTAATATGCATAAACCCTCTTACCCATTGTCTAAGCTCTTCTCTCTACCTAACCAAATAATAAAGCTTAAATGTTCGTATTTCTGTTGTAATTTGGAGTCCTTCTCTATGTTAGTAAATTACCCTTACGCAGATTTCGCAGAGAGATCCTACTGTATACTCCTTTCTTTAAATTTTGCCCAATAGTAATATGTGTGTTGGCTGGAATTCAACGCCGCGTTTTATTAAACGAGACTGAGGCCGAAATATTTCAAATATATACACTCCCAAGAGGAAGTCGAACCAACTGCGACACGATACCTTCTAGTGGATTAACAGGTAGGATAAACTGTATGACATTGTAAAGTTTAAAAGCACACAAAAACAAACAAAATATTGTGTTATTTATTATTTCTCCAAAAATATATACATATTTATATTAATATGTGAAGGAAAAATTTTGTACCCCATTTTACGAAAATCCGTCCGTACAGGACGGAGCAGCATGAAATTTGGTATACTTAAAGTTTATGCAGAGAAGTGCAGAAAGCCGATTTCATTCATGATAACGCATTAAAAACACATAAAACTATTTATTTGACTTATACTTTCGTATAAAATGACATACACGTTGCTTAAGCAACTCATTGTGAACGCGTCAGCGGGGTTTGTAGTAATATTTAATACTTATCTTAATATTTTCACCGAAAGTACAGAGAATTTTTGTTTGGTGGTAGGAGGTTCATCCTCCGTCTGGCTCGCGACCACTATCATGTCAAAGACGAACCGCCAAATATCTTATGATGTGTTCCGGTTCGATGGCATGTAAGCCAGGTTTTCCCCGTTCCCACCCATTCTTTCCCAAAAATGTGGTGGTTCCGATAGCGGACTACTACATTATCCTCCCCTTCCGTCTCTATCCTCTAGGTTGGCAACGCATCTACAACATCTCTGGTGTTGTAGATGTTCATGGGCGAAGGTAACCACTTACCATCAGGTGGTCCTTCTGCTCGTTTGCCATCCGTTATCCATAAAAAAAAAAAAAAAAAATTGTAGGTCATTTGTTATTTTCTTGTATAAATTACCTACTGTAGAATCATCTAGATCCATTCAGTAGTTTTTGCGTAAAAAAAACAAATAACCATCCATCCTCACAAACTTTCGCATTTATAATATTATTAAGATAGAATAATTAGCTCAATAATCAAAATTTTAACAAAAAGAAGCAACCGACTTTACTTTTTTTTTAAATTATTATGAATAATTCAAAAACTACTCATTAGATCTTAACTTAACATAAATGGGACATTACAAGCACTAGCTATCATAAAAAAAACCATCAAATTTGGTTCACTTAGTAAAAAGTTATGAGTACCTGAATTAAGAACCTCTTTTTTTAAAAAGTAGCCTAAAAATATAAAGACATCACCACAATATATCTAAAATGTTAACCTCCTGAACCTTATGTGTTAATCTCCTTAGAGATTATCTCATACGGGTCACGTACAGGGTGCTCATACTAAGCTTTAATAAAGCTCGAATAGCTTGAGTAGCTTGAGTAAGTTGATAACGGACGGCAAACGAGCAGAAGGACCACCTGATGGTAAGTGGTTACCTTCGCCCATAGACATCTACAACACCAAAGATGTTGTAGATGCGTTGCCAACCTAGAGGATACTGACGGGAGGGGGGACAATGTAGTAGTCCACTATCAGAACCACCACATTTTGGGGAAAGGATAGGTGGGAAAGGGGAAACACTTACTCAATTATATATATCATTACATAAATACGGGAAGGTAAGCGGAAAAGTAAGCTTTGATTTTTTACGACAATTGTGACGGAAGAGTATGAGAGTGTACAGTTAAAGTTTATATGAAGAAGAAGTGCAGAAAACACACACTACTTGGTTTGACATTCACTTTTATGTAAAATGACATATCCGTTGCTAAGGTAACCATAAACGAGGTCCCTAGTATAACATATATAAAACGCTTACGTTACTGAGTGACTGATAGACAACGTACAGTCGAAATTACTGGCCACAGAAAGCTTAAATTTAGCATATAAACTCCATGAGGAGTGTAGAGGAGTATTAAGAGAGAATTTTTTTATGAAAGTAGGATAAAAAAGAAACATTTTTTTAGATTTACAGCAAGATTCTTTATTCTTCTTAGGATGCCATCTTCTTGCAAAGTTTGGCGATCATTAAGGCAACTTGGACTGTTGTTACCGCTGCTCTGAATAAGGAATGAGTAGTCTAAAACTATTGGCGTTGGATTTTTTAGCCACGATATTTTCCTCTGACCTGTGTTTCTTTTTCCCTGAATTTTGCTTTGAATGATAAAGCTGCAGCAGTCCATATTTCGCGTTTATCATAATGTGGCCATGATTCTTCATAAACGGAGATTAAAGGAAATATATGTATAACTAAACTATCTATATCTCTCTCCTATTTCATATATAAAATTGAGTAAAATACATAAATATTAGAAGATAATTAGCTGAAATTTAACTTCCAAAACCCCTTTAAAAGTAAACAGACCCAGCAGTAAACAGCAGGTTGCCAAAAGCAATTTGCTCAAAGATTTTTCGCCGACATTCGCGAAACATAAATCGTAATTTCAGCGGACATATAGCGTCATTTGTAAAGCTCATTTCCCTAAGCGCGAGTACTCGGCGCGCCGTTCCATTACCGACTAATACCAACGTGAACTTATGAGCTTTTTACTAAATACCGTACACTTATATATGTGTATATGTTTTTATAACTCAATTTTCTTGTGATAAATTTTTGATATAATATGTTGAAACACTCGGACGAACGGATTTTAACCTATTGGGATGAATACAACTTACACTTTTGTGATAAACTGAGCGGAACGACTGAGAGATGGATAGTGAGAAAACATAACGCTTCTAACGAGACTGAGAAAACAAAAACATTTTTTAATTTATATATGTTATTTATTTTTATTTTTTTTCACTTCACGCTGTATCCCGCATATAGCTGTGTACGCAGAGAGAACCAGAGAACCTAGTGTTAAGACACTCCATTCTCTTTCAACATTGCCGTTCCCACTTTCCGCCGAATTGAGGCATTGCGAGATGAGTGGCGGAACTCAACGCCGTGCTTTGTCTTATTACCAAACCCAAGAAATGAAAATACTAAATTTTACATTTCCTGAAGTGGGAATTGAACCCGCAACCTGTCGCGTTTACAATCGCACGCTACGACAGGCGTTATGTTATATGTATATATCTTATAACATATATAACTATCCTTTGAAAACTCAAGTGTCAAAATCAAATAATATAGAAATAGAACCTAGAACAATCACCGATACTAATATTTTGGAAATCTTCAAAACTGCGTCACGATGGCATCTTAACTGACAAATTGTCTATTATAAAACGAATAGGTTAAGCTTTTACAAGCAAATGAGGAAAGCTTACTTAAGCTCGTTTTAGTAAGCCCTCTGTTGTTTGAATATTGTTCGCAAACAGAACTGTGGACCGGAAATACTGTACAAAGCAGCTTACACCATTAGGTTACTAGAGACTAGAGGAAAACAATATTGTGTGTAAGGTATTCTAATTTGAAATACGAAATGTTATTAACAATGAAGCCATCATGGCGCAGTGTGACTGCGTCTAACTATAAATATAAGTGGTTGTGGCTTCGATTCCACTCGAGGGAATGATCATCGCTCTAGTAAGACAAAACAGAGTTCTACCTGTAAACGTTTTGTAGAAGAGAAAGAGAGAAAGAGTGCGTTTTCACTAGGTTCCTTTTTTGCCCACGTTGCTACGTAAAATAAAGCATGAATCTGTTAAATTTATCGTCCTATAAGGCTTATGATTATGGCACTATGTATTTAAAAGTTGCTATAATAATCTAAAGCCATTGCGGTGCAGTTGAATCGTAATAACATAATAAGTAACGTCAGTAAAGTTTTAGATTTTATTCCCTCTTTGCTAGCTACAGAAAAATACAGTCGAATGAGACGAAAGGCAGTACTCACTTCCTCTTTTTTATTAAATCGGTTTAAAAACGGCGTTGAGTTCCACAATGACTAAAGTAAAAAAAAATACTAGAAAAATTAACAATCACCCATAACAGCAAATGCTTTTGTGAAACGGCAGAATGGGTGGCGAGCTTTTTATGTAACTTTGTTGGTAACAAAGCTTTCGACACCTACACGTGTACCTACGTGAACGTGTAATAAACATAAAGCTCTGGGTATATGGCTTAGCTCGTTTAACCAAATTCACTTGACATTTTGGACAAAAAATATGAAAGTTAACATGAGAATCGTGCTTTTAGACGATGTGATTTTATAAAAATGTATATTTTTTTAAGTTTAAGCAACTTTTATAATCGATAGTTTAGTATTATTGTAATTGGAAGCACAATGTAAGGAAAATGCGATACTAAAAGAGACAAACATATATATCTATGGGATTTACATGCAAAATAGGAAAATAGTGTACATTTATAGGTTCTTGCCAATTATTAGCCATGATTTAATAAATAATGTAGAAAAATTATATATAGAAATAGTCTCTCTGACTACCCGCGTATAAGCGGGAAGCTATGTAAGCTTAATCTATTAGTTTTTTTGTGTTTCATACCACAATTATTGTAAAGATGTTTCACTACAAAAACGTTCTTCTGATCACGGATGGAACCCTCAACCACCGGACCTAAAAAGAGCCACGATGGTACAATATTTTTTTTTCTTACCCCTGATGGCAGGGTAGGCAGAGATACCTTAAAGTTAAAACAATTCTGTTATCTGTTTTCCGTCCGAATTGAAGATATTGCGAGTTGAATGGCGGAACTCAAGGCCGGGTTTGATCTTACCAGAGAGAGTAAATTTTTATTAAATTTAATAATTCCCCCGACGTCGAATATGCGTCGAGACCACAACTATTGTGCTTACTATCAAACGCCACCACTGCACCTCTATGGTCTAAATACTAAAAAAAAAAATTATAATATTTCCTTCAACATGTGTGTACACATGAGTTGTTTTAGCTTCATTTTACTTCCAATTACCATTTCGACCGCTCAAAGGGATTTATAAATACATCTCACCTATACATATGAGTCCTTTGAAAAGATTAAAGCTGAACATTGGTTCCGCTCGCTTTTTATCGCATGATTGCTGTATTCGACTTTTTTATTCGATTAACTTTTAATTTTGTTGAAATTGCTGGAGTATTCATAACTTTTGCTGTAAATTGTAATTTGATGAATAATAATTTAAATGACTTTCTATTTTGAGTAAGCATATTTTTAGTTTCATATTTTTTTTTTTACAATGTATCTAAAACTTGTGAATTTAAAAACCCAAAGAAAAGGTAAGGCAATCATGGCGCAATGACAGCCTCGTCAGCCGGAAGGCCTCCACTACAGAACACCTTGTAGAACGACTGGATACCTCATGCATCCCCACTTCTTCGCAATTTTGACCAGGTCGTCGTCATCTAGTAGGGGTCCCACGCTACGCTTTCCGGTTCGTAGTCACCACTCGAAAAACTTTCTTCCCCATCAGTTATCGGTCCTACGAGTGCTGTGGCCAGCCCATTGCCACATCAACATGCATATTTTTTTTGAATTAAATTCGATTCCCACTTGAGTGACGACATTTTTATTATTGTCATATCTCCTTTGAGACTACGCGAGGCGTTGGGTTCCGTCTCACCTCGATATCGGTTGCAAAGTGTTGGTACCGGTACGGAGTGTCTTGACACTAGATTCTCTCTCTCTCTGCTTAACTAATTATATAATAAATTTATAGAGAAACTAGGCATTTTACTCTAATTTCCCACACCATAAGACCTTCAATGTTGACCCAAAATGCTTTATTCGCTAAAATCAAACATATTCAAACATAACATGAAATGTTAGTTTAATGTTCATTATGCAATATGCTATTTTCAACTGGTAATGAACGTGTTGCGTGCTCGTTACTAAGTATATATAATTTGTAGACTTTGAAAATTTATGTTATTTTGTTATACGCGGCGTTTAGTTACGCTACCCCACACGCAATATCTAGAAATTGGGTGAAATTGGAGAAAAGATAGTCTTGACACTAAGTTATCACTGATGCCTTTTTTTTATTTTAACGTGAGGAAATCCGTTACGGATATCCATCCGCGGGGACTCGGACGGGTAATGTGGGACTCCGGACCAGCTGTAAAGAGGCTGTTCGTATACCCACTTACACCTCACGGTGCTCCTCCTCTACCGCCAATGACCGAAGCCAACGGGAACTACCCCAATTATCCGTGAATCACTACTTACCCTGCTTTGTGGGATAGCACGTGAAGCAGGTTTTTTTAAAGGACTTAAACAAAAAGGAGGAGGTTCTCCATACGGACTGTTTGTTTTTCGTGTTACCGTATAACTTTTTAATTGGTAAACCAATTTTGATGATCATTATCCTGATATCATTCCGACTTTCAAAAACGGAGGTTTTCAATTCGACTGTTTTTTTATGTGTTTTGTTTATTGGCTGAAACAATTTTGATAGCTAGTGCTTCTTGTGTGGTCCCATTTAAGTTTAGTCAAGATCTGATGAGTAATTTTTGAGTTATTCGTAATAATTTTACTTTGTAGAGCATTTTCTTTGAAATCGGTTTTTTTTTGTTAAAAACTTAATTATAATTATAGACTCCATACAAAACTGTCATTACGTTGTTTTTAGCTTCACGCTGTATCCCGTAGCAGGGTAGGCAGAGGGAACCTGAGAACCTAGTGTTAAGACACTCCGTTCCCCACCTTCCGCCGAATGGAGGCATTGTCTGACGAGTGGCGGAACTCAACGCTGCGCTTTGCCTTGTTACCAAACCCAGGAAATGATAATACTAAACTTAAATTGGTCATTATGTAATAACAGTAGACCTATTTCTAGTATCTACTTTTCAGGTACTGACCTACTGACTACTGACCTACTGACTGAGGTACTGACTGATAATGTACTGAACACTAGCTGTATTAACTTCAAAGCACTTCTACGATGAGAAATTTTATGAGAGCCGTAAAATGTTACGGATTATTACTATATTATTACGACTTTACACTAAATTGAGTTTCGCACCATGTGTTAAATATAGAGCAAGAATTATTATTTTAAGACAAAAAAACCGATTTCAAAGAAAATGAGTTACAAAGTAAAACTTTTACGAATAACTCAAAAACTCAAAAAAAAACAAAATCAAATAATTTTATTCAAAATAAGAAGTTACATGCTTCATTTTTTGAACGTCAAATAATTTACCACCGGTTCACTAAATTTAATGCCTCAGACCTGAGAAGAACCGGCGCAAGAAACTCAGCGGGACTTCTTTTTTTCCTCAGTCAATACTTCACAATTATTTATTAGTGAAAATGATACTTTTAAAACAGACTGGAGCGAGCATTTCATTCCCAAAGCGTGCTATCATTAATAAAATCTTGAATGAAATAATAACCTTTAACACAGAAAGTAGACAATGTAGTGTCCTGACGCTATATTCTCTTTACCTATCCTATATGAAAGATGTAATAAGTAAAATTGTTGTTTCCCTTGTTGTTTTTTGAATAACCTTTATTGAGCTTGCGTATTTTATGCTTCAAGGTTTATGCATTGTCGTCTATGCACGTTTTATTTGCATGTTCAGTAGTGTTTTTGATTTTTACTAATAATATTTTGACATATTATAAAATTATTTGGTACATTATACCTGTACCGTTAAAGGGGTGATAAGTCGACTTAAGAAAGCCTCTTAATAGATATTTAATATCATAGACCCTGAAGTCAGTCGTTAAATTCCATAAATATTTTCATAAATGACAACTGACATAATCATTTATTAAAAATCATATACTCATTAAAATACAAAAATCATTCTCATATGATTATTTAAAAAAAAACTTTACAAATAATAAACAAAAAAATCCAAGAAAGAATACAGTGATCTGACTCTAAGCTTTCATGAACAAATTCTTAGAGATTTAATACTAACATATATAACAAATTATATGGTTAGGTAGAGGTTGAAGCGCGGACAGTGGAGGTGAACGTTAATGCGCATTTTAAAGGGGCCCCATAAACCTACACGTTGTGTCGTAAGTCCCAGGCACTCTCCAAACTCCTCTCCCTGCAACGCGATGGTCTCCCGCACGGTGAATCCATAGATTGCTAAGGAGTTTCTTCTCATTCGTACATATAAAAAAGTAGAACAGTTAAAATATTTTCCCTTACATTCAACCATAGCATGAAACGAATCCTAGTCCTATCAAAATAACGACAAGGTTTTGTCAGCTTCACTCTTTATCCTTCTAGCAGGAGTAGTCAGACACTCTATTCTCTTCATGTCACATGAAATCGAGACATTATGTATTGAGTGGAACTCAACGCCGCTCATTATCTTACGAAAGTGAAGAAATATAAATATTTTTAATATTATTATTTCTGCGTAGGTATTGAATTCGTAGCCAATCGCGCTTACAATCATACTACGATAGTCTCATGAATAATGACTTGCAAAACATTAAATACATCAATAGAAATGACAATTATATCGTTTTTTCTTTTATGAATAATAAAATAATTAAAATTTTAATAAAAATTTCAAGTAAAATGCGCTAAAAAGTAAAATTATTAGTGATAACCCAAGAACTACTACAGATCTTAACCAAATTTAAATGGGACCACATCAAAACTAACGTTTTGACATACATAAAAAAAAACACAGTCTAATTGACAATCTTTGCCTTTTTTGAAGTCTTTAAGTAAATATTCTTTTATTTCTTCAATTCAATTCAAAGTGTTCATCTAACTTGTTACCAGGATAACCTGCCTCCACTTGCCGCTGCAGTCCAAGTGGATCCACGTGGGCACCGAGCGTGGGAATGTGCACGTTGTCAACATAGAGACCTTCGCGCTCAGCGGGTACGTCATCAACTGGAACAAGGCTATCGAAGTGTAAGTACTATAGGTTCGACATAAAAGAAAAAATCTAATTTCGTCAAAAAAGTACGTGTAAAAGAATAGAAAACGATAAAAGAAATGAGGTTCAGTGAATGTTGTCAGATATTGTCCACAGCTGCCTCATCCTTACGCTATAATAAATGGAATAAAATAGTAGCCTGTAGTCAGTTTATTTAGTATATTAAGTATTTAAAATAAAAGCAAATTTATAGATTTATTGTATGTACGAAACGTTTTCGTTACTGAGTGAATCACATATAACATATAGGAAAAAGTACTAGCCAAAGAAACTTGAAATTGGGCAAGAAGGCTCCTTGAGGAGTGTAAGTGTGCAGAAGGAGGATTTCTCAAAATACCAAAAAAACAGGAAAAACAATATTTTGTAACCTAATTCTAAAAGATATTTGCAGAAAATCTAAGAGTGAATGAAAAGTGTCTCGAAACGAAAATATAATAATTTTATATAATATGAGGTTAATACTGACGAGCTTTCTTAAGAGGCTTAGAAAAGCTCCGTCTTCAATTTTAAGAAATGTTGATATTTCGAGGAATTCTTTACGAGTACTTTTGAACTATTCTGCTATTCTGCTATATTTCGTAACAGAATTATGGCTATGAATGTTTCGTTATCTCAATTAAAGAGGAATTTTATAAGAAATCTTTATACATCAAGTCATGGAATCGATACTACTGGCTTTATTCGAAGTGCTTCGTTATATTTTTATTCAGATTCAGTCTGGATATATATATACTGTCCAAATTTTACATTATTTAAATAACATAGGACTTATTCTATCGAGCTTTATTAAAGCGCTTAGAAAACCTCCGTCTTAAGATTCGAAGAAATGTTGATATTTCATGGAATTCTTGTCAAGTACTTTTGAACTATTCTGGTATTTATATTTCGTAGATTTCGGCTATAAATGTTTCAATTAAATTAAATTAAATTATATTTTGTAAGGAATGTTTATCGCGTCATCGGAATGGTACTACTGGCTTTACTCGAAGTTTCGTTGTATTATTATTCAGATTATGTCTGGATATTTATAAAATGTCCAAATTTTCAACATAAAATGTCAGTGGAGTTATTAAAAGTGTCACAACTTCAATTATGTCACTATTATAGCTTAATATTTGTTTATATGTATTATACTCCAAAGCCGTCACTTAAAAAGCTTGAAGACCCTCCAGACCCCGTGTATGGAGGTTAATGTGGACAAGACGAAAGAAGTGTGAAGGGTTATAGCGTTTTCTCTAACTACCCGCTTGGGTAAAGTGGGAAATAAGTTAATACCTAGGAAATTAGTTATACTCATAGACAAATAGAACCCTTTTAAGGGGTAACCTAGACAAAACTACCCCTTAAAAAAGGGGTAATTTCTGATGACTTTATAGGGTGCAACACACTGCAAAAATTCCTACGTTACTTTACTTAAAAATGTTTTTACATATAGAATTAAATTATGTAAAGCAATTATCACCCTATTGTTTAAATTACTCAAATAATTCACAAGCTCAGAATTAATTTAAAAATTTAAATGGAAAAAGGTAAAATTAACACTCGCTTTAAACTGAGAACAAAGTGGAACCACCATTAATTACTTGTGTATCGTCTATTGTGTTACCAAGCATTGACATTTCGATCCAAATTAATAAGATTTTACGATTAAATTTGGTGGTAGGAGGTTCGTCCTCCGTCTGGCTCGCGACCACTATCATGTCAAAGACGAACCGCCAAATATCTTGTAATGTGTTCCGGTTCGATGGCATGTAAGCCAGGTTTTCCCCTTTCCCACCCATTCTTTCCCAAAAATGTGGTGGTTCCGATAGCGGACTACTACATTATCCTCCCCTTCCGTCTCTATCCTCTAGGTTGGCAACGCATCTACAACATCTCTGGTATTGTAGATGTTCATGGGCGAAGGTAACCACTTACCATCAGGTGGTCCTTCTGCTCGTTTGCCATCCGTTATCCATAAAAAAAAAAAAAAAACCGATATCAAAAAGAAGTACGAGTATGTTATTAATTAGACTGTATTTTTATATGTCTTACCGCACAACGGAAAATGAGGAACGGAGTGTCTTAACACTAGGTTCCCTCTGCCTACCCTGCTATATGCGGGATACAGCGTGAAGCTATGTATGTATGTATGTACCGCACAACGGTTTACTGTATGAACAAATTTTGTCGGTTTTTATGACGACTTGTGCGGTTCCATTTAAATTAAGATCAGACTAGTACTTTTTGAGTTATTCGTAACAATTGTACTTTTTGGTGCATCTCCTTTGAAGTCGGTTTCTTTGAAGTTCCGCCACTAAATACCTTAAAAATTTTGAATATTTGAAGAATAGATACAATATATAACTTTTAACAAGGTAAAAAACGCTTCGAATCTACAAAGTCAGAGAGTCAAGACACTTCGTTCTCCGAATTTTTTGTTGTTATTCATACAATAACGAAAAAGTTGCATTTAGAATCGCATTAAAGTAATATTTATTATAATAAACAATTTTAAAATAAAAAAAAGCAGTTAGATGGCATCGCCTTCATTATTATTTAACGATGACTTTGAACTCGTAAAATATTCGATTCCGACCAACTAAGCGTTACGCTATCTCATAAGAAAAACGCCTAATCAGTAATATCTGATATTCCAAACCCTGGAATTCCATTAAATTCAGCGAACCGTTATATTAGAGTGGAATTAACTTTTAACTGGAATAGAAAGTATTTATTGAGAACGTCTCCTTTTCAAATCAGACTTTAAAAAAGGAAAGAGGTTCTATTCGACTATATTTTTTTAAAGTTTAAGTTTTTGGTGGATGAAGCAATTTTGTTAATTCTTTTTTTATATGTTAGCTAGTGCTTCTGACATGGTCCAATTTAAGTTTAGTTTGGACCTGATGCGTAGTTTTTGAGTTATACGTAATAATTTTACTTTTTAGTGCATTTTAACTTGATGTTAGTTGACTTTATTTGTTGAAATCTTAATTAGTAATCTCTACGCTCTCTCTCTGCTTTATCTCGCAGGGTATTCAGAGATTTTTTTGTAAAAACAATCCAGTCTACCCGACTTTCTGCCTGATATCATCGCGTTTTAGTGGCGGAACTCAACACCGCATTCATCTTATAAGAGCGGAACCATGAATATAATGTAAACAACAATATTAAAATGAGTAATTTTAATCCTTACCCCGCTAGATATAAAACATAAAGCCCAAAGAAAACAAAACAAAAACTGGAAACCATATATCTCTAGTGTGTTAACAAAAATAATAATATAATAAAAATGAACGTGACTCGCTCTTAATTGCGATAATTAATTTATCTCTAAATTTTTTCTACGTAGACAGACATCCATCACAATGG
Organism: Philaethria dido; assembly: GCA_033558755.1. Taxonomy (NCBI): domain Eukaryota; kingdom Metazoa; phylum Arthropoda; class Insecta; order Lepidoptera; family Nymphalidae; genus Philaethria; species Philaethria dido. The sequence goes on along the minus strand of JAKGSA010000355.1, from coordinate 51,051 downwards.
TGGACCGGCGTCAGCAATTACTGCAGTCAGTTATCTTCCGTAGATGAGATAATAATGGTAGGGTATTTAATATTTCTTTATATTTCTTTTACACCTGTCGTGACGCAGAGGCAGAAGCGTGCGACTGTAAACGCGACAGGTTGTGGGTTCGATTCCCACTTCAGGAAATGGAATTTTGCATTTCCTGGATTTGGTAAAAAGGCAAAGAGCGGCGTTGAGTTCCGCCACTCAGCACGCAATGCCTCAATTCGACGGAAAGTGGGGAACTTATTATATCTTTACTTTTTTTTTTAGCTTCACGCTGTATCCCGCATATAGCAAGATAGGTTGAAGGAACCTGAAAAGTTAGTGTTAAGACACTCCGTTCTTTTAAGCTATCCTTTTCCAATTTCCATCGAATTGAGGCATTAAAATTTCTAAGTACTAAACTAGTTTTCTTTAAACAGCTTATTTTGATAATAATAAAAAGTTACAATTATTACGAATAACTCAAAAACTACTTGTCAGATCTTTAGAAAATGGGACCACATCAGACGTACTAGCTATGATAGCTATCATCAAAATTGGTTTACCCAATAACAAATTATGCGGAACATACATAAAAAATACAGTCGAATTGAAAACCTTCTCTTATTTGAAGTCGTTTAAAAAAATGGCGCACATTCTCTTATCAGGATTTGTGTGTAATTTTATAGATGGACATCTATATGGTGAAATTCATACTAGACTTATATTAAGTATTTTCAGCTTCATGCTGCATCCAGGACAAGTACGAACTAGCGTCAAGACCTTTCTCGAGATATTTACTTGTTTAGCGGCGGAACTCAACAACGCAACAACAATGAAAATAATTTTCATAATCATTTCTACTATCTCGCTGCGATGCGATGCGATTGCGAATAGATATAGAAATAATTACATCACCCAAAATCGAACTGCTCACCTTTAAACAAAAATATCAAAAATACACAAGATTTTCTCATTTAAATTTAAAAAGAAATGGGACATAAAGCAAGCACACGAGATAGGTAAAATTAATGCGGCCGAAATAATGCTTGGGAAGGTTTTTCTAAGGAATTTTATGGCGAAGAGGTCGTAAAGCGGTGAAAATGTCGACAATCGCGTCTCTTTACACGTTATTACAATCGTGGCTGAATAGATCTCACTTTTTGCTTAACTCTTCGCCTTATATTACCAATTAAATCCTTCATTTAAAAAGTAGAAGTCTACTAAAATTTTAGCTTTTTTTCGTAGAATTTTAATACTTTGTAGCGATAAGTTAGGAGATAAGTTTGCGCTTTTTTCTTGAGGCCATTTTGTTTTTCTTAATTAATTCTTAAAAAGGTTTGTTTTTTATCAATTTATTATACTGTAGATTATTTTTCTGAATAAGCAATGAGAATAGTGATTCTTGATTTATTCCATAAAATTTCTTTAAAGGCGATAATAGTAGGTTCTTTTCAAATTTTATTAGATAGAGAAAGGGGTGTGCAGTTTAAGGGGCCCCTTGTATATACACTTGGGTCGCAAATTACAGGCACTGCTGTAAGCCCCTCTTTCAGCACTCGTAAGGTGAATCCATGTATTTGTAAACGTTTCGTTGGGAATAGAACTCACTTTTATTTCTCTGGATTCTATCACTATATAATAAATAATGTTTATGTTTGAGCTGAAACTGTAGAACAAAAAAAAACAGATGTCTAATTATTTATTCATATATAGCCATCATGATGCAGTGGGACTGACATCATCTGACTGTAAAAGTGGTTGGTTATGAGTTCTATTACCCACTCGAATAATCGTTAAATTTAACTTATTTTTATTCCCCTGCTGTTAAGTCCCGCGGTGTCTGAAGTGCGGCGTTGAGTTCTGGCAAACTACATATTGTCTCATGTTCTGATTCCATCAGAAATGCAGACAGAATGTGAAAACACTAGTTACAATAAAAAATATAAACAAATACAATTTAAAATTTAATTAAACTTGATTATCTATACAAAATGTCATGTTTCATACACAAAGTCGATGTAAATACAGTATAACACAATTACACATCGATATAAAGGGGCATAATTGATGTCTGTAAATTGGAAGCGGTAATCCTCGACGCTCACGCGCTCACTATGAGTTATTAAATAATACATGTATTTGACATGTTTGTGAATTGAACGGTGAAACGTTATTGTACTAATTCTATATTGAATTTAATTTTCTGATGGTATACATTTTGGACTTGGACGCCTGTCGTGGCGCAGAGGCGCGACTGTAAACGCGACAGGTTGTGGGTTCGATCAACATCGATTCCCACTCTAGGAAATGTAAAATTTAGTATTTCCATTTCTTGCGTTTAGTAACAAGGCAAATAGCAGCGTTGAGTTCCGCCACTCAACACGCAATGCCTCAATTCGGCGGAAAGTGGGGAACAGAATTGTTGAAAGAGAGTGTCTTAATATTAGGTTCTCTGGTTCCCTCTGCCTACCCTGCTATATGCGGGCTACAGCGTGAAGCTAAAAAAAAAGGTTTGGAGTATTCAATTTAATATGTGTAGTTGTAGTAAGTAGTTTTTGAAGTGAAAACTTGTTTATCGGTGTTGTATGCTTTTGTGATAAGTAAAAAATATGAAGCGCATCACATCAGGACAAGTGACCTAATCGAAATATCATAAAACAGAGAGCGCACGTAAACTTTGACAACTGATTGAAAAAAAGGCCTATTATTGTGGTTATGGTTTGCAAAGGATTTTCACGGATTTCAAAGGATTTACCATTGATGATTTATCAATGGTATTAAAACGATTACGTTGTTGATCGTTTTTGATTTTCCACCTGTGCGTTTCCTACTCTGTCATGGGAAAGTTTTTACTTCTGCCGGCCCTTACGGTGTGGAACCTGTTGTTTTTTTTGTTACTTTTAGCCTTATTATGATCGTTGGTTTTATAACAATTTAAACGATAATCCTAATATTGGCTTGATGATATTCTTAATGGAGAGACTGTTAACTTAGCTTTCCATGTGTAAACCATGTCCATTGCTTGTAGGAAGAAAAGCTCGGAGCAGTGCCAGAGACTTACGACACTAGCGTAGGCTTAAGTGGCCTTTTAAATTCCGCATTAACGCTCCCCTCCACTGGTCGAGGTAGAGGGAAGCTGTCTATCTAACCTTAAGCATAATTTTGAAAAAAAATCGTATATGGAAATCATAATTGTCTTGCCGTGTATGTATTAGTATATCGGTTTCGGAGTTGGCATGTATCCAAATTAACGCGATATTTTTAGTCTCAAATCACTTATTGATAAGTATTAATAATACTTGTTGTATGTATATAAGTATGTATATATGTATCTACGGGTGTCTATATGTATTTATCTGTGTATATATATTTATATGTTTATGTAAATGTTATGATGAATATACTTATGTAGTTTATTCTTTCTTTTTGTATATTATTATTATTATTTGTATGTATTATTCACATCCTATCCAATTTCTTAGTTTGTGTATTTCCTATACCCTAAGGTTGCCTGGAAGAAATCGCTATTTTAGCGATAATGTCGCCTGTTGTACATCGTTTTCTGTTATTATTTTAATTTAATTTTACTTTTATGTATGGGTGTGTACAATAAAGAGTTTTTATTATTATTATTATTATGCTTGACCTACAGGAAATTATGAACATATATAAATGACCTTTCAAATGGGTTTGAATTTATAATCATTTCGTGTATTATAAATACAATGTAACTATGCCTTAAGGCATTTCACAGAACATAGAATATTTAAATACTTTTTAAATTAAACATGAACAAAGGAACAAGCCTGTGATTGTAAACGCGACAATGTATAGGTTCGATTTCCACGCCAAGAAATGGAAATATTAAATAATATTTAGTATTTTCATTTCCTAGCTCAGGTAACAAGGCAAAACGCGGCGTTGGGTTCCGCCTCAGAACGCATAGCCTCAATTCGGCAGAAAACGAAAACGTTAAGAGAGGGGAGTGTCTTAACACTAGGTTCTTGGGTTCCATCTGCAAACCTGCTATATGCGGGATACAGCGTAAAACTAAACAAAAATATCCTATTACCTACCAACCTAACTTCACGCTTTATCCCTAGCGGGGTAGTCAGAGAGAACGGAGCGCCAAACGCTACGGTCTCTGCATACCTCTTTCGCCTCATCCACAGTCATTAACCTCTTCATGCATCCCTCCGGGGGGTCCTCATGCTTTTTACGTGACCTTCCTCCAGTATCATTGATACTGTGTTCTCGAAGGTCAACCGACCTTTGCTTCATATATCTTTCTCACCATTCTTTCATCACTCATCCTCTCGACGTGCCCAAACCACCTGAGCACGTTCTTCTTCATTCTTACTAAATAATATCCTATATAAAATAGTTTAACTTAAAACGAATGAAAATCGCGGAAACTAAAAATGCTTTAAATACTTCTATCTAACTTCTTATATTGAAAATACGAATACTAGAGAAATGTGAAAGGATCTTAGTAAGTAGCTTTTAAATTTCATTGTAAAAGTTAAAAACGTGTAATTCTTGAAGCTCATTTATCAGTGATGTTTTCCGCTGGCCATTAGATTTATGTGAGTGAGGGTAATTGTTAGAAAATTTTGAACATTTATGTAATGGAGCAATTATTAAGACACCTTAGTGGGGCATTTATACGTGTTTTTGAGATTTATTTTTACTATGGTTTTAAGTAAGAATTTTGAGGCCATCGTGGCACAATGGAACAGAGTATGACTATAAGTATGATTAGTTATGGGTTCGATACCCATTGGAGGGAATAATGATATTTCATTTATTTTCATTTCCCCGCTATAGTAAGGGAATGGGTGGTGTTGAGTATCGTCACATAACACGCAATACGATTTCGAGCGGAAATTGGAGGACGCAGAATGTTGATACCAAGGTCTCTCTGTCTATCCTGCATTGCAGAATAAAGCGCATTTCTTCCCTTTGATTAAACAATGCACCGCGTTGCATTCCAACAATTCAAAGCAGAAAACGGAGAGTTTTGATACTAAGCTTTCTCTGACCGATCTTTTAAAATATATGTTAGAAATTAACTATGAGTATCTATAGTTTTTTCTTGTACGTAATAAAATAAAAGTTGGCGTGTTCTATATAAATCTGTAATGGTAAATGTCATTGCATATATGTGACGTATGCAGGCACCGCCGCCCACGTGGACGCTATTAGCTGACCTTTGTTACAGCGATATAGTTAGAAAATAATTAATATTATTTTAAAAATATTATAACTTAAGATTTTCTCGGTAAACAACCCTGTTTACGCCACGCCACTTAACACACAATGTCTCGAATTCGAACGGAATGCGGTGAACTAAGTGTCTTGTTCTCTATGTTTTCTCTGTATCTCTGAACCCTACAAGTTACTGCTAATGCTGCTTATAAATTAATATTTATACAAGGTTTTTTAAGTATTTTTAGGTACATAACTCTATTTGAATAGCACTGACCCTGTCACTGTGTGTAGATCTATTAGGCGGAATTGTTTAGTAAAAGTACTAGAAAATAGCATAATATTATCCATAAATTAGGTACAAATTGTATTTCTGAAGATGCATTCAAAATTTACACACAATATGGTTCATATATCCATAACATATTGCCTCTCGCTAAGACAGATACTAGATTGCTACTTGCAAGATGCTCTGCAAAGCTTAATTAATAATTACTACATGAATTATTATGATGTTACAGTAACTAATTGCTGGAAATCTAATCCATATATAGATAATATTATTTTGTTCTTGTCGCTTTTTCCCGTACAGGATAGAGAGAGAACATAGTGTCAAGACACTCTGTTTTCCGCTATTATTTCATATTTTAATTGATTTAAAAAAAAAATGTATCAATTTGACTGTATTTTTATGTGTTACCGCGTAAATTTTCACCGAATGAACCAATTTTCTCTACTTATTGGAAGAGATCACTATTAGTGATAAGGCCGCCTTTTTCATTATATGGGAGATAAGATCTGAACAAATTGTATTAATCTAAGTGTGAAATAGAGAATTTTTATTTTATGTTACATTTACAGATTTAAAATAATAATTTATAAGAACTTTCGAAACTGACCAAGAGTTCATTAATTAGGTATATTTAAAATAATTCACTAAGGTTCTATCTATAACGTTATAAGTAATTTTAAAAAGGAAGACAGTAAGAAATAACCATCATTTTCTCGCTAACCAAGTGTTCCAAGCTAGACACTTGTCCTCATCTATAATTACAGGCAGCACATGCCCATGGTCTGCGGACCGCTATTAACAATAATAAACGTATTGCAGACTTGTTATTACAAATTTACCCTTCCAAGCAACTCCACTCCACTTGTATGAAGTGTATCAACTTGTACAAATATTGGATATCTACATGTATACATATAATATGTATTGTTTTTTGTTAGGTGGTAGGAGGTTCGTCCTCCGAATGGCTCGCGACCACTATCATGTCAAAGACGAACCGCCAAATATCTAATGATGTGTTCCGGTTCGATGGCATGTAAGCCAGATTTTCCGCTTTCCCACCCATCCTTTCCCCAAAATGTGGTGGTTCTGATAGTGGACTACTACATTGTCCCCCCTTCCATCAGTATCCTCTAGGTTGGCAACGCATCTACAACATCTCTGGTGTTGTAGATGTCTATGGGCGAAGGTAACCACTTACCATCAGGTGGTCCTTCTGCTCGTTTGCCGTCCGTTATCAATAAAAAAAAAAAAAAAAATTGTATGGTATTACCTTTGGTATGGTATTCTCTTTATTTTTACCCGACTGCAAAGGGAGGAGTTCCTCAATTTGACTGTTGTTTTATGTGCTAATGCATAACTTTTTGCTTGATGAACTTATTTTGACGATTCTTTTTTTTATGTCATAGGTAGTGCTTTTGATGTGGTCCAATTTAAAGTTAGTTAAGATTTGACTAGGAGTTTTTGAGCTATTCGTAATAATGTGATTTTTAGTGCGTTTTATGCAATAACAATGTTCCTTTTTTATTCGGGTTTCTCTTTTGTTAAAATCTTAATTATAAAATTCATAGCACTTCTTATATAGCATCGTCACGTTTTTGATAACAGAAGATCTAGGGTTTATCTAATAAAAATAGATAAATGCTAGTTTTTTGTCAGACGGAACCTAGTGTACCCGTCCACACTCCGTCCTTCTTTTACCATCTAAAATCAAGACATTATGTAATCAAGTTACAGACCTCCGCGCTTTTTTCTTTTAGATTAGAGGAATGAAATCAATTTAAATATAGTCCTTGCCCCAAATGGGGTTTGAATCCATTACCAATTCTCCCTAATGACTGTAAGTCACACAGTCAGGCGCTGTCCCATTGTGCCGCGATAGTTTCAATATAAATACAATAGTCGAGTTCCCATCTACAACAATACATACAAACTTTAGTTTCTAAATTTTACCACAAAACGTATTTTACCAACAACTTCACTTCACCAACGACTTCACAAAGTAAAAACCAAGACTGAATCTGAAAGTTCCAAGTCTTTTACTAAGAAGTATAGCGTGCAGTTGAAAAGTAAGTAACTCTAAAACTAGAATAAAAGAGAAACTACAAGAAATATTGTACGTACATTTTGTTTTGGACAACGTGTCATTATTTATGTCCGTGTACTTAACGCGGCGTCAGTGATAAATGGCGGGAGACGACCTCACATTCTGTCAAGGGGCTAAAGTCGCTGAGAGAAAAATTTTAAACCATTTCATGATATATTTTAAAATGTGGTTTGGAAATTCAGGTTGATGTTAGTTATTTTTCAATTTTAATGCAGACAAAGAAAATTTAGCAAGTGTTCTAGGTATAACCAGATTTGAAAATCGAAAATTATTTAAACTTAAAGATTTCCCTAAGAGGGAATCGAATCTATAACTATGAAATGCAGTCATTGTCAAGTTGTATATAATAAATGCGAACGATTGTAAGGATGGATGTATGTTTCTTACTCGTAAAACCTACTGAACGGATCTAGATTTAAATTTACAATAATATCGTTTATACATCAAATAACACATAGGCTACAATTTATAGAGATTTTAAGTAATCTGACCATATTATAACGATAAGTACCTAGTACTGTATAACGTAAAATTCACCAAAGTAAATCTATCTTGTTTCGCGTATTACTTCATGAAGTGGCGCCCAATGTGGGACTTCACCATACCTCAAAACCGCGAACTTAAATACATAAATTATTATTAGCTATCCAATTTTTCCAATTAATTATAAAGTAAATACATATTGAACAAAGAAGCCTTTGTCGATGTATAGTAACTAGGCTATGACCTGTCCGAAACATAGTGCACTGCCAAATAGACTAGAAGCTGCGGTTTAGATGACCTGAATACAACCATTATCTACCGATAGCGTGATATGTAGTTATATGCTGATTATATGCGAATATTAATGAGTGATCACTTCTAAATGTGTTTATTTAGTATATATCTCTAATGTGTATGTATGTATGTATGTATGTATGTATGTTCATATAGTGAGCAGGTATCATATAACGATCCACGGTGATGATAGAAGCTGACGAGGCCTAAGTAAATTTAATAATGAACTAACTGTTTCCCGCGACTCCGTTTGCTCAGACTGCTTGCTTCATATGTTTTCATAGAAATTTAGAGAAATCCTCTCTTAGTGCTCCCCCACACTTTTTAAGAAGCATACATGCTAAGTTTCAGCTTTCGAAGGCAAGTAGTTTCTATACGTCTCCTGTTAGTTAGTTATTCAGCAATAGATGCATTTCGTATATTATATATAATTTTCCTGTCGTAGCGCAGAAGCACAAGCCTGCGACTGTAAACGCGACAGGTTGTGGATTCGATTCCCACTCCAGGAAATGAAAAAGTATTTTTTTCCTGGGACTATCCAGGCAATCTATCAAGCGCGGCGTTGAGTTCCGCCACTCAGCACGCAATGCCTCAAAATCCGGCGGAAAGTGAGAAAGGGAAAAAAAAGAGAACAGAGTGAGTGAGTGTCTTAACACTATCTTCTCAGGTTCCCTCTGCCTACCCTGCTATGTGCGAGATATAGCGTAAAGCTAAAATATAGTAGTGTTTTGTGAACCATATTCCTAGAAATAGTAAATTATAGACTAAAGCCTTATTATTTTTTTTCTTTCATATCGCTACACAATAAGAGGTCCTTAACATTAAACTAGTTCAGCGTATTACGCATCTTTCTCGCTTTGTAATTCTGGTTTAGTTTAGGCTCATTTTTCGATAACATTGGGTGATAAATTTAAATGTATGGCAATAATCATACAATCCACATGGACATGCGAGCACCTGCTAGTACAATAATTAAAATTTTAACAAAAAAGAAAGACAACCTCAAATAAAATGCACTAAAAGGTAAAATTATAACGGCACAAACGTGCGACTGTCAACGCGACAGGTTGTGGGTTCGATTCCCACTCCAGGAAACGTAAAATTTAGTATTTTCATTTCTTTGGTTTGGTAACAAGGCAAAGCGCGGCGTTGAGTACCGCCACTCAACACGCAAATGCCTCAATTCGGCCGAAAATGGGGGACGGAAATTATGAAAGAAAATGTAGTGTCTTAACACTAGGTTCTCTGGTTCCCTTTGTCTACGCGGGATACAGCGTGAAGTTAAAAAAAATAAATAAAAAAAAAAATTTAATTTAAGTGGAACCTCAATTCGGCGGAAAGTAGGGAACGGAATTGTTGAAAGTGAATAGAGTGTCTTAACACTAGGTTCTCTGGTTCCCTCTGCCTAACACGCTATATGCGGGATACAGCGTGAAGTAAAAATAAATACAAAAGAAAGTGTGTGATTAACACTTTAAAACTTCGAACAATCGAACTGAGAACCTCCACCTATTTTGGACGTCGGTTAAAAATAAAGCTTTAAATATGAAACAATTTCACAAAGGCTTGTTAAATTTCGTCAGAACTAGCGACGAAAATGTAAAGAAAAGGTAAAACGGGTTTGCTGTAAATTGTTCACCTTGTTTAGAATACTTTTGAAATAAAACACTGTTGATTGAGCCTTTGTCGATGTTACGAGAAGGGGTACAAATTATAGGGAGCCAGCGGTTAAATGGACAATTTAAAATAGTTTTTTTTTTACTATAAAACATCTATCGATTTTGGTGTCGGTTTTTGATATTGCTTGAGTATTGTTATAGTGGCTTAGTTGACGTCTTACTGTACTTACTATGGTTATAGGTTCGAGTCTTACTCGAGGGAATTTTTGTGGAAGTATTAAAGCTTCTTCAGTATGAATAGATAACTAGACGTTCTATATACGTATTTTTTTCTTTTGGCTTCTTGCTGTAACCCGCACATAGCAGGGTAGGCAGAGGGAACCTGAGATCCTAGTGTTAAGACACTCCGTTCTCTTTTTAAAATTTCCGTTCCCCACTTTCCGTCGAATCGAGGAGGAATATGTTTTGTTTGTATTATTCACAAAACTTGGCACCCATTTGTATTAATTTCAATATCTTCAAAGATTTTATCGATTTCATTGAGAATCAATCATAATGTTAACATGAACTTGGCTCTCATTTTTGCATTTATGTTTTTGGCGGTTATAACCTTTATTCAAACAATCGCGCCATGGCATGTGTCCTCGTAATGAATAATGAAAACAATAGAGAATTATGTGTGGAGTCTTAATTACAGAGAACGGTGGAAATACAATAAATAATAAATGTATCACGTTTTTAACCCCTATTTAATAAATAGATATAGGGGTCGTACGTGGGGTGGCTTTGTAGGTTATATAATATATACAGAATATATTACAGAAGAATTATACTCGTTTCTACGTGTTCTTTTTCTATTTCTATACTTTTTTATTATAAAAATTAGTCATCAAAACAAAGCGTTTTGACAAAATAATATGAATAAATGCCGGGTAAGCAGTTACAACCTAGTGTCTAAACACTCTGTGTTCCATTTTCCATTTAAAGTCATAGCGTATTGTTTGGCGGAACTAAATGCCACATTGTGTCTTTTCAGAGTGAAGAAATACAAATATTTTAAATATAATATTCATTTCCCCATAGTAGGAGTTGATACCACAACCATTATCGTTTATAGTCGGATGCGGTCCCACTGCACCACGATGTCTTGAATCATTATATGATTGTATACATAAATTTTTTTGCTCTCAGTACTAAAATTGTATCTACAATATATTTGGACATGGTACAATATAAACACAGTGTTATTGGTTAGAGCGCTTAAACGGTATCTAGAAAACACTTAGTCATATCTTTTGTTAGGTGGTAAGAGGTTCGTCCTCCGACTGGCTCGCGACCACTATCATGTCAAAGACGAACCGCCAAATATCTAATGATGTGTTCCGGTTCGATGGCATGTAAGCCAGATTTTCCCCTTTCCCACCCATCCTTTCCCCAAAATGTGGTGGTTCTGATAGTGGACTACTACATTGTCCCCCCTTCCATCAGTATCCTCTAGGTTGGCAACGCATCTACAACATCTCCGGTGTTGTAGATGTCTATGGACGAAGGTAACCACTTACCATCAGGTGGTCCTTCTGCTCGTTTGCTGTCCGTTATCAATCCAGGTTAAACTATTTTTTTTTGTATAGAAACTTTATATGCAAAATAAAAAGATCTTGTAAAATAAGCACGGCGTTAGGTTCCGCCACCCAAATTTCAATGACTCAAAAATAAGCAATACGTGGAAAGCCGAGGGTTAGCACTAGATTCTCTTTGCCTACCTAAAACTGCGTAATATATAAACTATAAAACTAGCTGCACCGTCATGCAGGTGTGATTTACAATGGATACCACGCATGAAATTATAATAATTTAACTGGTGATTCAAGCCGCTCAGAGCCACATTTACAGTACTATGCTAATTTTAATGCGATAACCTGAATATATATTGACATATTATCTTTTTCAGCATTAAATCCTTTTGAACTTTACTGAAAATTAAATTATGACATAATGGTTTCATTACTGTCTCTTTATTCCTTTTTCAGCTTGACAATTTTTTTCGCATAGTAAGGTAGAGACGATGACTTTTTTCAGCGAAATAAATATAATTTAAATATTATAACTCTCTCAAATGGATATCATACCTAAGTTTACCTTTTCTAGGAAAATAGATAAAATTTTAATCCCAAATTTGTACGCTGTCGTGGCGGAGTCGACAAGTACTTAACTGTTACCTAATAGTTGTAGGTTTAGTTCTTTTAGAGCAGATGCACATTATGAACAATAACATGAAAATATTAGTGTTAAGTTATAACTTTTTCCTTTTTATAATCGAATCTCCATACTTGGTGATATTGGCGAAGTGATCTTTGGTCAACTGGCATGCTCAAAGCTATTAAAACAGAATAATAATAATAAATATCAGTATTATCATATTAACAGTCCTTTAGTTAGCAAAAAAACATTTGATATTTTAAAATATATTTTAACAATTTCAATGTGCGCGAGTCCTAACAGTAAAGTAGGCTGTAAACGGTGCGCCGCACTCCGCGTACCGCTCATTGTTTTATTGCCATAATATGATAAGTGACACTTTAATGTGAAAACTGAAAATTATGTTTAATTTTGTATTTTCCCAAATATTATTTTTTTTTTACACTTCACGCTGTATCCCGCATATAGCGGGGTAGGCAGAGAGAACCAGAGAACCTAGTGTTAAGATACTCCATTCTCTTTCAACATTTCCGTTCCCCACTTTCCACCAAATTGAGGACATTGCAACTTGCAATTGCCAAATTGCAACATATTTTCCAAAATATGTAGGTGTATTTTGTTAATTGTTTGTATTCCAAGTGAAATTTTTAAGCTAAGTCATTTAGGTAGGATGTTACTTTTAATATTTTATTATTAGCTTCCTGTACGACTGACAATACTGACATGTTTATGTTAAGTGCCAATTTAAACTGCTTGTAATAGGGTATTTGAATAAAGAATTTTAATTGTTATTTTTTAAATGGAAGAAACTTTTTATGTGTTTTTATTAGGTAAACCTTAAGAATTTTCATACTTACTTCAATTCAAAATTACAATAATTATTGATTTCCATTCGTTCTAAAAATACAAAATCTCATTTACAATGATTAAATCACTAGATACTTATCGAATTTGTTATGTACAAGTGACACAAAATCTTTATAACTCGAAACCTATGTCTTATTCTGATTGATATAAGCTACGTACTGTAGAGTTTCATCTAAATTCGTTCAGTTGATTTTACGTGTAAGAATAAAAATCAATCCATCCATCCTCACAAACTTTTTCATTTATAATAAATGGAATAAAGACTGTTTTGATATTTAGAAACGTCTATATTTTTAATTTAAAACAGAAAACTACGACTTATAATTTTAAATATAAGCTAAAAAGTATTGAAATAGGTGACATAAATATACAAAAATAGCCTCTCCCCACGCGGCGGCGCCCGACGGCCCGACGGCCCGAGCCGCCCGAGCCGCCCCGCCCTCCTGCAGGTGACACTCGGTTATAGTCTGACGCCATTCAATTTTTAGATTAATTTGCCTGTAAATGAATACAATTTAGCAGATGTCGTTACCACCCTCATATTAATTGCTTTCGAAAGTAATCAAATTATTTAAAATATCAAATCTTTATTGAGTTAAATATTTAAAAAGAAAATCGACTTCAAATAAAATGTTCTAAAAAGTAAACTTATTACGAATAACTCAAAAACTATTTAGATTTTAACGAAATTTAAATGGGACCAAATCTGAATCTAGCTTCATTATATACGAGTAAGTAAAGAATTATCAAATCTTTCACGACGTTGAGTTTCGCCAGTCAGCACGCAATGCCTCAATTCGGCGGAAAGTGGGGAACGGAGTGTCTTAACAATAGGTACCCTCTGCCTACCCTGCTATATATATATATATTTTTATGGATAACGGATGGCAAACGAACAGAAGGACCACCTGATGGTAAGTGGCTACCTTCGCCCATGAACATCTACAACAATAGAGATGTTGTAGATGCGTTGCCAACTTAGAAGACAACAGATGGAAGGGGAGGACAATGCAGTAGTCCGCTATCGGAACCACCACATTCTGGGGAAAGGATGGGGTGGGTTAGGGGAAAACCTGGCTTACATGCCATCGAACCGGAACACATTATTAGATATTTGGCGGTTCATCTTTGACATGATAGTGGTCGTGAGCAAGACGGAGAACGAACCTCCTACCACCTATATGCGAGATATAGCGTAAAACTAAAAAAAAAAATCACCCAATAAAAAGTTATGTGGTAACACACATAAAAATACATTCGAATTGAGACCCTTTTCTCTTGAATTGGCTAAAAAAATATTTTGACCAAATAAATCACTCTAGAATTGATACATTTTTTCTATTTCAAAATTTTCCCTATATAGCAGGGTAGTGAGAACCTAGTGTCAAAACACTTTATTCATCGTGTCGTAGTGGGATTGTGGGTTCGATTCCCATTCGAGGAATGGAAAAAGCGCTTTGTAATGTTCCGCCACTCAACAAACTATATCTCGATTTGGGTATAAGCGTAATTCTTCACTTGTTTTGATGTTAGATTCAATTTAATTTTTTTATTCAATCAAATTAGTATGGAAACGGCAAAAACAGTGTCGTGACACTACGTTCTCTCTGACTACCCTATTATGCGAGATAAAGTATGAAGCTATATTTATATATATTAATTCATATATATATATATATAGATGGATGTACACACAAAATATACATATAGTGTAAATGAATACAAAAATAAAGCAACAGTGAAGGGCTTTAATTAGAAATATCCGCTTTGCGTCTGAATACAAAGCGATTGAGTTCAATCCGCTGTTAACAAAAATACTTACATACATATACACTATAGTTGTTACATGACATAAGGCAGTTGGTGTCAGATCGTAAATGTGGTTATTGTGGGTTTGATTTCCACCCGAGGGATATTTGTATTTTAAAATATTTTTCCCCGACTAATTGTAACAGTGTGGCCTTGAGTTTCACCACTCAATACGCAATGTTTTGAACTCGAACGTAAAAGTGGAGAACGGAGTGTCTTCACACTAGGTTCTCTCTCACTACCCTGCTATGTACACATATGGTGTCACAAAAAGAGAAAATAAAATACATAGAAATAAGTCACTATTTCTATCTCTCCTATAAAAACTTTTTACTTCGCAATACACAAACTACACCGGTAACATGTCTTTTAAAGTTTCAGAAACTACTGAGGTGACGGAAACTTTCACACGAACAACTAAGTTATAAAGCTGTTCGTGACTGTGCATTTCTAGTTTCAGCTTTTAGTTATATTATTTGACTAGCTGTATCCCGCGACTTTAATCCTGTAGGCTACAGATCCTAAAATCCAACTCCCCCGTTTTTTAAGAATTTAGATAAAATCTTAGTGCCCTGTGTACCTTAAAAGAGAACGGAGCGCCAAACACGGTCTCTGCATTAACCTCTTCGTACGTGCCTCGTCCACAGTCATTAATCTCTTCATATTCGCCTTGCGGGATCATCACGTCATTAAATATCATGCCGTCCGGGGGCATGCCTTCGTCGTGCTTTTTACGTGACCTTTCTCTAGTATCATTAAAACCGTGTTCTCGAAGGTCAACCGAGGTCCCCCCAATCTCTCTTGCCGCTCACCTCTGTTTCATATATCTTTCTCACCATACCTTCGTCGCTCATCCTATCGATATGCCCAAACTTCTAAACTAAATATATAAAAAACCACCTTCACGCTTTATCTCGCATATCAGGGTAGTCAGAGTGACCTTTGCCTAAGTTAATGTATACCTAATAATAATAATAATTTACATACATACATAGCTTCACGCTGTACTCCGCATATAGCAGGATAGACAGAGGGAATATAGTGTTAAGACATTCCGTTCCCCACTTTCCGCCGAATTGAGGCATTACATGCTGAGGGGCGGAACTCAACGCCACGCTTTGCCTTGTTCCCAAACCTAGGAAATGAAAATTCCATTTCCTGGAGTGGGAATCGAACCACAACGTTTTTCGTCGAACGTCAGCGTTAGCATAATAATAATAATAAATTATTATTCATATAATAATTAAATTAAACTTTCAAACTTTTTTGGGTTAGACGATAATTAAAAGCTAAGTCGAAGTTTTAATAAATAAACTTTTAGGTTTCGTCCGTAATGGAAATACTCGCGTTGCACCATAACGAGTTCCGCTCCTTTTGTGACTGCCTCAATTATCGCAAAATGTTGACAATGTGTACCGATGTATAGAAATATT
Source organism: Philaethria dido (assembly GCA_033558755.1). NCBI lineage: Eukaryota > Metazoa > Arthropoda > Insecta > Lepidoptera > Nymphalidae > Philaethria > Philaethria dido. The sequence continues at coordinate 34,734 of JAKGSA010000355.1, read as the reverse complement.
ATACCTTTTATTAAATAATATTTAGTATTTTCATTTCCTTGCTCTGGTAATAAGGCACAATGCGGGGTTGAGTTCCGCCACTCAGCACGCAATGCCTCAACAAAGGGAACGGATTCTCTCTGGCTCCCTCTACCTACCACCTATGTGCGGGATACAGCGTGAAATATTATATTTAAATATTTTTTATTTCTTCTATCATGACCGAAAATAATTTAAATTATAATAATCATAAATCCCTGATTGGGGATCGAACTCACAACCTGTCGTGCTTACAGTCAACCACTGCGCCATGATGGTTTGTACATAAACTAAATCCAGTTTAATCAAAATTACTAACTCCATAGAAATACAGTAAATTGAAGTTATTTCACATACAGTTATGTGTTAGACGACGGTAACCGGACGTGCTTTATGTTGCAAACAAAGCTGCCTATTTGTAGCTTACAGGTATTGACGCCAATACTCGTGGCAGTCATTGTTCAATGTGCCGTGTTATTTTGTTTGATGGATGAATTTATTATGTGTCAGTACTTGAAGAGAACTGCAGATTTCTTAGATTTCCCAAGCCTAGACGAAAAAAGATTTAGAGCTAGAAATCGAAATATTCTTTACTCATGTAGGCTTTTTTTTTCTTTCTGACGCATTTATAGATTTATAAAATACTTATTGAATCGAAGATAACAAACATAAATACATTGTCTGCAAGGCTGCAAAATTTATAGCAACTGTTATATAAAATTAATATTTTAACAGTTGCCTCTCAGTACATCTTTAAAAATGTACTGTATGCTAAGAAAAATATTAATAATTTTAACAAAGTTGGCGATGCACATAATATAAATACAAGAAATAGGCTTAAACTTGCAGCGCCTGTAACTCGATTGCATCGAGTCCGCAATTCTTTTATGGGACAATGTGTATACTTTTACAATAGGATCCCAGAAAACGTCCGAGAACTTTCCATTTTACAATTTAAAAAAATTGTAAAAAGACGTTTGTGTGTTAAAGGTTATTACCTAATTAGTGATTTTATAAATGATAACACACCTTGGGAATGAAATGCTCGCTCCAGTCTGTTTCAAAGGTATCATTGCCAATAATAAAGAATTGTAAACCATTGTCGAATATAAAAAAAAAAAAAAAATAAAATAAGTCCCGCTGAGTTTCTTGCGCCGGTTCTTCTCAGGTCTGAGGCATTAAATTTAGTGAACCGGTGGTAAATTATTTGACGTTCAAAAAATGAAGCTTGTAACTTCTTATTTTGAATAAAATTATTTGACTTTGACTTTGACTTTGACTTTGACACCAAACAACACAGAATGTTTTGCTCTAAATCTGTTGAACGCCGCTTATATCATTTCTTGTGCTTCCTAAACGTATATGCATGCGACAGAAGGCCTAATGATATTGAATTGTATCGAAATTACCCTATAGTTACATACACAAAAAGGATCTTTGTTTTTATCACACATACCTTACAAACTTAAAGGGCACAAATTAAATCTGCTTCACTGTCATTTTTAATAATTAATTCATTAATCATCATAATTGTCATTGTCATTATAACTTGATATTATTTTTGTTAAATTTTAAGGTCACAATTAGCAAGCAGTATTTATCTTAATAGAGTTTTAGTTTTAAGTGTATCATTGTAACAACTGCTGGTGAACCTTTAAATAAATAAAATAAATAGCAGAATAGTCAGTGTGGTCCTACGACAAAATTCGAAATATTTTATGTCAAATGTGTTGCTTTCATTTTTTTTCTTTTTTTTTAACTTCACGCTGTATCCCGCATACAGCAGGGTAGGCAGAGGGAACCAGAGAATCTAGTGCTAAGGCACTCCATTCTCTTTCAACAATTCCGTTCCCCACTTTCCCCCGAATTGAGGCATTGCGTGTTGTGTTATGAGTTCCGCACTCAATGCCGCGTCTTGTTTTACCAAAGCGAAGAAATAAAAATAATTTAAGTAATGTAAGAATAAGTATTTGTAAAATTATCGCCAAGTTCGAATAAAATAACAAAAGTGAAAATAAGCTCTCGCGTGTGACTCGTGAATTATTGCAGTAAATGTCTTTTACCCCGACGTTTACGCTTACAAGAACTGACTGCGCCATGTATAAATTATTATGCTTTATTTATTACTTAATTAAATCTTAAATTGTAATTATCCAGGATGAAGTTGTGATAGCCCTTGATAATACTCAAGAAATACATCATTTTTCAATTTTAGCTGCTTTTTAGAGTTAATGTGTACGCGGTAGAGGTAGGAGCGAGAGGCATAACAGCGAAATCTCTCTATAATCTATTAAAAGATCTCGGCTTTTCTAGAAATATTATCAGTTCATTTCTAGCTCGTATTTTGAAGACGGCATCTTTTCAATATTGGTTAGGTAGAGGGAGGAGTGCTAACTATGCGCATTTTAAAAGGCCCCTTCACCCCCTACACTTGGATTGTCAGTCCCAGACACTCTCTAAACTCCTCTCTCTGCAAAGCAAGGGACACCCGCACCGTGAATCCATGGTGTATTAAGGAGTTTCTTCTCATTTCTCTGAGTACCCTGCTGTACCCGATAAAACGTGAAATTCATACAAGAAAAATCAATATAATTAAAATTTATATAATAATGTAAGGTATACATAGATAGTCTTAAGTGAATATCTCCAGTACCGGACGCGGGCGCCGGAAGTAGCTCGATCAAATAATTTCACGACAGTTGTTCCGGTGTTATATAAGCGTAGATGCACTTAACCGCTACACTACTTAGTTAACCTCTCTTGAGCTTTTAAACAAGGTTTTATTATTGTGTATTTTAATATTTGCTATTTCTTTATATATATTGATTTTTAATTTTTTTAAAGTAAATTATCACTCCTGAAATGTATGATTTACAAAATACAGAATGATTTATTCCTATCCTATTATCACTATGCCTATTATTTCTCTGTAATTACAATAATGGCAATTGAATAGAACCCATTTTAAATAAAATGTACTTAAAAATAACGTTATTACGAATAACTCAAAAAGTACTCATTACATTTAATTAAATTGAAATAGACCCACAGAAGAAGCACTAGCTATTAAAACTGGTTCAGCCAATAAACAAAACACATAAAAAAAACAGTCGAATTGAGAACCTCCCCTTTTTTTGGAAGTCGGTTAACGTGTAAACTTCTATTTTATCAATACTTATCGATAAGCCATAGCAGAACATAAAATGATAGTAAAATATGAATCTCGGGTTACGACCAGTGCGTGATTACACACCACTAACAGCGGACATGTAGATTGTACACATAAATCCTATGATGCGGTTCTATGGGAAATTGTTATAGCTCTTATATGGAACTATTTCCCTTAAGTATCCTTGTCTGGTATTTATGGGGTTTATTGCAAATCAATATGTATGTATTTGTTTTCCGGAAATTTGTTACATTTCTTTTTTTTAATTACACAAAAACCTTTATTTAATAAGCCTTAGTCTCGTGACGCAAAAGGGACAGCATTTGAAATGTCCGACTGTAAAAATAAATGGTTCATTATGGGTTCGATTACCAGGCGAGGGAACGATCTTTTTTCTCTGCTTTAGTAAGACAAAGCGCACCGTTGAATCCCGTCACTTTATAGCGTGTTCGTAACGTCTCGAACTCAAAAAATAGAGAACGAGGTATCTTGACAATAGGTTCACTATAATTACCCTTCTGTGCGAGAAAGACTTGAAACTTTATTTAACAAAAATAATAACTTCCTTTACTTCTATCAGTCCGGTTACTTGCCTTTTGAAAGTACATAAAATAGAACTACGTACAGTTAATATACAAGCACACATATAAAGGGTGTCCCAAAATTAACGCAAGATTTGACTTTGCCGCCATTTGCTATTATATTCATTATTCATTCGCTATTAAAAGACTAAAATGGCATTTTCTATTTAATTCAAATCTTGCGTTAATTTTTGGACACCCTATACAAGAAGTATAAGAGCGTGATGCTCTTTGCCGTGACGGTAAACAAGCAATTTTTACTACCTAAGCGTTTCACATCAAGAATCTGTGAATGTGAATCTGTTAATGAAACTTGATCGCGTTACTAAAACAGTTACAAAAAGCTAATTAAATTAAACTATTTTAACGGGAGTAATCACTGGAACCGGAAATCTACCCTAAAAAGTAAAGTGCTTAAAACGTCATTCCAAGAAAATGTTTTTGAATACTGAAATATACGCAAAAATCAAATATCTTAAGTAACAAAAAGCGCCAAAACGGCGTCAGTCAGTATAATAAAGCTTAATTACTAAACAATCACAACATTATGATGATACGCGTCATTTCCAAACATCGCTAGATTTATTCTGAGACAGTCGACAGGCGTCCCGACGTCGCAACAAGTGGCGCCGAGCTACGGACCGATGAGCTTCAGAGTGCCTCGAGTTATTATGTACTATAAGTTATGTGTATAGGAAAACGAATTACATTAAATAATAGCTAGATAATGATTGTATTCATAAATGTTATTATACTTAATAAATTACTATATAAATATATAGTCAATCCTAAAATATCCATTTAATATAATAAATAAATAATAATAAATTTAAAATAAACATTTTGTGGGTTCGATTCTCACTCCAGGAAATGGATTTTTTCATTTCCTGGTTTGGTAACAAGGCAAAGCGCGGCGTTGGGTTCCCCCACTCAGCAAACAATGCCTCAATTCGGCGGAAAGTGGGGAACGGAGTGTCTTAACACTAGGTTCCCTCTGCCTACCCTGCTATATGTGGGATACAGCGTAAAGCTATGTATGTACTATATAAATACATATATTTAAAAGTGACTGTTTGTTGATTTTGTAGTTCTTTTTCTTTGAAGTTATATTTTTTCCAGTTTCACGCGTTGTCTCGCACAGTAGGGTAATCAGAGAGCACTTATCGAGACACTCCATTTTGCGTCCTAAACAAGACATCGTTCTTAAGTAGCGGAACTCAACGCCGCGCTTTGTCTTATCAGAACGGTTAAATGAAGATATTTTAAATATAATGTTTCCCCCGAGTAGGAATCGAACTCAGAACCAATCGCCTTTACAGTAAGCTGTTCCACTGAGCCACGATGACCTCTTACTCGACGTTCTATTATATTTTATTAACATAACTGCGTGTCTTGAAGCTTTACTGTTATTCCGTGAAGTGCAGTGCTGACTTCCGGCACGCGAAGGAAGGATATCACGAGTTATTGATTTTGTATACACATACAAACACTTTCAGTATGCGAACTTATATTTTATTGACGAAGTGATTTATTTTCAACTGACACGCATTTCAGGAATGCCATAGTTTGCGCGTTGATACGCGTAAAACTAATCTTGCTTTCCTAATAAAATATCTAATAATATCTATATAATGTATATTTATGTATGTATGTATGTATGTATGTATGTATGTATAAATGTATGCATGTATGTATGTATATATGTATGCATGTATGTATGTATATATGTATGTATGCATGTATGTATATATGAATGTATGTAAGTATGTATATAATTATGTATTTAGTTTGTATTTTTAATTAACATATATTTAATTTTTTTAAAGTAAATATCCTGATTAGTGCACCGCCTACCACTACTTTATACAAATCCAATATCCAAAGGTTGCCTGGAAGAGATCGCTTTAAGCGATAAGGCCGCCTTATTGTACGCTATTACTACTTCTATGTTATTTGTTTATTTGTGTGCAATAAAGAATATTTGTATTTGTATATCTATCTTAATGTATTTATATGTTTTTACTAAGTTCATCTGTAAGTATCTCGTAAGGATATTTTGACCCACTTCTTGCCATTTGATTCGTTCGTAAATTTGCACAAGTGTCTATTAAGATAACGAAAAAATTATTTTATGCGTCTTTTTTTAATTTTTAAACTATATTTTGATTATTTCCATCACTTTTTTTATATTTTTGGTCAAAGGCAATTTTTTGATGGCCGTACTGAATGAACTTTTCAAATTATTTACTTTTCATCGGATTGATCTATTACAATGTTCTTTCTATGGAAACTGCTTCTTACTCGTATAAATAAGACGATAATATAAAGAACTATATTATTAAATAAATAGTACTTGAGACGTAATATTAAAAAAACTGTTAGACCTTACATTATTCATTTAAACTAAAAATGTTGTGTTATACGCCTGTCGTGGCGCAGAGGCACAAGCATGCAACTGTGAACACGACAGGTTGTGGGTTCGATTCCCACTCCAGCAAAATGGATTTTTTCATTTCCTGGGTTTGGTAATGAGGCAAAGCGCGGCGTTGAGTTCCACCACTCAGCACGCAATGCCTCAATTCGGCGGAAAATTGCGAACGGAGTGTCTTGTAAAAATGTTCAAATATCGTGTTCTTACTCTTTAGTATTGTCGATTATTTGTTTCAGTACCCGGCCGAACCATCCCGGCGCCGTCGTCGACGTCAGCGAGAATCCTCTAGACGCCAGCAAAGTATGCATCTCTTTCACTATTTACGATATATAAAATAGTGTACATTTTGAAATTATCATTTTTTTTAAGTAAAATTTCTTTAGAATCTTTGTAATGTTAAACTCCATGTAACGAAAGAGCGACACGAAATAGAGATAAACATCCGTCTGCAGGATGGAGATAGTATAACATGTATTTGTATATAGAATTTACTATTAACATTTGTATTACATTTATATAATTTCCCTCTTACTGTGCAGGAAAAAACGTTAAGCTGAAAAATTCTCTAAAAATTGAATTACCTGTAAATTACATTGATTTCCAGTTAGTAATCGCATTCGAGACCGGTCTGGTGGTCGTGTGGGACCTCCGAGCTCGTCTAGCGGAATGGAGAGGGTCTCTCGGTACGGGGGGTCCCGGGGACGCGGTGCGGGCAGCCGCCTGGCAACATGACGGGAAACTGATGACCGCACATGCTGACGGCGCGCTGGCCACGTGGAGCATGCGGTCCCCGAGACCCACGTCACTGTCTTATCCACATGGTAACACTAATAATATATTAAAAATCGCTTATCAACTGATTGTTAGATATTCATTTTAGTGGGAAATTCAACGCATATAAAATATGAAATATAGACAGTCCTCAATTTACGTCGTTTCGATTTACGTCGACTATTTCGACAACCTAAAATGCTGTAAGTATGAGGACTGCCTGTACTAGATACTTATCGTTATATAATTGCTAAATTACAGAATTTTTCATATATAGTATTTGCCTGTTTGTTACTCTTATGTATAAGGTGTAAACATTAATTTTAATCCGTTCAGTAGTTTTTAGATAAAAGAGTAACAAACATGTTCACATTTCTAATATTAGTAGGATTTATAATTTAAACTATTAATAAAAAAAATGATTATCAATTGAAATTTTAGGTGGTAGGTTCGTCCTCCGACTGGCTCGCGACCACTATCATGTCAAAGACGAACCGCCAAATATCTAATGATGTGTTCGGTTCTTTGGGAAGTGGCATGTAAGCCAGATTTTCCCCTTTCCACCAAATCTTTTACAAAATAGTAATTGGTTCTGATAGTGGACTACCCCCATTGTCCCTTCCATCAGTATCCTCTAGGTTGGCAACGCATCTACAACATCTCTGTGGTGTTGTAGATGTCCATGAGCGAAGAGTAACCCTTACCATCAGGTGGTCGCTTCTGCTCGTTTGCCGTCCGTTATCAATAATAAAAAAATATATATAACTAGACATCTTGTTCCTCTTTTTAAAATATAGCCATTAAGGATACATAAATTATGAATATATTCTCCGACAAGCTACTTTGAACTAATGTCATACACAAGTGCATGGCTTTGGAAGTAATTCAATTAAGACAAGAGAGTTGACCTAAATAAAGCGCTATAAAGCTTGCGCGTTAACAAGACAGCTCTCACCATATACCGTATGTACCGTATCGTACCAGCAAAGTGCATCAAACAACCGAGCGTGTCAATCTCCAAGGGCTACAATTAAATTCTAACTTGCAGAATTTGCCGAGTTTAGTGCAAACCTCTGAATTAAGAGTAACTATTATGTACGTACTACGTGTAACATGTTGAGAGTTGTATGTACTTAGGTAACTATGATGGGTGCGCACTATTTGGATATTATTATATTCGTAGTAAATATAAAGGAAATAGTTACATTTCTATACTATCTCCATGTGTGCAAATAGATAGATAGAAATAGAAAAACGTAGGAACAATTACTCCATCTTTCCACCAATTTACAAATATTATGGAGTGGAACAACTAATTTTAATTACAATACAAACATAACCAATGTTTGATTATATTATTTTCATCTCGCCGCTCTGGTATATAACAAGGCTCAGCGTTGAATTCTGACATGCAATATCTCAATATTGTTTGTACACAGAGAAAAAAAGTGCAGAAAATCAATAGCTTCTCCTTCTCATCCTCACTTATGCAAAATAGGCAGAGGAACCAGAAAGAACCTAATGTTAAGACACTCTATTCTCTTTCAACCGTTCTCTACTTTCCGCCGAAATGATGAAATCCATATTTTTCGCAAAAATGTGTCAGAAACCTTCTAAATTAATAAAATAAATATTATTCACGCTGTTTCTATTTGTTTCACGTAGACTTTTTCAAAGCTACATACACGCGTTTACGCCCCTGACAACCAATATTTTTACACGCCATTGTTGGGCCTAATATTATATAAATGTGTATGAGCCTTCCACGTTTCTGACTTAAAGATAACAGCAGTCGTAAACAAGTAGTTTACGGTGAACGAGCATTACTAATTAAGATCGTTTTTAGTACTAAACACTGACTCGAGAGATCTTAATTAAGTATTTTTTATTAAGGCACTCTTTCGTACTAAGAGTATCATTACGAATTGCGGCAATTTTGAGATTTTTTTTGTGATAACGGATGGCAAACGAGCAGGACCACCTGATGGTAAGTGGTTACCTTCGCCATAGACATCTAACTTACCGGAATTGTTGTAGATGCGTTTATAACCTAGAGGATACTGATGGAAGGGGGACAATGTAGTCACTATCAGAACCACCACATTTTGGGGAAAGGATGGGTGGAAAGGGAAAATCACAGCTTACATGCCATCGAACCGGAACACATCATTAGATATTTGGCGGTTCGTCTTTGACATGATAGTGATTAGCGAGCCCAGTCGGAGGACGAACCTCCTACCAAACAAAATTATTATTTATAGATTAGTATTAACGTATTATATAACTTATGGAAGATAACAGAATATTGTGAAAGTAGCATTTCGTTTCCTAAATTTTAACATGGCCTAATACCATGTTAATCATAAAATGATAATTTTAAATACGTCATTATTTTTTTCACATATTTTAAACGAAATTTAACTAGATCAATCGCGTATATTTTGATATTCGTTAAAATACGCCTAGAAAACCCGACGTGTCGACGAACACTTTACAGAAGAGCATAGTCACTGTAATAGTCTACTTGTGCAAAAATACCGATTATCAAATATCAAAATATACACGATGAATCCATTTAAAATAGTTTCATTTAAACCTAAAGTTCAATTTGAAACATGGCAAAATTTCTACATTGGGTTTCGTACAGCGCCCATATACTTTTGGTGGTAGGAGGATCGTCCTCCGTCTGGCTCGCGACTACTATCATGTCAAAGACGAACCGCCAAATATCTTATGATGTGTTCCGGTTCGATGGCATGTAAGCCAGGCTTTCCTCCTTCCCACCCATCCTTTCCCCAAAAT
>JAKGSA010000355.1:1180-24860 GCA_033558755.1 Philaethria dido | reverse complement strand
GGAACCACCACATTTTGGGGAAAGGATGGGTGGTTCCGATAGCGGACTACTACATTGTCCTTCCCTTCCATCTGTATCCTCTAGGTTGGCAACGAATCTAGAACATTTCTGGTGTTGTAGATGGTCATGGGCAAAGGTAACCACTTACCATCAGGTGGTGCTTCTGCTCGTTTGCCATCCGTTATGCATAAAAAAAAAAAATACTTTATATATTTTTTTTCAGCAAAAGCAAACAAAGACGGCAAACCGGAACCTTGCAAACCTATACTGAGATTGGAGTGGAAGACTTCGAGGACGGGGTGAGTGACGTTAAATACATCAGCCTTTCTCTGAAGGCTTTACTCACAGTGTGTCTATTATTAGTTTATTATACATGAATCAATTTATACGATATAATAATTTGAATTTCATTATTATTACATACATACTTACATAGCTTCATGCTGTATCCCGCAGGGTAGGCAGAGGGAACCTAGTGTTAAGACATACCATACCCCACTTTCCGCTGAATTAAGGCATTGCTTACTGAGTGGAACTCAACGCCGCGCTTTGCCTTGTTACCAAACCCAGGAAATGAAAAAAATCATTTCCTGGAATGGGAATCGAACCCACAACCTCGCGTCGTCGCGTTTACAGTCGCACGCTTGTGCCTCTGCTCCACGACAGGCGTTATTATTAAGAATACAATATTTTCAAGTTGCTTAATATTATTGAAAATAATAATTTTCACTTCACGCTTTATTTCGCATAGTGGATTAATCAAAGAGAATTTAATGTCATACACTCCGCTTTCCACTTTCCGCCCAAAATCATTCAAATCACGTGGCGGAAGTCGATGCCACTCTTTGTCTTACCAGAGCCGGGGAAATTAAAATAAATTAATCATTCCCCAATGGGAATCGAACTCACAACTGCATTATTTAAATTGAACGCATTTAAAGTCATACAGTTTCGGCAATTTTGAAAGTTAGAACTCTCTATAATAATCACTTGTACTGTAATTATTTAGACTATTTTAAATATATAGGTATTTTTGTACACTATAGTACACTAACCTGAGTTAACAATTCAATTTTAATTTGCAAACATTACAGCGAGAGCCTCGTGATCTTCTCTGGCGGTCTGCCGACAGACAAGGCCGGTCGCACGCACAGCATCACCGTCCTCAACGGCAAGAGCACCACCGTACTGGAGATGGAGCATAGTGTTGTCGACTTTGTAACGCTTTGCGAGAGTCCACATGCTGCTGGTATGTCTTTTTTTTTACTAAAGTTCCACTAGAATTTTTTTTTTTAACTTCACGCTCTATCCCGCATTTAGCAGGGTAGGCAGAGGGAACCTGAGAACCTTGTGTTAACACACTCCGTTCTTTTTCAACAATTCCGTTCCCCACTTTCCGCCAGATTGAGGCATTGCGTGGTGAGTGGCGGAACTCAACGCCGCGCTTTGCCTTGTTACCAAACCCAGAAAATGAAAATGCTTCATTTCCTGGAGTGGGAATCGATCCCACTCTGCGCCACGACAGGCGACACTAGAAAATGGTAGTGGTATTTGCGTGTTGCAGAACAAAACTAAACTCAAAGTGTTTAATAGTTAACATAAAATAAGGACCATATGCCCTTATTCTATTTACTACGGAATACGGGTAGTATTCCGTAATTCTAATTCCACCATATACCCTAAATCAGGTTCCGCCCCATTCGTTTTTCTTGCCTAGCCAAAATATCTCTTATATTCTACATATGTATTATCGTAATTTAAACGTAAACAAAGTCTGCTGGTTGAGGAATATTACGAATATGTTGAATAAATAAAAATGATTCTGATTTTATTACATGAAGCACAGCGTTGTGAACCGCCACACGCACGCCTATACCGCGATATAGGTGAAATCTATAAAAACTATATTATTTTGCTATAGTCAATATTTTCTTTCTGTTCCAGATTACCAAGAGCCATACGCAATAGTGGTCCTTCTACAGAACGACCTGGTGGTGATTGATTTGCTGTCTCCAGGGTACCCTTGCTTCGAGAATCCCTACCCCATGGACATACACGAGTCCCCCGTCACTTGCTGTTGTTACTTTGCTGATTGTCCCTCAGACCTGGTAAGAAAATAAAAGAGATATTTTATAAAAGTTTGTAGGAATAGGTATATGTTATGGTAAAAATGAAGATGTGGTACATATCTAATTTAGAGTATGTCTAAAAAACGAAGGTAAAAAAGTTGTGATTTCGGTTACTCACATAACCTTCAAATCGGAGGTTGTGAATCTACCTGAACTGAGGAAATCCCGGGGAGCAAGTTTGAAGCAGTTAATGACAGTAAGCTAAGAAGTATGGTGCAGAAAAAGTATTTTATTTGAACACATGTTTTTCATAATATCTAAACTTTTCCAATATCAGATTCCAGCATTTTACTCGGTGGGTCGACAAGGAAACAAGAAAGCGACAGGATTCAGTGAGAAGCTGTGGCCCATAAACGGCGGTGAATGGGCGCCCGCGTCATGCTCCTACAGCGAAATTATACTTACAGGGTAAAATATGGATTTTTTACAACTTACTTTACAATTATAGGTGAAATGTATTCTATATTTTATTCTTTTGTTTAACTGTAATTTGTTTGTTGTGTACATTGCAGACATGCCGACGGTAGTGTAAAGTTTTGGGACGCGAGCGCGGGGACCTTACAGATATTGTACAAATTAAAATGTTCTAAGGGTGAGTTGATATTTACTTTATAGTTATAGAATGAATTATTCTTGTAGTATGAGAAAAAACTGCTAAATGTTCTTGTTTTGTAAAAAAAAATTGAACATAACTCGTTTTTTCGTAAACAAAATAATAATAGCACGATTTTTAATAAACAATTGAATCGGTGAGTGCAGAAACAACGTAAGTCCGGATTTTAAAATATTGCAGGAGGAGAAAAAAGTGTATAAGTTATACACTTTTTTCTCCTTTCTAAGCTAGTTTAGATCGATTACGATTTTTTGCATTTTTTGTAACTTACATTGTTTCTGCACTCATCGATTCAATTGTTACTTGAGTTGATCATTTATCTCGCGTAGTATTCGAGAGGCGCGGCGGGGGCGGTGCGGGCGGCGGCGCGGGCTGCGCGGGCGACGAGGACGCGCCGCTCGCCATCCAGCAGGCGGCGTTGTGCGCCGAGTCGCGCCGCCTCTGCGTGGCGCTCCCGCACGGACACGTTGTGCTGTTCAAGTTCCGCAAGAACGAGGTGCACGCCGAGACGCATGTACGTATACACTATATATTCTTTCTTCCTAGCATTTATCCCGGCTAGCCAGGGTCTGCCTTCCTGCTCAACCTACTCCACTTTCTTTGCACGATCTTCTGCATCACGGGTGGTTAGTCCATTGGCTCTCATATCCTGCTTCACGACATCCAGCCATCGCTTCCTTGGGCGTCCGGGGTCTAACTCCAGGACAGATATATCAAGGCATTTTCTCCGACATGGTAGCGGACGGCGCACAACGTGGCTGTACCATCTCAAACGACGCTCTGGAGCTTATCCGCTACGTCACGGACCCGAAGACTACCTACGTATATTGCTCCTCCATCTTCTCCTTCACAGAGCCCTGATCACAAAGCAAAGGTACTGGTTCTTGGACAACAGAGACAGCCTGAAATGTCTTGTGTCGCTTTTATCCCGAGCACGTGCCATTTATATATGAGCTTTCTGCCCTCCGCAGTTTTCAAGTTTATCGTAAAGTGGTGATAAACTCACTGCGGGCCTCTGGCTACTAGCTGTTTTGCTGGGCACAAGCTACGCAATGTAATCCACTCTGTCTTCAGGGGAGTTGGGAATTCTGCCACCCTCTTAAAAGCAGCCTTCTTTTTCCGAATCGCTTCCTGCACCTTGTCATTTCCACCACCATGTCTCCTGTCGATGACTCGTCCTCCCGTAAATGCCAAGAACTCGTTTACCCGCAGTAATAATTGCTGACTGGGCTCGATCCAAGCTTCCTGGGCAGTTTGGGTGTCAGTCAATAGATTTTGACTTTTCCCAACCTCTGCCAGAAGTCGGTCTGCATCCGGCCCATCCAACAACCACCACACTTGATCCTAGGGTCACGTTTCTCGGCAACTTTTCTTTCGGGTAACGACATAGTCCATGATAGAAGACGATGTTGGGCCGTTAGGCTTTCACCAGGAATGACCTTACGGTTAGTGACCTTGCCTGCTCTGACACCGTCTGGTCAGCAGATAATCTGTTTGAGTTGAGTGGGTTCCATCTTATACGTGACTAAGGTGCTGGGATTCTTTTTGGAAGAACGTGTTCACGATGGCCAAGTCAGACGCAATACAGGTTCTCAGAGTATTTTCTCCTCCGCATTTGCGACGACCATAACAAAACCGTGAACACGCTCATACGTGTCCCCAGTCCCTGCCCACGTGGCCGTTTAAGTCCCCCAGCTATGATTACCTCACGGTAAGTGGTATGGCGCGTAGCACCCGCTTCAAACTGCTCCCAGAAGGACTCGCTTTTCACGGCGCAACTACAACCCGCCTGAGGGCATAGGCGCTGATCAAGTTGGTGATGAAGCACCCTCAATCAGTACCCTTACCGCATCAAACGATCGCAGCGACGGTCGACCAGAGAGACCACTCTGAAAGGCTCTTCAGAGAGCACTACCGCCACACCGGAATGACGGAGTCTTAGCCGGATGACCCAGTGTATATAAGCTGGTAACCCTGTCCGATGTTACGGGACTTATTGCCTTTCAGCGGCGTGTTTCCTGGCAGGAAGATACACTGAACCCGACGTCTCACGAGTACATCTGCGAGTTCTGCCAAATCGATCCGGTTAGAGAGCCAATATTCCATGTTGCAAAAGCGGAGTTTCTTTCTGGGTACTTGCGTCTTTAGCCGTGCCCGTACTTGACACACGGTAGCCCTTGCCCACTTATCGCAGGTGTAGGGCGTGTGCGCGTCGTTTAACGGCGACGCCCTAGCCATACCCAGCATTTTCTTAATCTTTCCATTTGGTTAGCGAAGATTGGTTTTATTGGAGCGACTGCCATCTGACCTCCCAAAACGACCCACTGGAGTAAAACCAAGGAAGGATATGTCAAGAAAGGAAAGAGAGAAGGAGATCAGGACAGGGGGTGCGCAATGAAAGGACACCACTTTCATGGATTGGATGATAGGAGTATGATAGTGGTGGCTTTCGAGGGATCCGGGGTCGCGTACCCGTATGACCTAAACCAAGTATCAGGCAGATGCTTGACCCAGGACACCCTCTACTGTATACACTATATATATATGTGTTAACTGATGTAATAATAAGAACACGGGCAGTAGTTAAGAACATTATAAATAAGCTAAAAGTTAGAATCCATATTTAGAATATGTACGTACAATTTTTTTTTGAACGCAGCAGGACTCGATCCCGCACCTCTTAGAAACCGTCCAAGCGCCCTGACCACTAAACCATGCGTTCTATATCCGGCTGCGTCGAAATTCTTATATGCTTGTTACAACTTATTTATGTTGTTAGCATCTCTGCAGAGAGATTTTTACAAATTTCTGCTACCAGATTATTTCAAAAAACAATCATTTGGAAAGAGAGAATACTATTTCTTAATATATTTTTTCCTAAGTGTGTGATTAACACTTTAAAAAACTTCAAAAATTGTTAGAATCCTATTAGCAAAAGAGTCCTCGAAACATAATTCTTTATATGTACTTCAAATACTTGTCTCTTTAAATGGTAAAAGTTAATAATCAGTTAAAAAGTTAGTTTATTCCTTGCTTTTCGCCCATATTATTTCATAAGTAACGAAATTGCTCATTATTTTGTCGTCCAGGTTGTAGAAATTCCAGTAATAACAGACGCGGTGGAAGAAGAGACGTCACCGGAAGTAGAGAGCACTCGCTCTGCCTCCTTCAGCAGAGCAGGCGATAGCATGGAGGGGGAAGGGAGGAGGGTAAGTTTCTAATCATATTTATTTTTGTTTATATTACATATTCATATAAAAGTTGGTACGTTGTAAATGAAATTATTGTAAAGCAATTATAATTAAAATACAATACAAAACCAATTTATAGAATAGAATTTATAAAAAATGTCTGAAATAATAGTTTGACGCATCTCTCTATTATACCAGATGAAAAGAACCTAGTGTTACGACACTCCGTACTACACATTCAACCAAATATTGAGACCAATGTAATGAATGATCGATTGTATATGTATAGAGATATTTATTATTATAATAAATAAATAATCTTGGCGGTCGCCTTTTTGAAGCATGAAATGCAATATATAAAGATTTTGGTGAAGCTTTTGATTGCTTATCACATCGTTGTCTTTTGCTAAATCTATTATTTTTCGATGTATTACACATAATATTAAATGATCTGGATTATGTTTTTAATATCGTAGATCTTACTTTGTTCCAAATACCAAATATAAACATCATCGATCATCATCGATCATATTTAGGTTAAGTAAACAAAATAAATTTTTTAGTTGTTTTAAATGCTAATTCTCTCCACCTACCATACTATTTGTGGGACGTGTGTAAAAAACCTCTGAACTGGTTTAATTAATATATTTATATGAATTTAATACAGTTATAGTCTCGTCATCTTTTGTTCGTTATGTTATTGACGTGTAACATGAACGTGTGCCGGTAGCCCATCGGCGGCGGCGGTGCGGGCGCGTGGCGCGTGCGCGGGTGCGCGGGCACGGGCGGCGCGCGACGCGCTCCCGGCTTCCAGGCGGCGCTGGTGGCGCTGCAACAGGGACCGCCGCATCCCGTCACCGCACTCACGCTCAACTCCTCTTATGGCTTGTGAGTCACTAATATATTTATAAAGTTCCCCTAAGCACATTAAATAAATAACTCATCATCTTATCGCCGCTCGTACGTAGTGGACGTGTAGTTGCTCACTGTCACAATTTTTTTTGAATTCTTATTTAAATGTTTTAAGTGACTTACAAAGTTTTAAAAGCGATATTGTACTAAGTTGAGAAACCAGTAGAAACATTTCGTATCATTTGTAAGTCATCTAGTGGCCTAGAGACCGGTACTGTGAACTCAAAGTAGAGAAACCAAGGATCGAGTCCGCCTCTAAAAAGAAAAATAAATTTGTTATTTTTTTAAATAATTATTGAGCTTAAAATGTCTAACGAATGCGCAATTTGCAAGGGAAATATATAAGTAACACAAAAAAGACGGTTAAAAGAAAAAAAAATATATAGAATGTTAGTTAGAAAACACGGTAATCCACTTACTAACTAATACTTAATCTACGTAACAATATAAATATATATAGAGTGAGTTACAATATAAATGTTATCATAGTACGTAGCGTTAGCTTTGCAATAAATAAATAAATAAATAACTTTCCCTTTCGTGTTTCAATAGTTGCTACCTTATTTTCTCGCACTTTAAAACTTTTATTCAAGATTTTAGTACATAACAAAATATTCGCTTGTCGCGGTGGTGTAGGATGGCGTGGGGCGGGGAGCGCGGCGTGGTGGTGGTGGACGTGTTCCGTCGCTGCGTGGTGGTGGCGCTGCCGGCGCACGCGCTCTACCTGCCGCCCGACGCGCCGCTGCACGCGCACGCGCACGCGCCGCACGCGCACCACGCGCGCCACGACCGCCACGACCGGCGCTCGCCAGACCTCGACCAGGTATCTTACATACACTCTAACACACACACACACATTACACTTTCTACATACTTAGGAATATTGTAGTGATTTTTAAATACTACGCGATTTCAAAATTGAATATTACATAGTTTTATGGAAAGAAAAGAGTTAATAAAATTTAAATTAAAGAAACAGATCGAATATACCTAATCGTGTAAATATATAATTATTGATTTTGTAATAAATTGATCCGCATCAGGAGAACTCTTCAACTCAACTCACAATTCTTACAAACACATAATTGGTAAAAGCTCCAGGAAACCACAATAGAGGTATCTTTAGAAAATAAGACCTAGATTGAAATTGAAATATTATTCCTTAAATAATATTCTGGTAAAATTAAAAAAATCTACTAAAAATCTCTTTTTAAAATTTAACATATGGAAATTTGCTTAATATCCCTTTCTAAATTACAATATAATTATTATAAAACAAATAAATTTAAGTAGAGATTGTACAGACGTCGATGTATTTAGCTACAGATATAGCATATCATTTGAACACATGGATAAACGGTAACGATTTGTAAGGCAATCTCTTCACATTACATTTTATTTGCTCTTTTAGTTTTTTATCTATTGAGTTGCTGTGATCCGGGAGAATTGGCTGCGCTGAAGCTCCCTGATTGTTCCCTAATTTATTTTTTATTTTTTTTTTATTTGATAGATTTAGCGCTAACTGCGTCCCCGGCTTACCCCCGTAGTGAGTTGGCATGGCATTTAGACGTTTTTTACACTCGGCCTGTCTTCACTATTCTAAAACGCCTATCTGAATAGCTAACAACGAGTGCCAATAGATTATTTTACCATTTTCCAAAAAACTTTAACGGCTGACTTCTTAATTGTGATTATAAAGTTAATTGCAAAAACATTGTTAACAGCTCTTTGAACATTATGTAAAGTCTTGATTATAGAATAATTATAATTTTTAAATTATTTTAATTGCAAAGTAATGAAGTTCTTTGTTTATGTGAACTAGTGAGTGTTACATGATTTAAAAGGGCTATTACCAATACCAATATGGCCGTAATACACCCCTTACATTCTGACGTCTCTTCTTGAGAGCTAAGCTTCAAAAATTCTCTATTCCCCTGTCCCTGAAGTTGGAGGAGACCCCGGCCAGTCCCGAGCCCGCCGAGGAAGCCCTTCCCGATCCCAAGCTTGATACACGACGCAAATCAACACCCTGGAAGAACTTCAATTTGAAACGACAATTATCTAAAGTTGATCTCAAGTTGAAAGCCGCATTTGGACCTCCCGAAAATGAAGACGTAATCGAAAAAGGTAACTCACAATTCTACTGTGAAACTACTGAAACGGACACACTGCCCGAATCTAATTCAGAGTCTCCACCGGATGGCGAAGAGAAAGCGATTGAGGAAGACAAGAGTCAGCTTTCATCACCTTTACGCGTTTGTTCTGACGTATTTGAGCGAATGCATCGAGAATTACAAGAAAAACGCTCCTCAGATGTCTATGATAGAATGCACAAGGAGCTTCAAGAAAGGTGGCAAGATAAAGATAGAAGTGAAATAACTCCTGATATATCGCCATCTAAGATAGGAGGGGACGATGAAAAAGCTACAAGACCTGACAATTTACCATTGTTCGATGATGACGGAAAGCCAATGCGACCGCCGCGCTCAAAGAGCAAGAGAAACGACAGTGACAAAAGCCAAAGAGATCAGAGACTCCTCTCCGTGCCTAACATAAAGTACAACAAACAGGAGTCCGTGAAGGACTTGCGGAAGAAGCAAGCTCCGCAACAGTCGCAGTCGTTCGCGGGAAACCTAATGCGGCGTTTCAGTAAGTATCCTCAGGAGCCATATCACTCACCTGATGTGTCACGCGGGTTGTCTCGTAGCACTAGTCCTCATTAACATGTAACATAGCGTAGCTCTGGGATTGGAATGGTAATGGTTTGGCGAGTTTTTATATTGATTACTAATATTGTAGATACTGTTTAAACCGATAGACTTTTTACTGTAGTGTAGTTACGATTTTGATATTTTATATTATCATAAAATTTAACACGAAGACTAACTAATTACAAACAGAGTAGAATTTAAAAGTTAAAAGGAATCATAAACTCGAAACATCATGCTTACCGCTTCTTGTGATATTTGGCTTTTTATTTATTTTAAAATAATTATATTATAAATTTGCATATAATATAATATTTATTATTGTGTATATCAATTATATAAACGAACACAAAACTATTGATATATTACATATATTCCAAACAGCTCACCCAGACTGTATTAGGTAACCGGTGTATTTTTCTTTCCAAGGACAAGGACTCATCCGACGAGGATTCAAACTGCCTAAAATATCTATTCGGTGATTTGTTCGGTAATTTTATATCTTGGTATTATTGCATCGAAAGTAGGCGTTCAGATCTCTGTGTTGTCGATGTCCGTTTGAGATGATTTCAAAGTAACGAGCTACAGTAGTCGGAATAGCTGTGCACTGTCCCCGCTTCGTAGCTTCACATCAGACCATATCGAGACCGTCCGGGAACTAACAACAAATAACACCAAAGTATCTGAATCCTTTACTCTGACCGATATGCTTTCCCCAGGAGAGTTTGTAGCCACACTTTGCACGAGAAACGAACGAAATGTCGAAGAAGAGCCGACCGAGCAAGTAATAGAAGTACCCACCAGAATAGGTATGGATCCAGAACAGATCAGGCACAACACATATACTAACAGAGGGATCGAGTCCGCCCGACTGTCTAATAAACTAATCGATCAGTGTATCGGCACAGAGATCACTACTGTTCTAACGCTGTGTCCGCGCCGGTGTCCTGAACGTCGACCTCTTACTTCCGTTACGTACTCACTCGTATACTCACACCGGGTGACGGTCTACTCACTTCTGTATTATGTTTATTTTCCGTTGTTTGTGTTTGTTTAAAGTCAAAGCATTATATTTAGTTTATTTATATGTATACTGACACCGCTTGTTATACACACCCCCCAGGGGGTAGGCCCCCGTGCCGTCTGCACGACGTCTGCTCGCGTAAGGGGACACACGGCCCGTTGTGTGTTGTAGATGGCGAACGAACGGGCCTGGCAGGGGGCGGCGGGGGCAACGCAGGCGCGGCGGGCGGCGCAGGGCCGGCAGGCGGCGCGCGGGGCCGGCGGCGGAGCGGGAGCGCGGGCGCGCGCGGGCGCGGGGGGCGCCGCGGGGCCGCGCGTGCGGCGCTCGCGCTCGCAAGGTACCCGCAAACTGCACAAGTGCCTGTCCACCGCGTCCGACGTGTACGCCGCGCCCCCCGCCCCGCAGCATTCCCTGCTAACGACGCGACAGTATTGCAGTTTTGGTAGTACAGTCACCTTTATACCGTTCGGTCTACACTTTCCGATCTAAACAGTCGCAATTTCTTCTTTCGTTTCGTTTTTTATTTGATTTTTCGTTCAGTGGCGAGTCGCTGAAAATTGGATGAAGTAAAAGATCGTGCATCTTGGTAAGCTTTGGCTGAGTGAGACGCGAGCTCTAAGTACGATGTTGTCCGCTTCAGTGTAATGATCGTGCTTAAAATTAATGTTTTGAATTGATTGATTGATTGAAATGAGTACAAAATTTAGCCTTTGTGCATTATAAAGCGATCTCGCCAAAGTATAATTTTTGTTTCCGTTTCTGTTACTTATTTGTTTCTATGATTTGTAACTCTTTACATTTATACTTTCTGGACACTTACTTGAACCTTCACGATTAACATATTCGTATTTCTCTTCGTTACCTGAAATTAACAATCAACTTCATTTTAATTCACTAATTACTTTAGCTCTCTTCAAAACTTCAATTTCAAATCTTTTACTTGACTCTTGTCTTCAAACATTAACTTTAATCATTGTAATATACAAGTAACTGCTATCCCTGTTTGAATTGGCAACAACTGTTCATTGGAAGACACAAATCATTCTAAG
Organism: Philaethria dido; assembly: GCA_033558755.1. NCBI lineage: Eukaryota > Metazoa > Arthropoda > Insecta > Lepidoptera > Nymphalidae > Philaethria > Philaethria dido. The sequence continues at coordinate 13,234 of JAKGSA010000355.1, read as the reverse complement.
TCATTGTACCTCCATCACAACCGACGGGCATGATTTGAGTTTAAATTATGTTTATTTATTTGTCAACTTTCCAATTTCAGATCGGAATCATTTACTAGGTAATCATTGCAGCTTACGTTACACCAACGTTTGTTATTTTAACTTCTAGATGTTCATATCGAGTAGTTTTCTGTAATCCTGTGTTGTACCATTGTCAACTTCAGAATGAAATCTTCCATTATGTGTCCCTGTCATGAAGCCAAATAGTTGTTTTGCCAGAAACGTTTAGTTTCGCCGTCTACAGTCCATCGTCTGCTGGTTCGCCCATAATGTTATATATTCATAATATTATTCACCCATGAGAAAAGAGAAAAAATATATTTATATACCTCTTATAGATATAATCATTTGTCCGATATGTCCATTTCATGTTAAATTCCCCAACATTAGAATCTATTTCTACAAAAGTCACATAACAGCACGATCATATAATATTGTACAGTTGAACTCGATGCGACTGCGGACGGCGAAGCGACACAAGTAACGATATGGTGACTATGCTTGTAACACAGTGTGATTTGTTTGTCGATACAGAACCAACTATTCCGCAGACTCTCGCATCTATGGAGTACTTGCAAATAATGCAACCCAATGGTATCCCAACGACATTTGCATCGATTTATACATCTCTTTAGTTTTTTATGTTACGTTCCGTGGCTTGACTGTATTATTGTTCTACACACGTAGATGGTTTGCTACATTTACTATTAGCGTCGAAATTGTGGCTGTGACTGACTACCTTACGATGTTTCCACACTGCACCTCAACTAACTGCACACGGCGACTTCCGGCATGACTCTTAGATATAACAAAAGGTGACTTACTACTAAAAACTATCTCTTTCCTACTCTATCACTTGCTCTCAGCGTACGAACGGAGTGTTGTTTGTTATATGTGCATTCTATGAGCGAGGCTTTCTATATTGTTTACGAGACACGATATTTATTGTATTATTTTAAATTATTTCTTATTAATACGTAATTATTTGTATTCGAAAGTTGGATATTAACTAATCACGAGCGGTCACATTATTTATTTGTTTGCATTTTGTCCGCAACATATTTTTCTATTTCGTACAGAACAATCTTACATCAAGTGCTGTCTAAAGTATCACTTGACTGCAGAATATTATTGTTAGTATTTTTTATTAACCGCTGTTGAGTACATGACATTATCTTTTTGTTTCTAGCTCGACCACAAAGCAAAAAGTTTATATGGCTCGTTTTTGGCTGCCTCTATATACGGCTGTCCTTATGTCTATGTATGCTTACAGTACTCTTTTTATACCGCACTAGACGCATGTGCCGCTAGCGACTCACCGCTCCATTTCTCAACACAGTAGGTTTATTTTCTATTGCATTTAACTTGTCTGTCCGTCCACGAACGCTTGGTTCTAGTGACATGACTTATGTTTTGTAGGACCGTTTACGATGAACTACTCACTTCGTAGTGAAAGGGTTTCTCATACTTTTAAAAGATAGTCAAGTTTGCGCTTGATAGAAGTTAGAATACAATGGTATAGTGTTAGAGGGGTGTCACTGTGGCACTCTATCACACCCTGCTTAGATACAGGTTCACTCTTTGCACTTGCCATTTTCGCATCATCCCTGACAGTCACTACCATGAATGCTGATCCATTTCATTAATCTATCTTGCTGTGGTGTCGCTTCATTCAATGCTTTCATCTTCCAAGCTTGGAGTGTCTAACATAAGTGCCAACTGTACCATTAACTCTGTTTGAATCCCTGATACATCCTCTCATAAAATTCATCTTTATGTCATAAGCTAAACGACAGTGATTGGTTGAAATGTACTAAAAAATATAATAATACTAGTTGTGCAAATAAGCTGAGATTGGACGGACATGCAACGATACTGCTCTAGCATGATTCCTTTTCAATATTTTACCTCTATTATACCTTTATTTTTTTATTTTAATTCGGCACTGCTGAATGATGGTTTCAGCTGATTTCACAACCGCACTACCAGCTAGCTCTAGAATGCAATATGTAGATATTATCGCAACAGTGGTAAAGGATGTTACGTATAGTGTAGTTACTCAATTTGGATATCCCCTTTAGTATTTATCCCACATCCTTAATTTTGTTTGTATAATGTAAACAGCCTCGACCACTGTCAAAGCTAAGGGTCCCTTAGCACGTGTGTGCTATTGGACTTTTGGCGGTTCTCTAATATAAGCGGAGGGATAATCTGTATGTGTTACACCAACCGGCCGCGTAGACAAATTGGACAGCTCGTTCTCGCGGTCGCGATCCAGCTCCATGTCGAGTCTGGAGAACATATCGCAAGAAGGTATCCAATGCCTGGCCTTCGCTGACAGCTATACCAAAAAGTCCGGTAAGCCTGTTCACGCAAATACTTAAATATTTTTCGTGTTATCTAATATAATATTTCTTTTTATTACTGTCTCTGATTTTTAATGTTTAAGACCCAACAACGTTGCTGCCAACATTGTGGATCGGAACGACGTTAGGCTCTGTGTTGACAATGATGATTAGTTTGCCAGAAGCTGATCTGCGACATACACAGCCAGTTGTTGTTTCTACTAGTGGTAATTGTTTCTTTGTCAAATTATAATGTTTTGATACTAGATGACATTGACATGCAACTTAATTGAAGACTGTAGCTATAATTTCCAAGGAGGACAGAATAATATCGTTTCAATTCTAATTTTCAGGTGGTCCTATATTTAGGTTAAAAGGTTCAATATTGGCAATGTCATTTTTGGACTGTAATGGTGCTTTAATTCCTTATTCATATGAAAGCTGGAAAGATGACAGTAAAGATGTGAGTATAAACATGAATAAAGACATGCCTCATGTTCGAAACGATGGATTATTGTGCGGAAAGTGAATCGTAATAAATAAACATAATTGTTAATGATTATTTCAGGGTCGCGAGCGCCGGGAGCGCACGCCCACCAAGCAGGGCTCCAGCAGCAGTCACATGAGCCCGACGCCGGCCGGCACGGAGTCGGCCGCTGATCGACAGTTCGTAGTCATTGCTTCGGAAAAACAGGCGCGAGTCGTGGCCTTGCCGAGTCAGAACTGTGTCTATCGACAACAAATTGTCGATACTGACTTTGTGGTTAAATCCGAAATTGTCAGTTTAAAAGGTAACTGTTAACCTGAGTATACTGTTCAAAATGGTACCTTAATAGTTACCATTTTTAAGTGTTATTGCATGAAAATTTTGTATGTGTTTTGTTTCAGACAGCGTATGCTTAGTAAATTATTTATCAACGGGTCATCTGGCGGCGTACAGTTTACCTTCTCTGCGGCCGCTCGTGCATGCTGACTTCCTACCGCTCTCCGAACTCAGGTGAAAACAGACCCCCAACTGACTGCCACCTTTTCAATATCTCCAAACTTTTTATTCTGCGAAACATAGATGTTGAACAAATAGCTGAATCGTCTAATTTTTACTAGTCATTATAGGACGTTAATCTTGAGATAAAACTTAATATTTTCATATACAGCCTCTTTGTTTCGCATCGAAATTAAGTAATGATTTTACTTCCGAGCTAGCAATGACAATGAATGAATGAATTGGTGTCGAGGCTCGAACCCTGTGGAGACACTGACACTTAGACGATTTCCACGCACTCGATAAAGGCACTAAATGATAAACGGCTTGTTTTTACATACTTACATATACCTTAGATTCAACTAGCTTCGCAATATCGGCATGAGAATGCTGTACTTTTACGCTAAAAGAAAATTTAAAATTTGTCATTTTACAATTTACGCATTCATCAGCCACTGATCAAACATTGTACATCTGCTATTTTATCATTTGGGAGCCGACCGAAAGACTTCCTTTGAGTATGATCGATGTTAGAAGAGGACACTTGTTTGGTGCAAAAAGTATTAACATACATAAGTACACAATTTCCTCGCACAAGTCACCCACATCCGGCCCTCGGCACCCGATGTGTGTGACGTGTGTGACGTAACTCGTGACGTGCACCAGACAAGTGAAGGTGTCATCTGACCAGACACGGCCAGCACCGAGCTGTTGACAGCTAACGCGCTATTTCTGATCACAAAGTAGACAAAATTTTGCAAATCTGTGGAGCACCTCCTGTGCTTTCGATATTTGGCACTCTTCATCTATTTTTAAGTTGAATTTAAATCGGACATACAACACGACACAACAACGAACGCGACCACATCTGTTTACTTGGTGCTGATTTGTGTGAGACACTAACCCGATACCATTGTATGTGTCCGACATCCGATGCATAATAGTGCTAATGGTGCATCATTAGTTAACTCTCATGACCATGATGACATCTGTGTAACACGCATTACCAACGCGGCGGTCGCGCTGCCACTGTAGTCGCTGAGTAGTCGGTGCAGTGGCAGCGCTCCGGGAGCCGCGCTACTCTTGTAACTGACCGGTGCCTGTGTTCCTGGTAGCTTCCAGACACAGTCCAAACAGAGGGGTATCGTAGACCCAATGCTCTCCATTTGGGGCCAGCAACTGATAGTTAACGAGGACACGGACCAGTAAGTCTTCGTTCATAGCGGAATTGCGTTAGTCATGTCATGCCCTCCATGTACCCTGTGGTGTGACCGCGTCCTCTGTTAGACATGTTAGTGTTTCATGTTAACCGCTTTCGAACCCCCACCCCCGCCCCCTGCGTCACCCTTACCCTCAACGTGGACGAACCTGTTCCAACTTATTGATTCTTAAATGTAAACTATCTTTTATACATCTAAATTGGCACGATTTACTGAAGATACACATAGTTTTAAGACATTATAGCAATCAAACGATTGGCCTTATAGTTGAATTGTTAGATAAATATAATAAAACTAGAATATTGCCCGTAGGAAGAATGTCTCAAAACATAATATAGTATCTTTAGGCTCTAAATTTCTCCCCAAATCGCTCCAGTCCGTCCGTTGCTTGCGAACTGCTTGGAACCGCCCCGACTCCTGAACTACAACCCTCACACGAACACTACACCTCGCACGGAACTCTCCCACCGACGCACATTGTGTACATACATTATTTTCTGCCTTACATTATACTCCACACAGTATCTCTTCCTTTTCCGCCTTCTACTTGTTCTAGTTCTTTACTTTGCTCTACAATTTTCTTATTTCTTACTTATCGTAAAGCATGCGGCTTTGGATGTTCTTGAACTATTGTTTCACTTCAGCATTTTCATACAATACATTTGCGTTTATGCTTCTTATATTTAGTAGATATTTGTAACTTTTAAAGTATTTCTGACAGAAGTTACTGAGGAATATGAAGGTAAGATAACATTTGAATACTAATATTTTTCTTTAACAATCTATACATAGAAAACCATTTTCGTTTCGAAACAATAACAAGCATAGCTTAAAAAACAAACTTCTAACATAACTAGATTTAATGAAAAGAGTCTTATTGTAATTGTATAACAATCTGAAAGCAAAGTATTTACGCCATTTTAAGCAAAAATATTAATCTATACTACTGTTGATTTGGTTTATTATTATTACTCACAATGTCAGATCTATACTATATGAAAAAATGAAGAATTTATCTGTTTGAGCATCTAATAGACATTTCTCGAATTGAACTACCAGTCGGATTTGAAAAACCATTTTTGTATATACACTCATACCTCGCTTTGCGTCGGGGTTACGTACCAAAAAAACACGACGCAAATTGAAACGACGCAAAGTGAAAATAGATTTTCTATAGCAAACCATTTAATGATTGAAGATAGGTTCCAGGCTTACGAAAATACTACCTTTTAAAAATAAAATTGAACAAAGTAAAATTTTTCAAACAAAAATAATATACAAAAAACGTATTCAATTAAACAAAATAAACTACATATTCATTTAATTTAAGAAAGTTTAATTAGAATTAATCACTGTCTGATGTGTCCATAGTGGTTGTTGTCGTAGGTCGGCTTTCTTTCATAAAAATATGGTCCAATGTTTGTTGAACTGCTTTCTTTTCAACGTAAGATTGGGTAAATATTTATGTTCTTTATAACCAAAAACACCACGTAAACGTAATGTAAACGTAACGTAAAGGTAACGTAAACGTGACGTAAACCTGACGTAAACGTGACCTGAACGTAAACTTTATATATGTAATTCTCTTTTTAAAAAAGCACAACACACTACCTTACACTACGTAATTAAACTGAACTCTAAAATAAGCAAAACGAAGTGAAAATAAAATTGTATTAAATTTGTGTTGATTTTTAGTTTTGATGACATGGCACAATTATAAAGTGTTACCATATTTTAGGAAAAAAAATAAAAAAAATTAAAGACTCGAATCCAAAACAACGCAACTTCGAAAATCTAACGACGCACATTGAAAATCAGTAAAAATTAAGCAGCGACGCAACTTCGAAAAAAACGCAAAACGAAACGACGCAAAGCGAGGTATTGGTGTAATATACAAATTCATGAAAGAAGACTATGATAGATAGGATTATGGCGAATTACTTGGGTAGATATACAATGTGATACTGGCGTAGTGATTTGTGCTCAACTGGCAAGTTCGAAGCGCCATAATTCAAGAACTAAACTGAAATCAACTTGGGTAGATTTAAATATTAAGTAATTTTTGATGACTTCGGGTGGTTAGCGGAAATAGCATCGCCAGGGTCATACCGCAAGGTTGCGGATGACAAGTAGCCTTAATAACTATAAGTAAGAAATGAAATGCTTGAGTTTAGAGCCTTGCGTAACTGGCGCGCTCGTGACGTGTTACAGAATAGCGAAGACGTTCTGCTTCAGCAACCGCGGCCACGGCCTCTACCTCGCCTCGCCCACCGAGATACAGAAGTTCACTATCGACGCCGAGTTCTGGTAAATTATACTTTAAACTAACTTTAACTGTTAGGAAGTGACATTTCTTTTGTAATTTGAAAATCGAAGTAACGAAAAAGTGACACTAAAAAGAGATAATCACGTACGTATGTAATGTAGAGTGAGATAGTACAAGATTTATGGAATATTAGTAATAAAAAATAATTAAATTGTCATAATAATATGAAATAGGACATCTATATTTATATAAATACTTTTATAATATAAAAGACTTAAATATTTGTCGTTTTTCATTTCAGTCAACAGTTAAATGAAATGATCGGTGAGCTGTTCTTGCCGCGAGACATGCCGGAGCCTCCCAAGGAGAGTTTCTTCAGAGGGCTGTTCGGAGGCGGCGCGAGACCACTCGATAGAGAAGAATTATGTAAGTTTATATCATTATATTAATAGGTCCTTCGGAAAGATCGAGAGACCTGACTGCATATATCAGAATTATTGAAAACAAGTGACTTGTAATTTTTGTACGGTTGAGACCGATATATCAAAACGGTAACTAAAAACGGTTTTCACTCTTATATCATATCATAACGATATCTTAATGATCATATCCGATATCAAATAACTACACACAAAACGTAACGACAACTTGACTATGAGATATGAAAACCAAATCATAGCAAACCAAACCGTAACCGTAACAACCGTAACCAAACCGTAACGAAAAACTAAATCATAACAAAAACTATCGAAATGCAAACTCGATATCTGAAAACGGTTTTGATGTCGGATATGAAAACTTCATATCCGATATGTAACCGTTACAGCTAAACAACGATAACGCCCATGTCTAAATTTTAGCCATACATGGATATACTTTAGTTACGACTTGTTATTATTTTATCAAAATCGATTAAAAAGAAAACCGAGTTTTGTTTCTTTTTTAATCGTGTGGTATGTGTGGTGTTGTGCGCAGTCGGCGAGAGCAGCGGCAAGCCCAACCGCAGCGTGGCCAAGCACATCCCGGGCGGCGCGCTGGAGGCGACGGGCGCGCGCGCGTCCGCCGCCGCCAGCGAGGTGTCGCGCGCGCACCAGCTCGTGCTCGAGCGCGGCGACAAGCTGTCGCAGCTCGAGGACCGCGCCGAGCGCATGCACTCGCAGGTACACTACCTAACCTACACTGACTTTACCTAGTAGATAGTAGATTTTGACCTTTCGAGACAGTAAAAAAAATATTTCTACGTTTGTAGTTTAATTTGCGAAACGGTTTAATTTGGCTTCAATTATGGTGCTTCGTGCCACCACTACTGTACTAATCGCTTGACCACTTTCATGTTTCATGCAGAACACACGAAAGAGATCAATGAAAAAAAGACCATTAGAATTTTTCAAAAATATATCAATATTCAATCAATATAAATAATTGTAAAATTCTATTAATTCATTTTAAACTTAACATTACAGGCTTCCGAGTTCTCGTCGTCGGCGCACCAACTGATGCTCAAGTACAAGGACAAGAAGTGGTACCAGCTGTGAGCTGCTGTGTGCGCACTACGAGCGATTATTACTAACATAACGAATTTCACTCCGCGATAGTATTACTTGCTACGAGTACCGATACTATTGTCAACATATTTAGTCTATAGCTGAAGCTGTTACATATACATACATATGAATAGTAAACGAGCCGCAGCATCACGTAGACGTACGGGTATGTATCGAGGAGGACAGCGCACGAGTACATATCGACGAGGACCGAGTTTTGTATTGACGTTGAAGTTTGCGAGTTAGAGTCGAGCCGTCTTGGCGTTTCACGTAGAGCTTAGCTATCTTCGGTAACCTTACGTATTATATTTCTTACACTTGGTATTCATAAAACATCTTCCAGTTATCGTGTAAGCTGCAAACTCTATCAATATTTATATGCAAAATTAGATGTTATACTAATATATGATATCTCTATACATGATATATTTATTTATTGAGAATATATAAAAGATTATTAGACAGAGTACACCTCTAGGAGCGGTGGAGGATGTTTATGAATACGGAGGCGCGTCATGTGTCGCGTAACTAGTATTGAATAAGCGCACAATATCACACACACACACACACACACCCACTCACCGCCGACGTTCAATTATTCCGTGCCTCATCGTACTACACGCGCTCTCCGACGCGCTGCGAGCGACCATCCTATTATTAATTTCACAATATTATCAAAGTATATTTCCTCATTTCATTAGATTTTTCAACATTTTTAAATTTCTTCACTAATATTGTATATCAGTATATATTATATATTAATTTCCTCTAAACCTCCCAGTGTAGTGGCTCCCTACAGGGAGTCGGTAGGGAGTTTCGAGGAGCGTCGGGGAGCGCGTCGCGCGTGCGCGTGTAAATACAACATTTCCATAGTAACATTAACGTTTTTATACAACGTACGTAAGTATCGTAGTGGTTTCTCTTTGCGCACTGTTCCCATCGTCTCGTCTCGCTCTCCGCTCTCTGCGGGGTAGAGGCGGGTTCTCTAACGTTTGCTACCTTCACTCGGGTTAAGTAGTTGTAATTTTTATAGATACGATCGAGGACGAGTTAACTATAGTTATTGTGAGTTGATCTGTATAAAGTGATAATTAAACTAAATAATATAAACTTAAATGATTGACAATTTAAGCATTGGATGACAATAATTTTGTTACTCTCTTCGCAAGCGTCTCTCCGCGAGGCGTCTCTTTGTTTTTGTTTCGCGTATTATTTTAACTGTATTGCGTTTAAAATATTTTTTGTGTTATCTCGTGTCCTGGATTAGTTTCATTTTACCTTTCATTATTTGAGCCATTCAGTGTAAAAATCGATTAAGACCTCACGTCATAAAAATTGTAACATCTAAATATATGCTTTCTACAATTATTATTTCAAATTATATTCAAAAGCGAATTGTTTAAAAATTCAATTCAATACAATAAATATTTCATGACAATTTTTAAGGTTTTTTGCAGTTAATCGATAAGTACACTGAAAAGCTCATATATATTATATACATTGATTTCGTGCTCCGGACACAATAATATCTATGTTTGTAAAATATATTTTTATGTATACATAAGGTGGGTCCCACCTTCCAATGATAGCAATACGCGGGTTCTGCCTGACAAGACCGGACCAATTGGTGTCCATGTAGAGTTACTCTTATAAATAAAATAAATAAGCTTTGTAAAGCGATGGATATAATTATATATATTAATTGTGAGTTAATAGCGCATTGTCACTGGCTGAGCTACTGTGTACCTGCTGCCTCAGTGCTCGTGACACGACCACTTCTGTATCGTTTGTGGTATTAGGTTCGTAATAGGTCAATTGCTCTCTTTTGTACTAAAATATTTGTATTTCCTTTTATAATTCTTAACGGATATGACGTTTGGTTATTAATAAAACAGCCATTATTAACGTGTGTGTCCGTTTCAGGCGTGAATAAGTTGACAAGGCAGATTTTAATGTTTTAGTTTTATTTGTATGTTCTGTTTGTATATTTTTAAGTACTTTTTACTTGAAAGCGTTTGATATCAGGAATATCTACAAGTGTGGTTTGCTTTTTTATTTTAAATAATAATTTCATTTGTTTATTCCTTAAACGAGCGACATATCTATTATACATATAGAATAGTAAAGTATTTTTTTCACTATAGTTGCTAATTCATAACATGCACAATATTCGTTGTGTTAAAATAAAAACGATGAGTATCTGCAGTCATTAATAATTTAAAAACCAAAAACCTTACTGAACATCTCGAGTTACTGAGCGACTAACAAACAACGTACAGGCGAATCTAATGGCCATAGACAGCCGTAATTTGGCTTATAGGGCCTTGGGGAGTATAAGACAGATTTCTTTTTTCGAAATATCTGGGGAATTGAAAATAACACACATACATACATAGCTTCACGCTGTATTCCGCATATAGCAGGGTAGAGGGAACCTCGTGCTAAGACTCTTCGTTCTCCACTTTCCACAGAATTGAGGCATTGCGTGCTGAGTGACGGAATTCAACGCTACGCTTTGCCTTGTTACCAAACCCAGAAAATGAAAAAATCCATTTCCTGGAGTGGGGATCGAACCCACACACGTTTTAGTACAAAAGAAAGCAATGTAAGCATGTTATATTTAGTTGTCAAGCCCAATAACAGTAGCAGGGTTGCGAATACCAATGTACGGCGATGTCCGCTTAGTTAAGTAACTAGCTTAGTAACTATGTAGGTCGGTGTATCGCGCGGCAATAATACTTCCTTTACTGAAATTCTTATGGGGGCCATTTAATATGTACCCTGTACCCGTAAATATTGTTGTTATTGTAGAACACTGATATATACGTTATTTTCATAGACTAGCTTGATAAAGTAATAACTGTGAACGATACCTATTAAAAAACCTCATTAAAATATGACTGCATTTTACAGTATGGCTAAATAAACTTTTTTTTTAAACTTCACGTGTTATCTAAATAATGAATAGTAAATAGAGAACTTAGTGTTAAGACACTTTGTTCTTTTCTTTTCACGGTGAGTGGCGAAACGCCAGCTTTGTTTTGTACCAGTGACCCACAACAACTTGACAGACGAGGCTTTTTGCGCCATTGCGGCCTTAAACTGCAGAATTAAAGATTAATTATTTGCTTGAAAAAACAAACATAATTAAGATAAACAGTGCATCCGGTAATTTATATTAGAATACATTTATTGAAAAACCAAAAAAGTTTTTGTTCAATTCACTTAGGAGCTGTCAAAATAAAAAAATACCCTTATTCATTTAAAACCGTGGATAATTGTTGCGTACCTGTTTTAATTCTATAGTAAAAAAATTTTTAATATCATCTTCACTGGTTAATATTTATTATCTTTTTTTTTTTTTTTTATGGATAACGGATGGCAAACGAGCAGAAGGACCACCTGATGGTAAGTGGTTACCTTCGCCCATGAACATCTACAAAACCAGAGATGTTGTAGATGCGTTGCCAATCTACAGAATACAGATGGAAGGGGAGGACAATGTAGTAGTCCGCTATCGGAACCATCACATTTTCGGGAAAGGATGGGTGGGAAAGGGGAAAACCTGGCTTACATGCCATCGAACCGGAACACATCATAAGATATTTGGCGGTTCGTCTTTGACATGATAGTGGTCGCGAGCCAGACGGAGGACGAA